>SMMW01000120.1:0-441081 GCA_004794655.1 Marisa cornuarietis | reverse complement strand
AAGCAAGTGATAACGAGGCTTGTGAAGCTTTCATTTCCTGAACCAGCAAACAGCCCTGAGTATTGCAGGCGAACTGTTGAAGACAATGACAATGACTGTTGAAGAGTAAGCAAGAGAGAAAGAAGAAGAAATAAAGTAAGTAGAGCAGAAGTCTAAACATTAACACAGTGCGACTCGTAAAACTCCCATTAAAAGATAAAAAAACCAGGTTTCAAAGTTGATCTGTTTGTCGGACATCGTATAAGATGATTTTGTTGTTGCCGACAAGTTGGTAAATTTTGTAGTTTGTTTTTTATGAAAACTTAACCTAGCTACCCACCTTCCGCCCTTGCTACTTTTTTACGCATCTCTCGCTGCACAATCACGATATTCTCTGTTCCTGTTACTTGACTAAGAAATTAAGGAAATAAACATTTTAACACAAGACTTCACTCAGTTATCAACTGTTCTGCTTTGGCCAGTATAGTCAAGACTTTGTTTCTCCATCGCGTTTTAAACTACAGCGAACATCCATAGCTTGACACGAGATTAATATGTTTCCTGGTCTTCACAGTAGACTGAGCACACAATCACTACCACAACTAAGTGAAAACGATGGCTTCAGATGATTGTTTCCTGAGCAAGGAAGTAGTACTCAGCCCTATGTAGTGCAGATGCTTCAGGCAAACAACTGGGCGGCAAGCAAGATGAAGAGATAACAGGTCTGAGGCCGAAATTACAACATGATTTAAACATGTAAACTTCCTATTAGCTGAGTATGTTAACATCATTGGCTTTATCGTCTTACAGGATGGTTGTCGATGAATCTGCTGGTATCGTCATGCTCATCCAATGATTTATATATTGCCGTTATTGAAAAACATCGTAGTAATGGCGGAATGTTTGTTTGTGTCGGTCATTCTAGTGGTTGTTATTGTGATGGGGGTCTCTGCAGCAGGCGTTAATGAAAGGTCATGGCCGAGCACATCTCATAAACAATCTTCCTCTTGATGCTCGCAGCTACAGTTTCCACAGACGTATATCTCACAGCCTTAAATTTTGCAAAAGGTTAAGAGCTGACCTCAGCAAAGAGGCAGCCCTGAGATATACATCCGTGTTTTCCGTTTTCATTCCTAGTGAACACAATGGTCGCTTAGAACTCGAGGATGTTCTTCTTAACCCTTTGTACTCTCCTGTCAGTGACGGTTTACTTACAACAGCACATAACATGTTTAGTTTGCCTCTCATGCGGACTGATCTGTGCCTGTAATTAATTAATTTGAGTTAATTTGAAAAAATTTGCACATTTTGTAAAAAGTCCGACATGTTTGTTAAAATACACACTTGACAAGATTTTCTCAGTTCTACTTGGAAGGTAGCAAAACTTTTTAGACCAAACAGCAGGTGGGAACTATCTCCTTATTTTCGGTGAGTTGATCTGGTCCTGAATAATTGTCTCAACTCGCTAAATAGCGAAAAACTAAGATATAAATAATTGAATGTTTCAACTAGTACGCATGTATTTTTGTATGTATGTAAAATGTTTCATTTGTTAAAAGCAGATGCGGATCCACTAGTTTGAACTTAATAACAATATTATCTACAAGATTAGATTCTGTGTTTTAGGTAGAGTAAGAAAAGAAAATAGAGACTGAGACAACTTCTTTTTCTTTCTTTTTGTTTTTCTTCTTCTTTTTTCTGAAAAAAGTCAAAATACTTGACAGAGGAGTTTAAGAGAGTTTGAAATTGTAACTGGATTACCTGTCTTACCTGATAGTGATGACTTATCAGTGAGAAACATTAGCTCAGCCCTGGCGTACGAAAGTTATAATCTGTCTGTTTATCCTCTTATGATGTTTCATCATCACACTTGTCATTCTATAGACATGACCTTTGCATGTCATGTTGCGTGCGCACGTTTGTGTGTTCTTATTATTCTGTGTACTGTTGTGTGTTTAGTCCTGTATGCTTGACGATGATGACGACGACACGACGACAGTAGTGGATGATAGCGGCTAACAATGTATGGTGTGGGTCAGGAGTACAAGGATTGCCGACAAACTACACGCACACAGTCACAAGACTCGCGACTTTGTCTCGTTCACGTGTTAACTCCTGGTACATGCCACTCGCCAATTGTCGAGGAAATTCCCGTGACGACAAACCTTCATACTGACAAACCAATGGCGTTCAACTGGCAAGTGTAGAGAAAGGAAACTGTTGGAAGGAGGAAGTGAATACATTGGGGACCTTCTCTCTTGTTAAACAGAGAAACAGAACTGATTACAGAGAGAAGTGTATTGTAACAATTCTCACTACATTCTTGTGAATAAACAAGAGTCATCAGATCGGGGTAATTACATCTTGAGGTGAGTTTAAATGTTTAATCATCATCATCATCAAAAAGGGCAGAACGTAAATTAGCTCCAGGATGAATGCCAAAATTTTTTAAATGGCGTTCTAAGGATATGTAGCACATCAGTACTGTGTGCGTGCGTGTATGTGCCTATGTGTGTGTGTGTATGTGTCTATGTGTGTGTGTGTGTGTGAGTGTGTGTGTGCGCGCACGTAAACGTAATTGCATGAGTGCAAAAGAAGAAAATGAGCGAGCATTTTTTATTCCTTCTTGAGTTAAATGGTGACAGAAAGTTTGTGTTGCTCAGACCGTTTGTTCTTCCTTTAGAAGATTCATAGCCTTATGAACAGTGCACAGAGCTGATGAGTGTGAGGCTAGAAAACTTGTCCACCCATCGGCTGTTGAATCTGATTTATCATAGAAGTTTATGGCGGCTTAAAAAGATACCTGGGATTCTCCTGCTACATGCCATACTATAGGCAGAGTCTATTTCTTTATCTTTCACCTTGAAATATCTCCTTTTGATGTGAAAACATTTTATGAAGGTTTTACTAGTGTTTAATAATGTAATCAAAGTTATCCCTCTTAATAATCATTTATCTAATAAAGAAGTCACTAAGTGGACAGGAATAGTTTATAATCATATCATCTGTTTAACTCCACACTATTTAAAATTCACCAACTGATCATATTTTTAAAAGCTTATGTTTTCATATCCTGGTCTTATTTCAGTGATCAAGATGACTGTACAGCTTCTTGTGTGTTTGTTTACTCTCTTGATTCAGCACCAGGTACAGCAAACACGAGGTAAGATCACGAGGTGGTCACACAGAAGGGCAGGAATATTTTCGTTGAAAATTATTTAGCAGGAACATACTCGTCCCCGTCAATTTCACACCCACATAACCACATAGTCTCAAATTCTCACTTTGTGAGGCCAAATGTTAATTATGATGAAGTCTTACATTTTAGTCTTGACCTTTGGTATCCCAACAGCTTTGTTTGTATTCTAGTCTGTGGTGTGTACACCTCACCCAGTGGCTTCATTTTGTCTCCACTGAACCCCTGATCTCTTATTTGTCTGCATGAACTTCACGCTCTCTCCAGTCGCATTCACTAGTTCACACAGCATGTTACCACCACCGACAATACCTGGCAGTCCTAACAACATGTCTGCCTTTCAAATGAAAAAAGTAGCAATAAATCATCTGATAATAAAGATAATGAGTAAGAAATGGAGAAAGCAATTTTATCTAAAATATCTCTCATAACTGACATTCTACACAGAAAGAAGAGGCGATGTGAAGAATATCTCTGTAGACAACAAAGCCACCACCTTAGGGATGATAAAAAAAGGAATCGTCGTTATGGAGTACGGTATTTGTAACTGAGTCATCACCATCATGTATTGAGGCTAAAGAAATGAAGAAAATGTGAAACTCATATTCAAGAATATAGAATATAGTCAGCAATAAAGTGAAGATTGGCTGTCCTGGGTTCAGTTCTCGTCTCGGGCACGCTGTTCTTTCTCTGCATGTGGCATGTGTTTACAGGGCTACCTGCCTTCCCGTGATATAGCTTTAGTTGCTGTCTCGGCGTAAAACACCAATCCTCCTCCTCACCCTTTTCTACATTTCTGTCCTATTCTCTCTTTCTCATATCAACTTCTGAAATGCAGTGTTATTCCCTTTAGGAAATTCCTTTACCTCAGGTAACAGAATATATTGAGATTTTTTAACTTGTGAAACTGATCCAATCTGGCCATGATGTAAAAACTTTATGTTAACGAGATACATAGGCCTTATGTATGGAATACTGTCACGGAAAACAACACGAAGAAGCAACGGTCGAAACAATCCCCAAAAATAATTCTTCTTCTTTATTTTCCTTAATTCTCCTCCACCTTCCTTCTTTTTTAACCCCTTGTTCTTTTCCCTGATCTATTTTTTTGATTATCTTTAGCCTGTACAATTTTTCGTCTATTTATATTTTTGTTTTAAACTTTATTATAAAACATTTATGTGAGACAATATATGAAATAACAGGCTATTAACGTGACCTCTTGACATACATGTTAAATCTTACTCTTGTTATGGTCAAAATACTGTCAGAAATTTTTTTCCACAGCAATCATTCCACAGAAGTTTCTCCTTGTCACTGACGATGATAACGCCATCCATCGCATAGACATCGACACGGGAAGTAATGTTACAATCCGTCCCAGTGGTCTACAGAGGCCATATGGTATTGACTACGATCCAGTAGATGGTCGTATCTATTGGGCAAATACATGGGAGAAGACCATTCGATCCGCTAACCTTGATGGCAGCGATTCTCGACTCGTTCGCAATATTAGTGAAGGTAAAGTCACTGACACACACCGTGTTCATAGGTTCTACATTTATTACAATATTGTTAAGAATATTTTTATTAAATTAATGATGAAGGGATTTTTAAAACTTTTTCTAGTAAAGAAAAGGCTGAAATCGCTTTACAAAAAGGCAAATACACAAAACAAACACAAAATACCTGATAAGCTCATAGGTACCAAAAGAGAAACATTCAACAGCAGCAAACACAAGGCCGAAAATCCTTAAACCCAAGGATGCCAGGGAAGATAGATGTTAAAAATGGGCAAGCAGCTATTTCGAGGATGGCAAAACATAGAAAACAGAAGAAAGCAACCACAACAACAGACATCAAATCAACAGTACACACAAGTGTGACACATATCTACAAGTAAAAACGAAAAGAGATCAATTCACATTCTAATCAGTTAGACTTCACACATCTCTGAAAGCTATCAAGATTGTGTTCTTAAATAAGTGTGGATATGGTTTACTTTTACAAACTTTGTTCGCTGTCTTTAATATTACATCCTCGTCCTCTGCCATTAGTCTTATGTCTTTATGTTACTGTCATCTTACATTTGTGTAGTCAGCGAAATCACTGAAGAAAACAATTGTCGTCGGTCTGTTCACAAGTCACGTATCGAGTAGAAAAAAGACATCATCCAACTCGATGAATTTCGAACAGAGCAATGCACTGGTTTCATTTGTTAACTGTCTTTAAGGAGGTTATCTATTGGGCCTTTCTTTGGATCCTGTGTCGAGGCTACTATTCTACGCCAAGTCTGGCATCCACAGTGTCATCGGAATGATATCACTGTACAACAACAGTCATCACATTGTCGTCGATTCAGACATTGGTTACCCTATAGACATCGAGCTGGACAAACACAATGGGTGACTATAATAAGACTTGTAAATAATCAAAAACACATTGAGCTCCTTAGTGTTAAGACTGTTACAATGCTGACAAATAATATAGCAGTTCATGTTAAAGACTTTCTTCATCAAATGTTTACATCTGAGCGATTTACATGCTAATGAATAATGAAACAGCAAATGGTGTAAAGGAAGAGAAGTAAAGATAAATGGAAGTAGAGAAAAACAGAAGGAAAGAAAGAAATGTGTTAAAATGTGACAGCTGCACTCAAAGACATTCAGCAGTTTTTCAAGATATAAACCAATTTTAAAATCGTTCTCCAATTATTTGTAAAAACAACAGTGTCATCTACTGGAGTGACAGCTGGGGTAGAATAGAGAGGTGTAACTATGACGGCTCGGACCGTCAGACACTCATTTCCTCATCCCCGCATCTTCAACATCCAACTGGTCTTGCTTTGGACACAGCAGGTAAGATGTTTGGTGTTTCTTGCACTTTTTAGTTCTTTTTATTAAGATTTTTATAAAGATTTGTTCTTACTTTTTCTATTCCGTTTTTATTTCTTTCTTTCTGCCTGACTGCTTAAAAAAATCTTTGATTTGCTCTTAGAAACGACGCTTTATTCTTTTGGCCTGTCTATTTGAGGATTTGTTGTCTGATTGTTTCTAACTTTGCTTTTTGTAAATTATTCCGTAAGTGTACATATTTGTGTCTTTCCATTCATATCTTCCTTCATACTTACTTTTGTTTGTGTTCATGTCGATGTATGTGATGAATGAATGAATTAATGACTGTATGGGTGTGTGAACGGATGGATTAACTGGTGTGCATGTGAAGGTAGGAGACTTTACTGGGCAGATACAGGCACACAACTGATAGGATGGACGGATGTGGACGGCAGAAATACTGGAGTTTATTTTAAACAGGAGGGCTCATATTTTGTGGGCCTGGATATCTACCAAAATGACTTGTTTGTCGCGGACCAGGCACCTGCACCGTAAGCTCTATTAAGATTTTTCTTTGGCATACAGCAGCAAACAAAGTTGTTTTTAACATTGGGATGGGAGGTACAGGATAGAGAAAACAGTCATAAAGCTACATCTTCACGTAGCCACAGTTAAAAAGTTTCATATTACTTTCTATTTGTTAAGCTACAGACATTTTGTAATATCATTACTTAGGAACGTGAAAACTTCAAATGAAAATCAAACACATGTTGATCCACGAATAAAGCTCTGTCTGTGTTGATTACTCAGTGGATGTTAGATTTCTGCTTAGATACCTAAATATGGCTGATTAATACCGACACTTAGCTGTTTGCTGTGTGGTAGCGAAATTCAGGAGTTTGGCAATGTAGAGATGTATGACAAAGTAAAGGTGAGAATACCAGTCAGTCCGCTACCTGTCCTCGGGGGGCGGGGGGAGCACATGGATAGATTGAGCAGTTGACAGGGGCCGCTACTCTTGTGGGTGTCAGTGAGCAGGTCCTGTACAGGATGACCAATCCAGTCATTTATGTCCTTATGGGAGATTTAGAATTCACTGAGATACTTTTAATATGTTGGCATATTAATCTGTAACCAAACGACTCTTACAGAATATTTTTTATGTTTTCAAACAATCTTATGAATATACCCAATGATAAGGTTTAACTAACAGGACTCATAATAAGATTAAGTTTATTTGCTAACTATTGAAAGTACCATTTCACAAGTACTATTTAAAAGTATTAATTTTCTGCTCATACTTTAAAACCCGTTAAAATCTGTGATTGCTTACATTTTTACTATGTAATCTAATCAATATGGAAATTTAGTGGACATAACATAACTAGAGAGAAGGTTGTTGTCGTTTTGGTATTGTTTTTATACAGAAGGGGGACAAAAACAACATATATCTATCGCATTGACAAGAATGGAACAATGAAGGCGACTGTACAAGTTAATGGGAGAGTAAGGGATGTTCGGGTCTATGCGGAGGAAAGAACAGACAAAGGTCAGTAAACAGTCTGTACTGCCCAGAAATGTAAGATAAAAAGGAAAACATAATACAGAAATTCACAGGAGATTATATTTTCCACAATGTCTCCTTTTATATATATATATATATGTCTGTGTTTTATGGGTTGATTTTACTCACACCTAAAAAAGCGAGAAAACTTTCTGTACACACATACATTTTCTTCACTCTTTCATTCATCTCTTGGGCTCGACATTTGTGTCTGTCTTGAGCGGTCATCAGCAGGTCATCCTCCTCAGTCACAGACCTGTATTCTCTGATGCATGTTGGCAGGTATAGTGGCAAACATTTGTACAGCAAGAAGGGAATTTAGAGGAACTTGTACAACATGTGTTTGGCATTACTACCTGATGAATTTTACTTGTCAATTGTATGAAAAATTAGATTTTCCCATTCAAATATACTGGAATGGTAAAAATATGTAAACATGCTCACACTATCTTCCACGCCGCTTGCAGTAGAATCACATTTTACAAATTCTTTTAGATTTTGTAGGCAGCAACTTATTTAGGGTACAAAGACATCATACCATCTAAAGAGTTTTTTGACACTAATTGAATCGTGAAGTTAGAACAATCTGTGTGAAAAGCTTATGTTTTTGTGTAACTATTAAGATGTTAGTTTAATACTATACTTAATTACTTATTCTTCTATTGATATGAGAGGTATTGAGGTACTAGCAATATCTTACCTCACACAGTTTTTCTTGTCTGACCTCAAAGATGGCGAAGGCGCCATCTTTAAAAGTTCTCTATCCTTAATTCATATTTTCAGCATCTTCCTCACCAACACCAACAAGCGATCATACAATAAGCAGTGAAAGTACAGGTAGCATTTAAAGCTTTTTTCTTTATTATTTGTGTTTAAGTACAACCTAAAACATGTTGTTAATTTACTAATATAAATAGCTTGCCCAGTCTTCCGGCACTCCTAAACTTACACCTGTATGACTCAGGAGTCAGCTGAAATGCTTCTCTCAGTGCTATTGTCACAGTATTGTAGTCACGGTGTTCAGCGTCTGTGAGAGACAGGTACACGTGTGCTGCTCGACCTCTCAGTTGACTCCAAGCATCACTCCCCAACTATTTTCATCCCAGCTCCACAGCTGAGCTACACACTCAGAACGTCCTAAGGAAGTATCAAGAGCTTCCACAGTTTCATCAAAAACAGGAAGTTTAACTCGATAAGTACTGATACGTGGGTCTGATGGGGTTGAGTTCATTCCCTTTTCACACCGTTGATAATGACTTTCTCTTTCTCTCTCCTGCTCTAATTCAAACTTCTTTTCTCTCAGTTTCAATTCTAGCAGTCTTTCCTCTTCTTCTAACTGAAGATTTCTTTCTCTTTCTTTTTCTTCTGCTTGAAGATTTCTCTATTTTTCTTCTAACCGAAGTTGTCTTTCTTCTAACTGAAATTTCCGTTGTCTCTCTTCTTCCTCTCTCTTTTTGTCACTGACAGTCCAGAAGTACAATTTTATCATTACTTTATAATTATATATTAGTCTCATTAGGGATTAACGTATGTCCGCGGGTACCCCTTGCAAGGAAGTTCACGCATAAAAGTACTTATTTTTATGATGGCGGGTGATTCCTTTCTAATGGGATACTTGGGCTTGTTTTGTGCCGTCAACTATTTGATTTGAAGATGGATGTTGTGATTATAGTCACTTGACATCCAACAGCTCTTCTTCCTCTGTAGATTTATGACAGTCTCAGTCCTTACTGTTTGTTTTCTGATTACTATTTTCGTCTTCTATGTTTGTCTTTTATTCCGTGCCTGCAAAGATATCCTTTCCTCCATAGTATTCTGTCCATATCTACTTCGTGAGAGCACTCTTGATAACTTTCCGCCGACTGTCTTGAACAATTACTATCAGGTGGTAATTTTATGTAGGATTGGACACGAAGATTGAAGCGCTTTTATTTTTATTATTATTATTTTTTAGGGGAGTGGGGGCATTGCAAAGGAACTTTCAAAAGCGAAACTTGATCCAAGAAGGCAAAGACTAAACACCTGGGTTAGAGAACTTTGAGACTTTGAAGTAGCGGGGGGCGTGTCATTGTGTGATGTATAACAGTGAAGACGGGTAAACAAGATGTCTTTTAATAAACAAGGCATCGTCCCTGGACTGAAATAATACTCGGTATTTGTGTCGCCGGGGGAACAGTTGCGGACAGATTAGTACGAGTTAAGTCCCCTACCTGCTCTACGAGTGTGAAGTCGGAGGGGGCGCCGCTCATTCCCTCATCACAAAGCAGGTGGCGATACTGAGACTGAAAACGAATTTTTAGTACATAAGTGGGGGTAATAACTGTCATAAATAAGTTGATGAAATTGAGTGTGTAAGGAGGGATGGTGTGACAACAGGAGATAATAGAGTTGTTTCATGAAAGGTGCGGGTAGCACAGATTCCTTTGAAACCCCTTTAACTTTAGGTAATCGTTGTCTGTATTTTGCTTTGCTTACATCTTATCGAATCCTTTTGTCTTTGTACTTTGCTTTAAACGTTTTTTATTTTGCTCAGTGAAGAGCAGGTTTTGCTGACGACACCCAGCTATATACCAGTTGTTCTCCTTCTCAGGCTCTCACTACTATCCAGAGCATCCAAGATTGTATTTCGGATATTAGGCTATGGATGACCCACAACAAGTTAAAGCTAAATGACGGAAAAACAGAAGCTTTACTTTTTTCAAAGAGGAGAGCCAGGGTTTACTCGTCACTGCCTGTTTCTGTTCGGGTAGGCGATGTTGATGTTCCTTTTGTAACTTGGGCACGTAATTTAGGTTACATAATGTCTGCTGACATGTCTCTTGATAAACATGTCTCTCACATTTGTCGATCTGCATACTATGAGCCCCGGAAGATCAGCTCCATTCGCCATACTCTGCCCGTCTCAATCACCAAAATTCTTATCTGCTCGTTTATTTTGTCTAAATTAGTCTACTGCAACTCTCTTCTTGCTGGCTGTCCTCAATACCTCCTTGATAAGCTTCAGAAGGTCCAGAACTCAGCTGCTCGTCTCGTTTTTTGGACTCGCAAACATGATCATGTCTCACCACTTCTTCGTTCTCTTCATTGGCTACCAGTTAAAGCTACAATAGACTACAAGCTCTCAACTCTCTGCTATGGTTTCTTCGAATGTCACTCCCCCAGCTACTTTAATGAAATCTTGTCTGTCAAAACTCCTGCCCGAAACCTTCGCTCATCAGACTCCCGCATGTTATCCCTCCCTCTCACAAAAACAGTCACATACGGACAACGGATGGTCTCCCTTTGTGCTGCTCAGCAGTGGAACTCTCTACCACATCACATTCGCCACTCAGCCTCCAAGGCCGCATTCAAACGCTCTCTTAAAACATATCTTTTTACAAAATACTATTCCTGACTTGTACCTCATCTTTATGTTGTCCAGTGTCCCTATGTGTACCTCACTGTCTATTGGTTGTTATGTTTCTTTCTATGAAATTGTACTGCGCAGAGAGTGCAATCTATCTTATTCGTGATTCTGCGCATTATAAGTTCGCATGATGATGATGATGATGATAATGATTATTATTATTATTATATATGAATGAACATGTATAAATATACACGTACTTGCATATCTTCGTGTGTGTATGTATAACCCAAAAAGAAAGAAATATATCAAACTAGCTGATGGAATTGCTGTTTTTACTTTTATCATATTTTGTGGAAACAGAATCTACTGGCGCTCAGAATTTAATTATCATTGTTGTCGGTGCCATCATTGCCTTGATAGGAATTGCTGTCATCGCCACTCTCGTCGTTTTTATCAAGAAACTGAAATGTAAGTAAAAATTTTAGAACAAGCTTAACATACAAAATGAACGAAACAGATTGAAACATTCATGACTTTGAATACAGTTTAATGTTTGTATTTTATATAAGACAAGGGATGTTCTTCTCTGATCTGTAAATCAGACTTAGTAAACACCATTTAAAGCAACCTATACCTTTTATTTTTATTTTCAGCATCTACCTCACAAGCATTAACAAGCGGTTACACAAGAAAAAGTGAAACTACAGGTAGTATGAAAATCTTTGCTTTTTATCCTAATCATTTGTGTTTAGTTTCAACCCGTTAACTTACTAATGTACATAGCTTGTACACGCTGTCCTCCGCTTGGATTTAGAGCTGAAGATGTTACCCAGCAAAGAAGCAAGATTCGGCCAAGACTGGGTGTAGCTTGAAAACAAATCTTGTAAGATTAGTTTGTCCATTGCCAATCATCCCCCAAGCACACGCCAGTGTTCGCCAGTGTTCGCCAGTGTTCGCGGTGCGCGCACAACACCATCTGCGATGGGGAGACTGGTGAAGCCGCTTACCCGCCACTGAATATTGGCCGCCAACATTGAGCCAACATTGAGCCAGTCTCGCCTACATGACTAGTCATGACTATCAAGTCGTTGTTCGCTAAAAATTCGGCTGTTTGTATTCATAATTACTTTTTATACTGTTAAATAACATATAAATATATTTTACACTTTATGGTTATCAGCGTATCGCAATTTATAAAGTCTATATATATATATATATATATTATCAAGAACGCTCACTCATCTCAACCTGACGATTTGGCAGACACACACTGGCAAGAATAACGAAACATATTGTTCATGGTTTTAAAAATAAAGGAAAAGAGAAAGTATTTTGGAAGACATTTTATTTCACTTAAATATTGAAAGTTATGACTAGTTGATGTTTTGTGTACACAGATTTTATGTCGTCGTTACAGAGGTGAGAAAAATAATTTGTTTAATATCAGTCTCATGGTTTGCAAGGCTTTGGTCCCATGTAGCATGAACAAGAACACCTGAGGTCTGTATAATTCATTATTTATTTACTATTTTTGTTCCTTTGCTTGTTTATTTTTTTTGTTTGTTTGCTTGTTTCTTTATTTATTAATTTGTTTCTGTGTTGTCTATTTTACTGGATGTTTTACAGAATTGTTGTCTGTTTGCTGAAGTGAAATGAGATACAGCAACCGTTCATTTATGTGTGTGTGTGTGTGTGTATGTGTGTGTGTGTTGTGTGTGTGTGTATCCCCTTTACTTACTAATCTATCGTAAGCAAATATACTATACCAAGCAGTTATTTTTATTACCTTCAGAGCAGATAACAAACAATCGCAGAAATTGCAGATGTTGAATAATTCTCACACCTAGCAGTTATCTCTACTGTGTGTTTGTTGCTCTTAGCACCCAACGGATGTACTGTCAACAACGGGGGCTGCGTGAACATTTGCATCCCGGCCCCTGCTAACACCAACAAGTGTCTTTCCCCGCAGGAGTACGGTAAGTGTTCTCCCATTAGTAATTTACAGCGCCTAAGTCGTACATCAATGGATAACTCTTCAGTCACTTATCGTCGAAAGAATATATTAGTTGCCTCCCCTAACACTGTTTCGTAAACAATTTGAAATGGAGCAGGTTTTTCACTGTTGATTTAGAGGTCGAAATAATCATAGAAATGTTCTTAGATTTACATTTATTGAAATAAACTTGAACAGAAACGAGTAAAACGGTTTTATTATCTCTTCTGTAACTGAATTCTTGAGCATAAACTGTTTGCACTAATCAACAAATTTCTAACTAGGTGCAGACGACTTTAAACGGGTTTCTAACCGATGTTAGGAGACACGATGCCATAAAATACCGCATGCTCATAATTTATGAAACTTATTAGTCTGTGTGAAAATCTGACATTTTTTAAACCAATGACCGAGAAATAATTCACATATTTGCAGTAACTGTTACAATAGACTAATTATCAAAAGACGAATTTAAATAAAATATGATTAGTGGTCTCTGGTGCACGCACCTCACCTTCAGCCATTGTTGACGACAAGGAAGACGACAGGTTAAGTATTTCATTAAACAGAGAGAGATATATATATAGATATGTATTAGTAATTTCTTTTGTTGTAACTTTCAATAGGCACAGTCTTTGAGGCCGGGTGATGGACCATAAAGTCTACGGGACCTGGCAGATGCCATTGAATGACTGAAGAGACAACACCATTTTGTGACAACATCTGACCCCGAGAGGCAGCGTGTGAGTTCTAAGGTTGGATCGTTGGTCTACAGAGACAGCGCTGACCGAGTTTTGTGTTTAATGTTTCTCCCCGAGTGGAAGCGTCTATGGTTTGGTTTATTTGTGTGTGTGGAATATATATATATATATATTTTGAACTTCCGGATCTTTATTTCCCAGTAACTGTTGGAATTTAGTGTCTTCAGTGAATCATGAGTTTCCAGTGATTGGAATTAAAAACTCATCAAGAGTGAACAGCGATAAAAGTGACTTTGTGCCGGACTTTGAACTTTTAAAGTACTTTATTATAGATAAATAGAGTATTTGTTAATAAGAGTGATAATATAATTAATAACTTTTTGGATTACATTAATAAATTAGTTTTGCAATAGTAATTATCTTATAATTTTTTAACAGATGTTGTACATGCAATTAAATGTATACAAGCCTGCAAAAGTTCCAGAAATGTTTTATATGAGAAAACAGAAAGCGCAAATGTCCACGACAAAGTTGCACAACACGTTTCTAAACCTTAAAACTTTTCTACAGAAGCAAAATCTCTTCGTAGCCATTTTGATGCATTGAACAACAACATACAAAAAATTGTACAGACAGGACGGAAAGTCAGACTTAAACAACTTAATCTTTCTTAAAGCAGTTTTAAAAATTCTAAAATTGTGGTGTGCACTTTAAACTAATTATCTAAATTGATTAAAGTCCTAAAAGGGCTTAAAATTAGAAATGCGTGGGGCATAAAACCAATGTATAGCATGCCCACTCTCTCTCTCTCTCTCGCTCTCTCTCTCACACACACACACACACACACACACGCAAACAAATTAGAAATATTGAATGTGTTTTTGGCAAAGACTTGCTTTCCGCATGTAATTTTTGCAAGACCTGTCTGTTCATTTCTTTTCAAGCAATTTTCTAGTCTGATTTCCAATGAACGAAGTGCACACAGTGACTACAGCGCCTTATTCGTGTAAAAAATAAACACTTATTGTATTTTTTTAAGATCTTTGTCCTTTCGAATAAAATAGCAATGCTCCTAAGTCAGCACCCAGGTCAGCGAGCTCAATTCAATATCAGTTTTTACTTTGTGTCTGACAGTAAACTGTCGCTGTCAAAATACATTTCAAAACCTCCACTCTGTCCAAGTCGGAAAAAATAGAATGTTTTATAAATCAGAGTTAGAAGAGAACGTACCCGAGTATTATAAGTTATAAATATACAACAACAGAGAATTTGCGCTTACCTGTTGCAGCTTCATATTTAACCTTCAGCCATTCTTGACGATAACGGAGACGACAGTTAACAAGTTCTGGAAACTTTAAGAAAGCCGATTACCTGGAATGTCAATGTTGTGTCTGGAACCCCAGTACAGAGTAGCGAGGCAGTTTAGTAGTGGTGACCTAAGGGCAGCATGACATGGTATTAAGAACATGTCCTCTGTTAACCGCAAGGAAAATTCTCTTAAAAAATTAGTGGCACTTGCAGGCGTTGATGAGTGTGATCTTCCCAGCGTGCTTAATTCTTTTTATGTCCGCTTTAAAAAACACGACTTCTCTATTAATGTTTCCACACTAAAACAGTCTCTGGTCCCTGCGCGTGGGTTGGCGATTGCTCTTGCCCAATCCTCTGTCAAAGATCTCTTGAGGCAAGTAAGTGTTAACAAGGCTCCAGGTCCAGATGGGATCTGCGGACGCCCCCCCCCCCATCACTGCGCCGAACAGCTTAGCGGAGTTTTACAACATCTATTCCAGCTGTATGTTGATTCTGGTAACATTCCTGATATTTGGAAACTGTCGTACATTGTGCCTGTTCCAAAACTCACTAGGCCCAGTCAACCCAACGACTTCAGACCAGTGGCTCTTACCTCCCTCATCATGAAATCTCTTGAGAAAATTGTAAGAAGCGAGGTAATGACTGCTGTTGATGAACATCTTGACCCGCTGCAGTTTGCCTACAGACCTGGAATAGGTGTCGATGATGCTAAGCTCTTTATACTAAATACGCTGTACAAACACCTGGAGCAACCTAAAGGTCATGCCAGGCTTCTCTTTGCTGATTTCTCTTCTGCCTTTAACACTGTGCAACCTCACTTGTTAGCAGAGAGTCTAGTCTCAGACTTCCATCTCTCCCACCAACTAACTCTCTGGATTCTGGACTTTTTAACAAACAGACAGCAAAGAGTTTCTGTTAATGGTCTTCTCTCAGACCCTGTTGTCACCTGTACAGGTTCCCTTCAAGGCTGCTGTTTGTCTCCATTACTGTTCATACTCTATACTAACAGTTGTAGAAGTACTACTGACAGGAGCTTTTTGATAAAATTTGCTGATGACTCTGCCCTCCTGTCACTTCTGTATGATAATGAACATGTTCACAGTGCCGCCCTTCCTGACTTTGTTCGCTGGTGTGACGAACACTTCCTTGTATTTAATGCCTCAAAGACTAAGGAAATGATCTTCGACTTTCGGGTGAACAAGCCTGAGACAGTCATCAGTACTATTCATGATGATGCCATCGAGGTAGTCGACTCTTACAAATATTTAGGCTCCATCTTCGATAACAAGCTTAAATGGGACATCAACACGGACATGATCCTCCGTAAGAGTCAACAACGCCTGTACCTCCTACGGAAACTCAAATCTTTCTCTGTCAGCTCTGTCATCCTCACTCGGTTCTATCAGTCCTTCATCTCCTGGTTCCACAATCTTTCCCTTGGGAACAGGAATAGTCTGGTTTCACTTGTTAATATCTGTTCCAAGATCACCGGAATCAGGCAGAGGGACTTAGCAGCTTTCTGTCAGCAGCAAACCTTTAGGAAGGCCTCCCGTATCCTCTCTATTTCTGACCATGTGTTGGCATGTGAGTTCTCACTCTTGTCATCCTCTCTATTTCTGATCATGTGTTGACATGTGAGTTCTCACTCTTGCAGTCTGGCTGTAGGTACGCGATGCCTGTATGCAAAACCAATCGCCACCGCAATTCATTCATTCCACGTGCCATCCACCTGATCAATTCTACTGGCCGTGAGCTTGTACTAGCCTGAGGTGTCCTAGATACCACTATCCACTATATTTTACTGTTACTGGGAACGTGTGTGTGTGTGAGTGCATGCGCGCGAGAGAGAAAAAATATTTCAACATACATCATCTCCCTTTATATCATGTACTTGTATATGTCCGTATTGTCTCTTTATATCATGTATATGTATTTTGTATATCATGTATATGTAAGTATTCTCTTTATGTAATACTGCTAGTAACAGCACTATTTGGAATTGCCCTTGGGGATAAATAAAGTGGTATTGTATTGTAATAAACTCTCATGTTACATATTAACTACTTGATCATGTTTATTGAGATGAAAAGTGCTATTGACATAACATCCCATAAAACAAATGTATCAGTCTACAAGTCTACTGAGTGGCGACGCTGCTACTGAAGGAGTCGCAAGACAAACAAACTAAACTGAAGTTTTGCACCACAGCCTTCACTCGCTGCTCCTTTGTGACCATCTAACGCTGTGGATGTTCTTCGATGGCCTGTCCAAACATATTGCAATTCATCTCAGGCACACAACGTCCGAGGAACTATTTGCTCTATTCTGTGTTATTAGACGGTGATACTATGCTTGTATATGTTACATGATAGATTTAAATCATTTAATAAAACTCAAATCAATTCAGTTTTTTTCATTTCATGCGTCCTATAGACGAATCGGCACTAGTCTGTCTCGCACCAGACCTATAGGCGAACCGACCGTTAGACGGAACAACTTAGTCGAACCAGCCTTAGTCGAACTGACCCTAGTCAAACCGACCGGTTACCCAATATAAGACATCATCAGCTGCAGAGTTCTTATCGAGAAGCACCTTCACCACGGAAAGGCTCTTTACCATTATTTTGTCGAGTTTGATAAGATATTTGATCGAGTCTGGCACGAGAGGTTGTGGAACGCACTGCGATCATTCAACGTGGAAGAAGGGGCCGATCAAAACCATCAATGTTCTCTATGATGGCTCGAGAAGTTCCGTCCTGTTCAACAACCAAGTCGGAAAGTCGTTTCCCACATCGACAATAGTACTGATACCGAGAGGATCAGTAGACACAGTGGTACTGAGACCCAGAGGATGAGTAGTCACAGTGGTACTGATACCGACAGTATGAGTAGACACAGTATCGCTGACACCGACAGGATGAGTAGACACGGTGGTACTTCCACCGACAGGATGAGCAGACACAAAAGTACTGATACTCTGTCAACTAAATGTCGTCCACCTCGTAGTAATGCTCTCTAGCACCTATACTCTCGCCCCGTCTACTTACTGAAGATTTCTTTCGTCACATCAAACGTTACACAACAGTAAAGTATAGACGAGAAACTTCGAAAATACATGTTTTGGTCGCAATAAAAGTATGTTACCCCTGTGATGAATCGGAGCCAGTGTAAGCCACTGAGCCAAACAGCTGGCCGAGTGTCAATACAAATAGCGAGGTAAATCTGCCATCTTCCTTCTTTCAGAATTTGCAGAGCATTTTACAAAGCTACGTGCCCTCATGTCTTATTTCCCAAAAGCAAAAGTGTGTTGATCACGAAGTTTATTATTACCAGGACATTAATCACAGTCCAGCTGAGGCTGATGACATTCAAAATGGCGAGACACACTAAGGCTCGACATCCCGCAGTAAGCGGCTAAGGACAGAGTAAGCGGGTTGTCTTCTAGGTACATAACTCTTTAACTCATTACCTCCTGTAGTCCGGCTACACTGCACATTTGTATTTATCTGCATCTCAGTTGAATGAATAGGAAACTCCAAAACATCGCTGTATTGCTAACAAGAACGTATGAACATTTAAATATACGTAAAATGTTTATGAATATATATATATATAGTAATTTTAAATAATGCAGGATACATATCATTCTATTTCTGCATATCTCTCTCTCTCTCTCTCACACACACACACACACACACAAACACACACACACACAAACATACACACACACAAACACACACTATTACTTTAATAAAAAATGCAGTCGCTGTCTGTAAAAGATGTTCAGCAGTCATCAGTACAATATATAACAAGACACAATGCGATCAATAGAAATCGGATTAGAAACAAGTTTTACGTGTATTCTTGTAACATGAAAACTGCTGAGGAGTAAATATTAGTGAAAGAAGGAAAAGAAGGGTTTAATTCTTTTCTTTCCTTATGCCGCAAAAAGGAGATAATGATGGTAAATAGCCAATGTGTATTGACTTTACACTTAACTTTCTTTTACTTGTATCATATCTTTATTGTGTTTTTCTTACTTTTTCGGGTACTCGTAAATGGCAGTTAATGTTGACATTACTGCAATGTTATCTAGACAGTCCCCATGTAGTGAATGACCACCAAGAGTTTCACAAGAAGCCACTTTTGACATCAACAAATATCATCCTTGATTTGTATAATATAGTGATGTTTAGATATTGAAGGATCTGTAGACAATATGTGCTTTTTAGTGACACGCCATAGCAGGGCTGCATTTTTCGCATTAAAATATTTTTGTACACTGAAATATTTTACTTCGTTTGAATGCCTTGAAAGAAAGGTTGGACAGTTGGACCTTACAGACAGCTACATACAGTAAGTTGAACATATGTTCACACCGAGCCCTCCTGCCTGACTCGAAAAGCTTTTAAACGCTGCACTTTGTTTGTTAAATACAGAATTTGTTTATGATTCTATGATCTTCTGTTTATTGGCAAATATCATTTGACAAAGGAGGACCAACTGTGTCGATAAGAGTGACTACCAAGCGTCTCAAACTGACTGACAATAATGAAGTTTATGAAAAAAGCTCATAAAATTAATATAGACTTACAAAGTCCTTAGCAAGTAAAATGACAAGATTCGTTCTGCATAACTTTGTTTCTATGTACTATTAGAATACAGATAAAATATGCTTAAATGTATATTTTTATGTCATTGTCACAAAGCTCCTCTTGATCTACTTATATTTTAAAATTAATAACAGCCGCTTTGTCTCCTAAAACTGAGCAGGTATTTTAACGGATACTGACTGATGGGGTTGAAGTCGACCGATTTTTCTGCGTAAAAAGCTGGGATGTATTCAAAATGTCTGCTTTAAAGAATCTGAATGAGTTCGATTCAATTCAGATATGTGTTTGCATGTCACAGCATATGTGTGTTTGTGTGTGTGTGTGTGTGTGTGTGTGTGTGTGTGTGTGTGTGTGTGTAGATGGCGCTTCGCGAAGACGTGACGGCAAGAAGAAACTTGTGTGGAATTATTTCTGTGGACAATACGAATGCAGGTGCATTTCTCTCACGAAAAAAGTTGGACACAAGACGAATGACTATGTACAAATTTACTTCCGCCTTAACTATAAACATCAAGAAGAACAGCAGCGACATGAACTCTCATGTTGACGGAAGTACAGACACCTAAGATTTATGATTTGTTGTGTTTATTGGCTGTAAGTTGTGGGAAGGAAAGATGGAGGACTTCCGGCAATAAATAAATAAATATCATCACGGTTCCAATAAACTGCTACGTGGTTCGCCGAAACCTGACAGCCTACAAATTTGCAAGAGGTTAAGAGGTGACCTCAGCAAAGGCAGCCCTGAGATATACATCCCTGGAGTTTTCCGTTTTCACGCCTAGTGAACACAATGGGCGTTTAGAACTCTAGGATGTTCTTCCTAACCCTTTGTACGCCCCTGTGGTAGTATAGTCACAGACCTTTTACTTATGAAGCAGCTATGGTTTGGATTGTTTTTGTGTGTTTCATATATATATTTGTTTTTTGATTCCTGTACATTATCCCCCAGTGACTGTTTTCTTAGAGTATAGTGCTTAAGCAACATTGTCAAGAGTGAACAGTAAAAAAGTGACTTTGTGCCGGATTTAAATACTGAGGTTCTTTCTTTTAGAATAGTTTTTAATCACTGTTGTTAATTAATGAGTAACTTTTGGAATGTATAATAAAAATTAGTTTTACTTCAACAATTATTGTAGAATTGTCTTAAGTATATTAATTACATTTCTGTTAATACAATTAAATGTGTAGAGGCCTGCAAAGAGCCAGAGTTCGGTTTTTTTTTTTTTTTTTTGTTAAGAAAAAGAAGGCGCAAATGTCAACCCGTCATTACGAGCAAACGAATTAGACAGGATCCACATGCAGCATAGAAGAAATGAAAGATCAGTTTTAAAATAAGCTGTCAAAATTAAATAATTTGTGTATGTTTTTATATTTGTCTTTTGGTATAGTAGTCAATTTTCCTCTAAAGACTTTAGACTTCAGGAGAAGGAAAAAAACCAGATCGACTATTGATACCAAGAAGTCTCCGTTAACTTGCCTCCTGTTGCTCTGCATTGAAAACTGTTTTGCTTTTTTCCTCTTTCTTTACAGCTTCTTCTAATAGAAGAAGTGGGCACTCTTCTGCTGGAAAAAAGACTACTGGAAAGGTTGGTTTCAAGATAAAAATATGATAAATTCAGCATTAAGACCTTAAGAAACAAACAACTGGAGAGTGAGAAACTAATGAAAAGCAGCTGAAGAAAAACGAATTGATTGTTTTTAATTTGCGTCTTGGACATTTTTATAATTGCGTATAAAGCCATTATTTTGCTGATAATATATTACAGAGTGGAGGTATAGTCCTTTTGTTTCTAACACCTGCAAAATCTGTCCAGAAATGCTCTCGTCTTGATTACTTTTTGTTAATGCTCTTATCATTCGTTTAATGTATTTTTTTAAAAAAATGCTTATTTTATCTATTGCAGCCAGGTACATGCAAGCAGGCTTTATTTACCCAATCAACCTTTTAACATGAGTGTCTTGACTAAACACAGAGACCAGAAACATCATTCGCGAATATATTTGGCAACATTAGACTTAATTGTATCTATTATAAACTATTTTTAGCATCGCAATATATGATATACTGATGGGTAATGTGTGTGTTGAGACCCTCACCTCTTGGTTAAAGATTTCTAAAATGTAATTCAAGCTGATCACAGTGAGGTCAGCCACATAACAACAATTATTTGTAAAGACTTGTGAGATTACACAAAAACGGCTGCAGATTAAACTTTTGTAACAAAATTTATCAAAATCGATTCCCTTATCCAAGGCAGACGACCAAGGGATTCTTCTTCCACTATTTGTTCTTTAGTTTTATTTTGAAATTCTGTCCTTCTGTATCATTTTTCCCTTTGATATTCAACTAATATACATACATTCGACTCATAGCTTTATAGGATAATAAAATAGTTTTGTTATCAAAAGGGCCTGTCAGTGAATTATTTTTGCTAACTTCTATATTGCGTTATTAAATAATTAATAATTATTTATTAACAAATGAAACTTGCCAAAAACTTACTTTTGGAGCCTTCAGTGTTAACCCTTCTTGTCCTGAACACACAAAAGTTTGTATGAAGGTTTCCACATGGCTCTCTACCGTGAATATCATGTAAACGTTGTAATGACACGATAAAAGGAAATAAAAATCCTGTCTTGTTATCGAGTGATAATAATGGCGCCGGACATTTGTCTTTCCTGAATCCGTTAACAATACAGTAAATATTACTGATGGCCTAGCGTTACAAGCAGTCAAGGGTGAGTTGTCCAAGAGCAAGCAAGAGGGAATCATGAAGAGATGAAACATGAAGAGGTTCAATGATGAACATTTCCCTTTCTGATCTTTGCGCTCACACACACACACACACACAGCTAGATTGGTAGGCCTTCCAGAGACCCCACTCAGAGAGACAAAGTTAAGTATAGACAGTCCGAGTGTTAAGCAGCGAGCGCCATCTTATAATTGTATTAACTGATAATCAGATGAATGTAACCAGCTTAAACTCCATTATCTCCTTCTAAACTTAATATCGCGGTATTTCAATCACTGTCGAAGGTCTCTTAAGGATTAATACAAACACTGCAAATGTCACTTAAAATAAATCTCACTACAGTAAATGAAACAACAGACTGGTGGTGGAGCGAGGACATGCGCACTGATAAACAGTGTGACGTGTAGGAACTCAGGTGTGTATGTGTAAAACTACAGATACTTGGCGGATGAGCTGCACTGTAAAGAGCCAAACAAAACCTTTCCCTTAATTTTGTCCATTATAGATCTCTTCTAATCATAATTTGCTTAACTTAACTAATCTGAAGTTGTCAAAATTTAAAGATAAAAAATTAGTTAAAAGGATAGTCACGAGCAAAACGAGCCTTTAGCGCGTTTGTTTTTGTGCTCCTTACATGTTGAGGTCTGTTTGTGGTGTCGGTACCCGTATGGCCTCTACACTGACTCGGTTGTCGTCATCCCTTTTGTTCAGTCGTCCCCAGGTGGCTCTAATCCGGGAGTCAACACAAAATACTAGGTTCCCCTTAATTTGTAGTCGACCACTCAAGTGACTAACTCCAGAGGTAATTTATCACGAGGAGACGAGCGGTGTCCCCAACCACAGCAGCCACAGAAGCTGGGGCAGAATTAATAGTTACACTCCCTGACACACAGGACATACGAACACAATGTTGTTACATACAACATACACCATGAAGGGTCCTATAAAAGTTCTTCGCGTACTTCCCTGCCTTAAGCTTCTAACCTGCATTAAATACATACTTTTCTTTCAGTGCTTAAAAATCATTCCCAAATAAAATGTACACAAACAATTGTACACACCCTCAAAATTATAACAAAGACACATTTTACCTATATTAATCTATTTATACATCATCATATTAATCATCAGAAGGGTATTATGTTAAGACGAGGTAACAAGGCTTCATTCGTCATCCAATCATCAACAAGTAGCCAACAGTGACAAGAGGGAGTCCACTCCTATTGACCCCCTGCCCCGCCTACACGTGGAGCCTGAACAGGTGTCTAATCCCCCCTCCCCGTGTCCTACTTACTTGTTCCTGCAGACAGGTGTGCGAGCCCCTGAGATGTCACTCTCTCCACTTAGGGCTGTCTGACAAACAACCACCTCCACGCTGGCACATACGACCCCCCTTTCTTGCATAAGGGGCCTCAGGCTTGTCAACAAGCCACCCTTTGAGCCTAATTGGGATGATTAAGGTTACTTCATGACATCAGTATAGACAAAGCCTTATCACTCCTTCTCGTCTGTGTTATAAGTGGTGTCTCTATTTAACACATTTCTTCACATAAATGTAACTGATAAGAGTTTCTGTTTGTATTCTTGCAGCAAAGTCACCTCAGTCCCTACTCTACTGTCTGATTGCAAGAATATTTTTTCTGAGAAACCAGATGGACGCAGGACAGGGGATATTGAGAGAACAGCTTTACTGCTTTACTGTTACAGAAGACTGTGCAGGCAGAGAATACTCAGAACATTTCCTCATAAAAATCTCCGTTAACTAAAAACGAAAAAAGTAATTTATTGCTTTGTAGGAAAGTTTTTTGACCACCATACTTTATTACCAGTGCAGTTACTACAACACCGTGGAATTTTTGAAACCGAGCAGCATTGACTAGTTTCTACTCACATGTAATGTTCAATAGAAGACAAGAACCAGCTTAGAAAATCTGGCAGAAACTTGTTTCCTTGTAGACAAATGCGCTTCTAAAATCTGCAGTGAATGTGTCTTTCCTGACTCTAGTGTTTAGTCTATAAGCCCAATCCTCCAACAAAAGACTGACTGAGTTGTGCGCAAAAGCAAATGAACTAGGAAAGTGTGAGGAGACAAAGAGAGAGAGGAGTTAAAGAGAGCTTAAACTTGAGAGAGGATTAGATGAGAAACGGAGGAAGACTGTCTTACCTGATTTAAATACTGATGACTTATCAGTGAGAAACATTTACGGGGTCCGCTAAATATCCATCGTAGCTCAGCTCTGGTGTACGGAAGTTATAATCTGTCTGTTTATCTTCTTATGATGTTTCATCATCACACTTGTCATTCTATAGACATAACATTTGCATGTCATGTTGCGTGCGTACGTGTATTTGTTCTTAGTATTCTGTGTACTGTTGTGTGTATCTTGGTGCGTGCATTGCCTAACATATACATTCTATACACTCAACACAGTGAGGGTCACTTAGCAGTAACCCGCCTTCTATAACACATTGTGACGAGGCAGACAACCTTTAAGTGGCCCAACATGTTTGTGACTTTCACCTCCAACTCCTTACTGGAGTTCACACTGTCTACACTCACTCGCCTTCTTATGGACATTTCCAAGCAGCTAAAGGGCAGTAATCACGATGGTTCTCCAATGAATATATATATATATATTTTTTTTATTTTTTTTTTTTACACATTTTATTATGCCTTTCTATAAAACAAAGAAATCAACCTAATATAACTAACCAATGGATAAAATAAAAGTTTGGGTTATTCAGGAATATTTCCAGCCTTTTTTTTTTTTTTAACAAACTTTGTATATCTGCTTATTCAACTTTACAATCATTCTAAAAATATGACAACGAATAAATTTGCAAGTTTTGTACAATAGACATGAACTCCATTAGCATCTAACAATATGCTCATGTAAGAGAAAAGAAAAAAAAACTGTAAGTGCAGCTATAAGATTCTCGTTACAAACAAAATGTAAAGTCTCAGGCCACATATAGTAGCAGGCAAAAAAAAAATGGCATAACAAGCATGTTGAACCTTATTTCACTGTACTAGGTATTAGCGACACTAGAAATATGGGCTCAGTTTCACAACACATTTCTAATTTTAAACACTTTTAGGTCTCCAAACAATTTTTTTTTTTTAATTATTAAGAATCTTTATAAAAGGGCTGGGACAAACGCAATTTACCCATTTCATGCAATGTCAATATGAGGTCTTTCAAATAGCCTAATCATAAAAAAGACAACATTACATAACACAAATAATAATACACAAATAATGTAACTCCATTTTCTTAACTTAAAATTTAAACAATACACCTAGGCTTACATATTACCATTTTTTTTCATAGATACATATAAGATATAATATTTTACAATATGAGACAAACATATAAACATAAGGTAAAAGTCATCCATCTGCCAAGCAGGTCATCCAACATGCTCATACATAGTTTTAACTAATCATACAGTCATGTGTATGTATATATAAATCAATATGTTTATATGACAAGTTGTTTATAGGGTAGCCAGAGTTGATCCAACCTTTCTTCATTTATTTCTAAACATGCATTAAATTTTTCAATTTTGTATCTTTGTTTCAATATTCGGATAAAGGGTTCTAGTTGGGGGGTGGCTTTTTTGAACCTGCAGGAATATATGTATGTTTTTGCGAGTAGCAATATTAAGTCAAGTACAGCATCTGTCTTGGAGTCATTGCTTCGTCCAAACAGAACAAGATGTTCACTGACAGTTATTCTTGGAGCACTTTTACATTTGTCTGATATACACTTTTGTAGGTTTCTCCAGAAATCCTTAACATTTTCACAATTCCAAAATATATGCTGAATGTTTTCTTTTTCATCTCTGCATAGGCTACAGACATCATCATCTTCTAGTCCCATGTGGAATAAAATTACTTTTGTCCCTAGAATTCTATGTAACACTCTGATTTGCAGCCATTTTAATTTAATGTCTTTTATATTAGCCATTGTTTTAAATATAACATTCCAGTCAACATTTATGTTTACCCTCTCATCCCATTTCAAACAACAACTTGGCCTACATGTGTTAGATATCATCTTATCATAATATAGTCTTGCGCCTTTCTGTACTGATTGAATTATACTAAGAGTTTTATTTGTATCATATGTAAAAGAAGATAAATCTGTTTTATTTATTCTATTTAAATTTATATATGTCTTTATGGCCTTTATGCAACCAGTAAATGAGATGAAGTTAATGTTAACATCATATTTATTCTTGACAGCTTGGTATGATAGAAAGTTTCCTCTTTCATCCATTAAGTGTTTTACTAAGTATATATCTTTCTCCACCCATCTCTTATATAGAATTGGCTTATTCTCAATCTTAATTCTGTCATTACAAAAGATAGGTTCTTTCAAAATTTCTTCATGTTTTTCGCACACTATACTCTCTCCAAAAATCCTGTACGCTTTTAATACATCTGTCCAGAAGCTGTTTGCATTTATAAAGGGGCATACTGCAGGGCCTAGTTTGTCTAAATAATTTATTATTTTATGTGTTGACATGAGATTTCTTTTCCAGCTGTGGTTGGTTTTTTAATTTTCCGCAGCCATGATAGTTTTAATGCATTCATATAAATTCTAACATCAGGTATGCCCATGCCCCCAGCATGAATATTTCTAGTGGATATTTTTCTGTTAATTTTATCATTTTTACTATTCCAAACAAACTTAAAGATGGATTTCTGTAAGTCATTTATAATATAGTCTGGAGGGTTGGGTAGCAGTAGCCACAGGTGTACCAGTTTTGACAAGATTAATGACTTAAGTATTGCTACTCTCCCTAATGGAGTTAACTGTCTCTTTAACCATATTTTATACAGCATTCTAATTTCAGCAAGCTTGCTATCGTAGTTTAATTTTATACAATCTTTTAAATTATTTGTAAACCAAAGGCCCAGAATTTTAAATTTTTCTGGATTCCACTGCATCTGTAAGTGTGGTAAGAATTTAACTGGTGAATTTCTTTTGCTCCCCAGCCATATTGCACTTGATTTTTCCGTGTTTAATACTAATCCAGATATCTTTCCAAACATGTCTAATGTGCGCATAGATTCTTCAAAGGACAGTCTGTCATCTTCCAAGGTTAGTTCTGTATCATCTGCATACTGTACAATTTTACTTTCAGAGTTGTGGGTTTTTATACCTTTTATATATTTGTTTTTCCTTATCATAATAGCTAGAATTTCTACGCATAGGATGAATAAATAAGGTGAGATGGGGTCCCCCTGCCTGCAGCCTCTTATTTGGAACCATGCTGATAATGTGCCATTCACTGACACACTTGATTTGATATTAGTATAAAAGGTGGTGATCCATTTGCAGAAAAGGGGGCTGAAACCAAAGACGTGTAGAGTATCAAGCATGAAACTCCAGCTAATACTATCGAAGGCTTTTTCAAAGTCAAGGCAGACTAGCAGACCAGGCTGTTTAGTCATACTTAAATGTTCAATCAAATCATATATCAGTCTAATGTTATCCCCAAGATATCTTCCACGGATGAAGCCGGACTGATCCTCATGGATCAGAGATGGTAACACTTTTTTCATTCTATTTGCAATGCATGCTGCCCCAATCTTATATATCACATTTAAGAGAGTGATTGGTCTCCAGTTTTTGATATGATCTCTAGTTTTATCTGTTTTAGGTATACATATAATAACACCTTCTTTTTGTGTAGCTGATAACTCTCCTTTTTGCAAGCCTTCATTTAGTGATGTAACAATGAGAGGGCCAAGCTGTTTCCAAAAAACCTTGAAAAACTCTACAGTAAATCCATCGCTTCCTGGGCTTTTACCATTAGACATATTTTTTACAGCCTGACCTGCTTCTTCTAGAGTGATAATTCCTTCTAGTAGATTTAGCTCAGGTTCAGTAAGTTTTGGTATGTCCACTCTGATGTCATCGAAGTTGCAGTTGTGTACTGATCGTTCCGAGTACAGATTAGAGAAGAAGGCTTGCACCTCAGCTCTTATTTCATCAGGTCTTGTGGTGCTTTCCCCATTTTGCTTTCGTAATTTTCGAATTTGTTTACTTACATAGTTACGTTTTTCTAATGAGCAGAAATATTTACTAACTTTCTCTCCTTCTGCTATCCACCTTGCCCTGGAGCGAATCAGTACACCTTCCATTCTCTTTTCCCTTATATTAATAAGTTCATTTTTATTCTTTTCAAGTTTGTTAATTTCCTCTTCGTTTAACCTTCCCTTGTCTTCCAGCTGTGTAATTATTTTTCTAATATTTTTTCCTTTTCCTTATTTTTCTTCTTTTTCTCACTTGCAAAGGCAATTGTTTTTGTTCTGATTTTCATTAACATAGTGTCTAGAAGGGTCTGATCAGATACAACAAACTGTACCTCCATCAGTGGAATCATTTCTAAATTATTTCTTTCATATGGGAGAGCTGAGTATTCTTCTATAACTTCTCTGATAACGTTACTTATTTGCGTTAGATAATTTTTATCTTTTAAGTGAGATGAATTTAACTTCCATAGATTAAATCTCCTTTCTTCTTGTTTATTGCTTAATGATAGAGTTATCAAAGAATGGTCAGTTCGATATCCTGGGGAAATATCTGCATCCACAACAAGTTCTGAGAGTGTATCTGACATTAGAAAGAAGTCTAATCTGCTTTGTTGTAAGGGTCTTTTCCTACGCCAAGTATATCTTAGTGCTTCTGGATTTAATTCACGCCATATATCAACCAGGTCCAGGCTTGTCATCATCTTATCAATTTGTTTTTGCCCTCTAGTATTATTATTATTATGTTTATAATTGTGGCAATCTAGCTGAAAGTTCAAAACAGTATTCCAATCACCCCCAATCACAATGTTATCTATACCTGATTGCCTCACACACTCTTCTAGCTGAGAGTAGATATTTGGATTATCCTTGTTTGGTCCATAGACATTACAAATTAGAATCTCCTTTTCTAATGTTTTTATCACTGCTATAATATAATTTCCTCCATTATCTCTATAAACATTTTTAACTGAAAATTCAAAATTGTTATTAAATAGAATTGCCACTCCACGTGAGGAGGAAGTGTATGAAGCAAAAAGGCAAGAGTAGCCCCATTCTGCAGAAATCATTTTTTCCTGTTTATTTTCAAAGTGTGTATCCTGTAGTAGGTAAACTGAGAAGGCCTTGCTACGTAAGTAGTGAAAAACATCTCTCCTTTTTTTATGTCACCTAGGCCCTGACAGTTCATTGAGGCTAAAATGATTGGTGAGTTTGTGCTCATATTGGGATAATTTCTAAAGAGACAGGAAAAAAGGTACATAACACTAATAGGTATAGCTTTAAATTACAATGAGGAGCATGGCAGTCAATACAAACTTTCCACAAAGGACCCTTCATTTGATTAACAGAGCTTGATGTGTAAATATCTAGTAACAAATGAGCAGATGGGAAGTTAGAAAGGCATAGCAACGGACATACATGGACAAACAAAAACAGACGGATGAACATAAAATTTATGATAAGTCTGACAGGGTGACATAATATCGTCACCATTTTTGCCATGAGCGGTGGTCTAGTGTTTTAGCCTTGGCGGTGAAAGTGTCTAGGGAGCTACTGTAACTTATGTAGGCCAATAGGTTTCTACAAATATCTAGGTTTCTACAAAAGGCTGAGTAGATACATGCGTGTGTGTGTGTGCGTTTTGAATGTTGTGTTTTTTAAAAAAAAAGGTCGATTTGCATTATGAAAGAGCTTTTCAACGTGTTCCATTCACGTCCTTACCGGACATCAAAACTTTCTCGTGCTCCATTTGCTATCCTATTGTTACTAATGGAAAAAAAAAAAAAGCTTGGGTTATGTAGTAAGACACACACACAAAAACATTATACTAGATACACATTAAAAAATATCCACTTTTCACATCCAGAATCCATGAACCTCCATTCTCACCCTCGTACTTATCAACTACAGCTTCTGTCTTGTCTCGGAGTGCGCGCGACATCATAAAATCTGTGCAACAGTGGGCGTATCCTGACCTACCCATTTCAAAAACACTACTTGACCGTATTCACACTAGAAAGTCTCCTCCCCCTTCCCCCCACACACACACACACAGCACACTTACCGGCTAGCAGTAGTAGTGATATGAGGGCAGATTGCTATAAATAGTCGGCGGATTTGTCCACAGGAAAGAAGGGGGCTGTCCTTGGTTACACGGAGCACTGAGACACAGTGAAGTCACACCATTGAATTATCCACTGGGTGATGTTCGTCAACTGTCATCTTTTGCCAACTGCTGAGTGTCTTGATTCAGTACTTGTTGTGGCAAGTCCTTTGATGCCTTTAGCTGTGGAGTGTCCTGCACTTGTGTTGGGCGGAACGTGCGAGCCGCAGGGTCCAGTCGTGGTGCTGTTGTTGCCGTTGTTGCTGAAGGTGTAGAGTGGGTGGTCGGGTCGAAGATGGAGATAGAAGTCGTACAGTGAGCTTCTCTTCCGTGTGTTAGCTGTTGGGGTTTCTTCCAGTTTTGTTGTTGTGGTGTTCTTACTGGACGCTGTTGCCGTTTCCTCTCGCTCCCTTCCCGATGCTTTTGAGCTATTTCGTCGTGGCTCATGCCTATCAGCATCTGGTCGATGTGACTGACGTTGCCGCCTCTGATCTCTCTCACCGAAAGATCAAGCAGCTTCACGAACAGCTTACCGCCCGCCGCCGTCCATGCATCGAGGACACCTTCGTGTTGTTTTAAGCGGTTAAGTCTTTGCACGTTTAGGTTAGTGAGGTCCTCGCTGATAGCCATACCTGACCCTTTAAGGCCCCTTCTTGCTTTTAGCACTCTGTCTCTATCTTTACGAGAGATGAATCTCACTATCACCGGTCTCGGCTTCGGCCTGTCTTTGAGCAACCTCCCTACTCGATGCAAAGCTGAAATTTTGTTAGTGTCAATGCCCGACAGACCCAGTCTTGATTGAATAACATACAGTACTTTCCTCTCGCACTCCTCTGTTGTTTCATTTGTATGGTCGTCAGGTATTCCGTGAATCCTTATCGATTCTCTCCGAGAATACTGTTCTAACAAGTTTATTTCTTCCTTCTGCTCACCTGATAGACTTGCTAGTCTGCCAATTTCCTCTCTTAATTCATCTGTTTGCTTCTTGAGAGAATCCACTGTTGCCTTTAATATTTCATTTTCTTTTTTAACATCAAAGAGTGCACTTGCTAGCATCTCTACTTTGTCGTCAATTTGTTTAGCTAGTGCGTGGTGACAGTCTTCTATTTGCTGTTTCGTTGTTTCGGTGATTTTCTGTAGATTTTCTAGTTTCTCAGCTATCTGATTGTTAGACACGTGAGGAGCTGCAGTTAAGAAGGCCTGTGTTAAGAGAGTCTGTCGGTCCCGTGATTGTGACGGTCTACTTTTTTTTGTCATACTTCCCGCTCTTTCTCTCTGCCGCGCTTCTCTTGCATCTGTCTCTCCCAACTTCTGCGAAGGAGTACTAGATATACTCTCCTCCGTACTCCTCCAATGAATATATTTCATCGCGGGACACTGTGTCATCATCTGTTCAAATTCTTCGTCGTTCATGTGCTCGATAACAGTAGTGGATAATAGCGGCTAACTCTACATGCCACTCGCCATTCATTTGGGAAAGTCAGGTGACGACAAACCTTCATACTGACAAACCAATGGCGTTCATCGGGCAAGTCTAGAGGAGAAAGCTGTTGGAAGGAGGAAGTGAATATATTAAGGACCTTCTCTCTTGTTAAACAGAGAAACAGAGTCATCAGATCGGAGAAATTACATCTTGAGGTGAGTTAATATGTGTCTCATCATCATCATCATCGTCGTCCTCTGTGATCTGATGAAAGTGACCTTCCCGACAGTCCAATGGCCGTAGTTACACTGCGAGGCCAATTAGTTTCCCCAGACCATTGCCAAATTTTTTATATGGCGTTTATGGATATGCAACACATCAATAGTGTGTGTGTGTGTGTGTTTGTTTGTTTGTGTGGGATTGCATGAGTGCAAGGAAAGATAATGTTTATGAGCTAAATGGTGCGAGTAAGTTTGTATTGCTCAGACTGTTTGTTCTTCCTTGAGAAGATTCATAGCCTTATGAGCAGTGCACAGGGATGATGAGTGTGAGGATAGAAAACTTCACTTGTCCACCCACCGGCTGTTGAATCTGATTTATTTAAAAAAAAAATTTATTCAGCAGATACAGCTCACAGTCACATAACATGGCATCAAGCACCCATTTTATTCTTAAATTCTTCCTTCTTGAATTTAAGAATCAGATTTATCATAGAAGGTTAGGGTGGCTTGAAAAGATACCTGGGATTTTCCTGCCACATGCCATACCATAGGCAGGGTGTATTTGCTTTATCTTTTACATTGAATTACCTCCTTTTGATGTGCAAACATTTTATGAAGCTTTTAATAATGTAAAAAAGTTAGCTAGCCTTCTTCATAATCCTTTATTCATCATAAAGAAGTCGTAAATGGGCTAGTATAGTTTATAATCTTATCATCTATTTAATTCTACACGATGTAGATGACACTAGTTTAAATTCATCAGCTGATCATATTTTTAAAAGTTTATGTTTACGTATCCTGGACTTATTTCAGTGATCAAGATGACTAGGCAGCTTCTTGTGTGTTTGTTTACTCTCTTGATTCAGCACCAGGTACAGCAAACACGAGGTAAGATCACGAGGTGGTCACACAGAAGGGTAGGAATATTTTCGTTGAAAATTATTCAGCAGTAACCTACTCGTCCCAGTCCCTATCACACCCACATAATAACATAGTCTCAAATTCTCACTTTGTGAGGCCAACAGCTTTGTTTATATTCTAGTCTGTGGTGGTGTGTACACCTCACCCTGTGGATCCATTTGGTCTCCGCTGTCAACCTCATCTCTCATTTGTCTGCACTAACTTCACTCTCTCTCCAGTCGTATTCACTAGTTAACACAGCATGTTACCACCACCGACAATACCTGACAGTCCTGACAACATGTCTGCCTTTCAAATGAAAAAAGTAGAAAGAAAAGCAACTGCTATTAAAGATAAAGAGGAAGAAATGGAAAAAGCAATTTAATCTAAAATATCTCTCATAACTGACACATTCTACACAGAAAGAAGAGGCGATGTGAAGAATATCTCTGTAGACAACAAAGCCACCACCTTAGGGATGATAGAAAAAGGAATCGTCCTGCTGGAGTACGGTGTTTGTAACTGAGATATCGCCATCATGCAGTGAGGCTTAAGAAAAGAAGAAAATGTGATACTCATATTCAAGAATATAGAATATAGTCTGTTAGAAGCACAACCTCGCCGACTTGTTTCACAGACTTTACTTTGAACAGGCACCTGAATAAAACCCTGGCAGAGATGCTGGGACAAAAAGGAGAGTCAAACTCGGATGACATGGCAGGTGGTAAGACACGAAACTCCTCAAAATCTCTCAGTAGGCAAAGTAAACAACACATTATAAAAGGCTGTTTACAAGATCACGACACAGGTAGATTCAGGTGGCAATCATCAAAATGAAATCTGTTCAATCACCAACCTCAGTTACTAAGTGACATCATCCTTCCATCCGTCTGTCACCAATACAGTGAAGGTTGGCTGTCCTGGGTTCAGCTCTCGTCTCGGGCGCTCTGTTCTTTCTCTGCGTGTGGCATCTGTTTACAGGGCTGGCTGCCTTGCCGTGATATAGCCTTAGCTGCTGGTTCGGCGTAAAACACCAATCATATTTCTCATACAACTCTACATTTCTGTCCATTCTCTCTTTCTCATATTTGTTAACTTTACAAAAACCTCAGTTAGTATTAGAATCCCGTGAGGTTTTTTAACTTGTGAAACTGATCCAATCTGGCCATGTTGTAATATCTTTCTATTTGTAAGATCCATAGGGTTTATGTATGGAATACTGTCACTGAAAAAAACACGAATAAGCGACAGTAGACACAATCGAAAAATTAATTCTTCTTCTCTCTTTTCCTTACTTCTCTTTCTCCTTCCTTCTTTCTTTTAACCCCTTCTCTTTTTTTTGGCTGATCTCTTTTTTCCGTTATCTTTAATCTGTACTATTTTTCGCATATTTATATTTTTGTCTTATACAATTATGTAAGACAGTATCTGAAATAACAGGTTATTAACATCTTGACATAAGTGTCAAACCTTACTCTTGTTATGGTCAGAATAATGACAGAAACTTTATTTTACCACAGCAATCATTCCACAGAAGTTTCTCCTTGTCACTGACTCTGATAACGCCATCCATCGCATAGACATCGACACGGGAAGTAATGTTACAATCCGTCGGAATGGTCTACAGGACCCATTTGGTATTGACTACGATCCAGTAGATGGTCGTATCTATTGGTCAAATCAATGGGAGAAGACCATTCGATCCGCTAACCTTGATGGCAGCAATGCTCGACTCGTTCGCAGTGTTAGTAAAGCTCAAGGTAAAGTCACTGACACACACCGTGTTTATAGTTCTAGATTTATTACAATATTGTTAAGACCATAAAGGGATTTTATAGCTTATTTTTCAGCAAAGGTAAGGCTGAAATCGCTTTACAGAAAGGCAAATACACAAAACAAATACACAAAGCAGGAACAATAACAGAAATCAAATCAACGGACCCACTAGTGTGACACATATCTACAAGAAAAAAGCGAAAGGAGATAAAGTCACCTTCAATTAGGACAGCAAGAACTTAAAGTATTACAAATATTACAAATACAAAGTATTACAAATAAATCATACAAAATAAACACCAGAAAAGGATATCAAATTTATAATTAAAGATAAAGGTTATGAAAAAGAATCTGTTCTTAGTTTACTCCATTGTGAAATCGCACTTTCTTGTAAATTCTAAGAAAAATTAAAAAAATGTATTTATAAACAGAAAATCGTTCATTAGTCCCCCGTTTAGTCCGACGAACAAAGTGTATAAATGTTTACACACTACGTAGAAATAAATAAACATAACATTAGTGTCAGGTACAAATTCAAACTTTAAACTAACGCCCTACTTACCTTAGTTACATAGTTTAGTGGTAAAAATTATTGTATCACTGGTCCATATGGGCGGCCCGGACTTAGTAGCTGCTGAAGGTCTTCATGAATGTTGAATAGACCAATGAAACGGTTTTATTTATATTTGATTATAGAAATTTGTGTTGTTGGTTTGGTGACTATACTTCTCTAAAGGTATTTAAATTAGTGAAATATCTTACATGCTCATTTGTTAATTTTCTTTAAGGAGGTACTCTATGGGGCCTTTCTTTGGATTCTTTGTCGAGGCTACTATTCTACGCCGACAACAGCAACAAGGTCATCAGCATGATATCACTGTACAACAACAGTCATCACATTGTCGTCAATTCAGACATTGGTTGTCCTTGAGCTGGACAAACACAACGGGTGACTATAATAAGACTTGTAATTAAACAAAAACACATTGAGCTCCTTAGTTCAAGATTCAAGATTCTTTTATTCTGTCGCCCTCCAGGGGGTATTGAGAAATTACGAAATATCCAAGCATATCCATTCACATTCTTATCATTATATATAAAGTATCTCTCATTCACATATACTCAAAAATCATCCAATCATTCTTTCCTTTTTCCAACCTCTTCATGTAAACTTGGATATTGTAATCGAGTGAGTTAAAGCATGTGAGGACATGTAAGTAAGGGATAACCACACTCTTGTTCTCTCTCACTCTCTTTCATAGGTAGTTCACTGTCCTTAGTAATATCTTCACTAAGCGAGCTTATCTGCTGAGGTTCTTTTTATTTTTTGAAATTAATAAAGACTGGAATTTGTAAGCATTTGGGTTGCGAATATAGTAACTTGGTAAGTAATTTGTACGCTGGACATCAAATTTGTTACAATTACAAAGATAATGGAATTCATCCCCTATCTCCTTGGTGTTGCAGAGTCTACAGAACCTTTCATTTCTAGGAATATCTGTTTCCCTACATTTATTCCCTGGAAAGTGGTTATTCAATGACTTAAATTTTATTAAAGGGAGATAATCATGTGCGGGGAGAATTTTTAGTTATAGTAAGAAAGTGCTTTTAGACATTCTATAATTTGAGTATATTTATTTGGAGTCTAGTTCCCCTGACCAATTCTGGATATACTGGTCCTGTAGGGACCTATCTACTTTCTTCTCGAACCAATGACCTGATATGTTTATGCTTTTCTGGTTTATCCATATTCCACTTAGGCCAAGATCTTGCAATGTTGTCTGTATAGTACTGATATAGCTAGACTTAAGGATGTTTATTTCATGTAAGTTTCAGTTTATTCTATATGCAGTGTTTGATAGTTTATTACTATTATTTGCGTTAATCAATTTAAACCAAAAGCTAAGCATCCTACTAAGACTAACAGGAAAGCGATCACACTCTCCAAGCATTATACGAGAAGGAGTGGACTTTCTTATTTTGAGATCTTTTTGTGCTACTAGAAATTTGTTACTATAGTTTAGTTTCAGGTTAAGATAGGAAAATAATCTACTATTTCAAGTTTCTCACCGTTATATAAAAATGTTGGTTTCTTCCTGGTTAATAGTACAAATAATGTAGCAGTTCATGTTAAAGACTTTATTCATGAAATCTCTGTGACAGCTGCACTCAAACACATTCAGCAGTTTTTCAAAAAGACGAGATATAAACCAATTTTAAAAATCGTTGTCCAATTATTTGTAAAAACAACAGTGTCATCTACTGGAGTTACTACAGCTGGGGTAAAATAGAGAGGTGTAACTATGACGGCTCGGACCGTCAGACAATCATTTCCAGATCTCCGCATCTTATAAGTCCAACTAATCTTGCTTTGGACACAGCAGGTAAGATGTTTGATGTTTCTTGCACTTTTTAGTTATTTTTACTGTGATTTTTTTTTAGATTTGTTCTTACTTTTCTTTTCCCAATAGCGTGCCCAGCGACCGAATTTGAAGTCGGCTACATGTTCAATTTTTTGCGGAGAATCTGGAGTGACGTATGGATAACGGCTGTTCAATGGTCGGCAGAAATGGGATTCCCCCTAATTTTAGCCCCGACTCTGACGCGTTGCGTGGTTTGATTGGTGTTTTATCAGCTGGGAATACAGCGAACCCCCACTTTAGAGTTTTCCAACCGCACATACAGTATCATGGCGGACGATACGATTGCTGGGACGAGTGGCGAAAACACAGGCTACAGGAGGCTGTACACACTACAGGAGGCCGTACTCACTACAGGAGGCCGTACACACTACAGGAGGCCGTACACACTTTAGGAGGACGTACACATTACAGGAGGACGTACACACTACAAGAGGCTGTACACACTACAGGAGGACGTAGCAGAGATCACAAACAGTTATTGGAATGATCTAGAATCAGTGGATTCCCTGATTTCTTTACAATAATGACCGAAAAATCATAAAAATTCCCTGGCACTGGCATGTACACGTTCTTCGTTATCATCTGGTACTCAAAGGGTTAGAAAGTAGGTTTTATCCTTTTAGCCTGTCTATTTGAGGATTTGTTGTCTGATTGTTTGTAACTTTGCTTTTTGTAAATTCATCGGTAAGTGTACATAGTTGTGTTTTTCCATTCCTAACTTCTTTGAAACTTACTTGTGTTTGTGTTCATGTCTATGTATGTGATGAATGAATGAATTAACGACTGTATGGGTGTGTGAACGGGTGGATTAACTGGTGCGCACGTGAAGGTAGGAGACTTTACTGGGCAGATATAGACACACACCTGATAGGATGGACGGATCTGGACGACAGAAATACTGGAGTTTATTTTAAACAGGAGGGCACAGACTTTGTGGGCCTGGATATCTACCAAAATGAGTTGTTTGTCACGGACTATAGACGTGCATGGTACGCTCTATTAAGATTTTTCTTTGGCACACAGCAGCAAACGAGGTTGTTTTTAACATTGGGATGGGAGGCACAGAATAGAGAAAACACTCATAAAGCTACATCTTCACGAGGCCACAGTGAAAAAGTTTCATATTACTTTCTATTTGTGAAGCTACAGACATTTCGTAATATCATTATTTAGGAACGCGAAAACTTCAAATGCAAATCACACACATGTTGATCCACGAATAAAGCTCTGTCTGTGTTGATTACCATTTCACAAGTACTATTTAAAAGTATTAATTTTCTGCTCCTACTTTAAAACCCGTTAAAATCTATGATTGCTTACATGTTTACTATGTAATCTAATAAATATAAGGAAATTTAGTGGACATAACATAACTAGAGAGAAGGTTGTTCTCGTCTTGGTATTGTTTTTATACAGAAGTGGGGCATATATCTATCGCATTGACAAGAATGGAACAATAAAGGCGACTATACAAATTAGTGGGAGTGTAAACGATGTTCGGGTCTATGCGGAGGAAAGAACAGATAAAGGTCAGTAGACAGTCTGTACTGCCGGGAAATGTAAGATAAAAAGGAAAACATAATATAGAAATGCACAGGAGATTATATTTCCACAATGTCTCCTTTTATACATATGTCTGTGTGCTATGGTTTGATTTTACTCGCACCTCAAAAAGCGAGAGGACTTTCTGTATACACACATTTTCTTCACTCATTCATTCATCTCTTGGGCTCGAACTTGTGTCTGTCTTGAGCGATGGTGAGCAGGTCATCCTCCTCAGTCACAGACCTGTATTGTCTGATGCATATTGGCAGGTATAGTGGCAAACATTTGTACAGCAAGAAGGGAATTTAGCGGAACTTGTACAACATGTGCTTGGCATTACTACCTGATGAATTTTACCTGTCAATTGTATGAAAAATTAGATTTTCCCATTGATATTTTCCATTCAAATATAATGCAATGGTAAAAAAATATGGAAACATGCTCACACTAACTTTCACGCTGCTCGCAGAAGAATAATATTTGAAAAGTTCTTTTAGATTTTGTAGGCAGCAACTTTTTTAAGGGTACAAAGACAATACACCATCTAAACAGTTTTTTTACACTAATTGAATCGTGAAGTTAATACAATCTGTGTGAAAAGCTTATGTTTTTGTGTAACTATTAAGATGCTAGTTTAATGCTATAATTAATTAAGACTTACTTACTTATTCTACTATAGATATTAGAGTTTTTGAGGTACTGGCAATATCTTACCTCACACAGTTTTTCTTGTCTGATCTCAACATCTGATGTCGAAGGCGACATCTTTAAAAATTCTCTACCCTTTATTCATATTTTCAGCATCTACCTCACCAGCACCAACAAGCGATCATACAATAAGCAGTGAAAGTACAGGTAGCATTTAAAGCTTTTTTTCTTAATTATTTGTGTTTAGGTACAACCTATAACATGTTGTTAGTTTACTAATATAAATAGCTTGCCAAGTCTTCTGGCCCTCCTAAACTTACACCTGTATGACTCAGGAGTCAGCTGAAATGCTTCTCTCAGTGCTATTGTCACAGTATTGTAGTCACGGTGTTCAGCGTCTGTGAGAGACAGGTACACGTGTGCTGCTCGACCTCTCAGTTGACTCCAAGCATCACTCCCCAACTATTTTCATCCCAGCTCCACAGCTGAGCTACACACTCAGAACGTCCTAAGAAAGTATCAAGATCTTCCACAGTTTCATCAAAAACAGGAAGTTTAACTCGATAAGTACTGATACGTGGGTCTGATGGAGTTGAGTCTACTCCCTTTTCAAGCCGTTGATGATGAGTTTCTCTTTCTCTCTCCTGCTCTAATTCAAACTTCCTTTCTCTCAGTTTCAATTCTAGCAGTCTTTCCTCTTCTTCTAACCGAAGTTGTCTTTCTTTTAACTGAAGTTTCCGTTGTCTCTCTTCTTCCTCTCTCTTTTTGTCACTGACAGTCCAGAAGTCCAATTTTATCATTACTTTATAATTATATATTAGTCTCATTAGGGATAAAAGTATGTACGCGGGTAGTTCACGCTTAAAGGAAGGAAGTTCACGCATAAAAGTACTTATTTTTATAATGGCGGGTGGTTACCTTTCCAATGGGATACTTGGGCTTGTTTTGTGCCATCAAATATTTGATTTGAAGATGGATGTTTTGATTATGGTCACTTTACATCCAACTGCTCTTCTTCCTCTGTAGATTTATGACGGTCTCAGTCCTTACTGTTTGTTTTCTGATTACTATTTTCGTCTTCTATGTTTGTCTTTTATTCCGTGTCTGCAAAGTTGTTTATCCTTTCCTCCATAGTATTCTGTCCATATCTACTACGTGAGAGCACTGTTGATAACTTTCCGCCGACTGTCTTCAACAACTAGTATCAGGTGGTAATTTTATGTAGGATTGGACACGGAGACTGATGCGCTTTTATTTCCATTATTATTTATTTTTGGTGGGGTCGGGGGGCACTGCAAAGGAACTTTCGAAAGCGAAACTTGATCCAAGAAGGCAAAGACTAAACACCTGGGTTAGAGAACTTTGAGACGTTGAAGTAGCGGGGGCGTGCCATTGTGTGATGTATAACAGTGAAGACGGGTAAACAAGATGTCTTCTAATAAACCAGGCATCGTCCCTGGACTGAAATAATACTCGGTATCCCTGTCGCCGGGGAAACAGTTGCGGACAGATTACTACGATTTAAGTCCCCTACATGCCTCATCACAAAGCAGCTGGCGATACTGAGACTGAAAACGAATTTTTAGTACATAAGCGGGAATAATAACTGTCATAGTTAAGTTGGTGAAATTGAGTGTGTAAGAGGGGATGGTGTGACAACTGGAGATAATAGAGTTGTTTCATGAAAGGTACGGGTAGCACAGATGCCTTTGAAACCCCTTTAAATTTAAGGTAATTGTTGTCTGTATTTTGCTTTGCTTATATCTTATTGAATCCGTTTGTCTTTGTACTTTGCTTTAAACGATGTTTATTTTCCTCAGTGTAGAGCAGGTTTGGGGGCTCGTGAGCCGCCTGTCGTCCACTGGCCCTTGTGTAAACATTGTTTGTAACATTTCCCTGCTGTATTATTTAACATCCTTATAACTGTCGTCCACATGCTCAGTTTCCCCGGGGACAATGTTTCGCAGAAAACGCAAAAAACTGTGGGGCAAATAAATAAATTCGTTGAGCTCGTGCTCCTACCCCCCCCCCCGTTTCAGTTTGCTTATGAGTCTCAGTGGATATTAATCCTCACAAATTACTTACTAATAAAAACTGGATAATAAAAGCTACAATTGGCTGTAGAACTAAAGATATTTAACCATGTTGATGTACTAACATACCATGAGGATTGTCACATCCTTGTTTGTACATTGACCTTTGAGGTCGCCGTAAGGTGACAGTCGTGACAAGGAAAAGACTCGGACATCGTCGGTCAGTTTTTGCGGCCACAGAGCAAAGATTATACACCGTCACACACAGTCTTGCTGTCGCCATAGTAACGCTCGAGAAAAAAGAAGACAATTTGTAGATTATTTCTTCTACCACAGTGACGACTTTTATTTGGAAGAATGAAGAACAAGAACATTCTCCTGTCTTTTGTGTACACAGATTTTATTTCGTCGTCTCAGAGGTGAGAAAAATAATTTAATATCAGTCTCATGGTTTGCAAGGCTTTGATCACATGTAACACAAACAAGAAGACCTGAAGGTCTGTATGATTCATTTATTGTACTGTGCAATAATCTAAAATTTTTGGCAGCATGATCGCTTCTTTCTAGTTTCGTTTTTGACTGTTTCCACTCATTTTCTGTTACGATCTTCTTTATTTCAAGATAAAATAAAATAATTTCTGTATTCTTCTTGGAGTTAGGGATGTTAGAAATGTTTTATACGTCTTCAGCTATTCAAACTGTAAAATCCATTAATTTTAAGGTTTTTTTTCTTTTTGAAACAGCAATGCAAGCCCGAAATTCAACTCATAGCCAAAGGACTAGAAGATGTATTTTTTTTCCTGTCGTTTGCATCACTAGGTGTCACAGTCGCCTGGACATTTTCTCGTTCTCTTCTTTAGTCGTAAACAGAACAAATAAATCTGCCTCTTTGCAGGTGCTGTATAAGTTTACATATGGAAAAATTTATGTTACTGTAAGTAATAAAATGTAGGAAACAATATTTCAATATACATAATCATTTAATCCTTATTAATTACCTAAGGTCTGATATTGTAAAAGAAGTCCTAAAAGAAAGTTTCATTTCTTAGTTTGAATGATATCATAAGAATACTAGAGTTGATAGTTCGGCACGAGGTCACTTTTTTAACCGTTCACACTTGATACTGTTCTTTTACAACACTGCTTTTATCACTGGCGTCTGATATTGAACTGATAATATATATATATATATATATTTCACAAATTTCTTTTGTCTACAGGATGATGTACTGGAGTGATTGTGAAGTTCTATTGTCTATAGTGTGATGTACGGGAGCTATTGGGGTTCCATCCCTAAAAAAGAGCGGGGCAACTGCGACGGCACCAACCGAATGACTCTGGTCTCAGGATCTCAGTACATTGTGTGACCAAACGCTCATGGGCCAGTTGCCCAACACATTTCTTTTAAACACTTTTAGGCCATAACTCTATTTAGATAATTAGTTTAAAGTGCACACCATAATTTTAGAATTTTTAAAACTAAAACTGCTTTCAGTAGCATAAAGTTGTTTAAGTCTGACTTTCCTTCCTGTCAATACAATTTTTTGTATATTTTCCTGCAATGCATCAAAATGGCTAAATAGAGATTTTGCTTCTTTAGAAAAGTTTTAGGTTTAGAAACGTGTTGTGCAACTGGCCCCTGGCTTTGGACACAGCAGGTGAGACAATGTTTGTTATTATTTTTTACTTTTTCTGCTCCTTTTCTTGTTTATTATGTTTTGTTTCCTTGTTTCTTTATTAGTTAATATTCTTGCTTATCATCTGTTTTACTGGCTAACAGGATTGTTTTCTGTTTCCTGAAGTAAAAAGTCCTAAATATTTCTTGAGGAGTTATTGTCCAACCGTACATTGATGTGTGTGTGTGTGTGTGTGTGTGTGTGTGTGTGTGTGTGTGTGTGTGTGCGCGCGCAGGGGGTGGTGGAGATTGTACTGAGCAGATGGTAACACAGACAAGATAGTGTGGACAAGTCTGGATGGCACCAGTAGGTCTGTGATCTTTACAAACTCAACATCACACTTCTTCGGCATGGGCTACTTCCAGAGCAACCTCTACATCACTGACCGGGGCACTGCAGGGTAAGAAACATTTGTCTACTCATACGGGCCACCGTAACTCCTTGTCACTTGTGTAAAGTAGTTGTTTGTAAAGACTATCAGAGCAGAGCTGAAATGTCGCTGATGACAGTGGTACAAAGTCACTCATAGTTAATCTTATGCAATGTTTATTGACTCCAATAGTCATTGTTAAATTTCACAAACAACGATTTGAACGCTTAGGTGATGTATTATTAAAGCCGTCAGAATCTAACAAAGTATCTTCAGCACAATCCTTTTCGTTCATTTCACGCACAACAAAGTGTACAAATCCATTTTGGGTGTACATAAATAGATAACTCTGCAATCACTCATCGTCGAAAGAAAATATTGCTTGCCTCCCCTAACACGTTTTGTAAACATGTGTTTTGAAGTGGCACGGGCACTCCTACTGTTTACTTACAGGCCGAAATAATATAACAGATGTTATAACAGTTGTAAAACAGCTGATTCTCCTAGGTGCCGCCTATGCAATGATGAGTTTGAGACCATAGAACATCTTTTTTGGCATGGCCAGATCACCCAGAGATTCTGGAAAGAACTTATAGACCTTTTACACCATACTTCCACACACACAAAGACATTTACATTAACTGAAGAACTCATCCTCTTTGGTATGGCTCCAAAAATACTAACAAATAAAGTACTGGGCATTATTATACTTTCAGCCAAGTTCTTTATCTATAAGAGCACTCTCCAGAATCTAATCCCTGTAGCACAGATTTTTGACAGAAAAAGCTGCTTTTCATAAGCTAAGCAGACAAAAGGAATTTAATCAACAGTGGCTTTTGTATCAAAACCTTGTAACATTATCTTAGATACTTTTAAATGAAAGGCAATCTGACAACTGACTGCTTCTTAAACTTATTGTTTTAAAGAACTTTAATGTGATAACTGAATTTGGTTTCAAAGCTCTCAGACTAAAACAGCACATGGGGTAATTTTTGGTCTCCTAAATACTACACATGCCTCTTTTAAGTCATTTTTTTCTTCTAAGCAATCCAAGGGTCAATTGTGCAACAAAGTTGATTTCAGTTGGTGTTAAACTCTACAAGAATGTTCCTGCTCTCGTTGGATTAATATGTTCTATGTAAATGCTTTTTCCCTTTGAAAAGGATTATGGCAGCTTGTTTGTACTATTATTGATGAAACTGTTAGATTTATTATGAAGTATGTAGAACATTAACTTATAAAGTGTATAATGCTAAAGATTAATCCAAAAGATTAAATAGAATAGGGTAGGTTTACAGTTATGGACCTTACTGCTTTAGACTTAATGTGAATTTGTATAAGAACCTGTTTATAGAAGAATAATGGTGACAGTTTACTTCATGTAATATAATTTTATTTGTGTATTGTATGCAAGCAAAGACAGAAAAAATGAGGAACGAGGGAAGATGATGCAAAAAGATGTTACATCAATTTGCATGTGTGTGTGTGTGTGTGTGTGTGTGTGTGTGTGTGTGTGTGTGTGTGTGTGCTTTGTTTCTTTTTGTTGTCTATGTGCTTTTTTCGCTTTTTCTGTTTATCATCTATGCGAGAGCGTTGTTTGTTCTATTGTATTGCTGTAATATACTGTGACATGAAATAAAACTTATGGAAAAAAGAATAAAGTGCTTTATTACCATATTGTGAAAATATTTTTTAGTGAATAAAGGCATTTTATGACTGGCAAAAAAAATTATATTTATTGAAATACATTTGAGCAAAGCGAGTAAAACGGCTTTATTATATCGTCTGTAACTGAATTCATGAACATAAAGTGTTTGCACTAATCAACAAACTTCTAACTGGATACATCAAACTGTCGAGGGGTTTGTAACTAATGTTAGGAGACACGATGTCACAAAATACCGCGTGCTCATAGTTTATGAAACCGATTAGTGTGTGTAAAAATCTGACAATTTTTACAAATGACCGAGAAATAATTCCCATATTTACGGTAACTGTTACTATCACAACTAGACTAATAGACTAATTATCAAACGACGAATTTAAATAAAATATAATTAGTGGTCTCGGGCGCGCAAATCTCATCTACACCCATTCTTGACAACAACGGAGACGACAGGTTAACAAGTTCTGGAAACTTTAAGAAAGCCGATTGTGTGGAATGTCAATGTTGTGTCTGGAATCTCAGTACAGAGTAGTGAGGCAGTAATAAACTCTCATGTTACATATTAACTGCTCATGTTTATTGAGATGAAAAAGTGCTTTAGTCACCTCCAAGCTATATTACTATTGTTATCTGCATCATGCTAAGACCTAGTTATACACTTAGTACAAGAGATCAAATATTTCAGCTCGTGTTTGCTCTGTTTTTCTAAACAGCTTTAGTGGATCGTGTCAGTGGAGAAAACTTCCTCAGTCGGGTAAGTACTACAAGACAGGTTTCAGAGTGTCTTAGTACATTCATTACATTTGAATGTGTGTATTCATGCGTGTGTGTGTGTGTGTGTGTGTGTGTGTGTGTGTGTGTGTGTGTGTGTGTGTGTCTGTGTGTGTGTGCACGCATGTGGTTGTCTGTGTGCATGCAAATCAAACCTTAACTCATCAATCCGATTTAAGTAGTTCTGACATCCAGGATTGCTTAATTGTACCGAAGTCAACTGTACTTAAACTTTGCTGTTACTATAGATTAGGATTTATAGTGAGTCCAGGAATTATACACACTACTCGATAAACATCACAGTTCCTTTTGCTGTTACATTTCAGACCGGTGGTCAGCTGAGAATCGGCGACTAGAATCGTCAAGAGATGTCGCTTCTTTCCTTACAACATTAACATCTGGAGTCGTCAGTACATCTGTCATTCGGTCTTTGAACTCGTATTCATTGAAAAAAAACCCGTAAAAATCATTTTCAAAAAAGGTGTATGTCATTAAACCTTGAACAGTACTCAGCCAGAATATATATATATATATAAAATATTAGAGTGCTCTGCGATTTTCTTTACTGTCATTATTCCTATAAAAAAAGAAACTCTTACAATACTTTGTTTTGTGTTTGCAAATTTTTCTATCTTTGTCCTTTCGAATAAAATAGCAATGCTCTGATATCAACAGCCAGGTCAGCGAGCTCATTCAATATCAGTTTAGTACTTTGACTCTGACAGTGAACTGTCGCTGATAAAATACATTTTTCATTTGTTCTTTGCAAAACCTCTATTCTGTCAAATTCGGAAATAAATAGAAAGTTTGTTTTATAAATCGGAGTTACAAGTTTTATTCCCTGTACAATCAACTGTTAAATTTTGGTCTCTCTCTCTCTCACTGTGTTAGTGATAGAGAAAAAGAGAGAGAATGTGTGTTTATGTGTTTGTTTTATTGTGTTAGTGAATTAGTGTGTGTGTGTGTGTGTGTGTGTGTGTGTGTGTGTGTGTGTGTGTGTGTGTGTGTGTGTGCACAGATAGGGCGAGAGAAAGCGGAGATATAATTCCCGCGTTTATAATTATTAGTAAAGAAGATAGGCAGAAATAAATAAGACAGCAAGGTACTGTTGGTATATAAAGGCTCGCATTTTATCGAAATAGATTTAAACTTGAAACTTAAAATATCCCAGGAACACGTTTTGCCTCTCACCTACTTGTTTTCTTAGTGCAATGCTAAACCGCTGAAACATCCACTCAAAACATTGTGGGACTGCACATTCACCTGCCAACAGCATGAAATCCTTTGTGACTTTTGTATATACAACACAATGTAACAGTGTGAAGGATGCTAGACTCACTCATCTTTCTCCTTTGTGTGTATAGAAAATAGAGTGAAGTGTGCATTGCACTTTAAATAACTCATTAAGGGCAAATGATTTGAGTCTGGATTTAGCGGCTTAACTATTAAAGTGCTTAAACATTTTGAAATCTTCAAGCTTAATTATTTTACTTATTAATCCAATAAGATGATGACGACGTCGACGACGATGATAATAATGATTATTGTCTAGTAGAGTGCAGTGTAACGGGTCAACTGGCACATTTGGGGTTTTGTACAACCAGCTATGCTGAGTTTAAAAATGTATAGCAAAAATACTCTGCAGTGAGCAGAACATTTCCCTATTTCTGCCAAAAATGCCTAAATCATGTTTAATAACTGCCTTAAAATTTGAGTTTCTGATAACATTTGCACTGACAGACAATATTTATAAACAGTACAGGCACCGGTTTTCATTTCTAGTCACGCGGTAAACGAACATCTTACTTAGTGTGAAATTACAACACTCTTCATTATTTATAGGAGTTTCCCTGATAGCCCTTCTCAACTGTTGTCAAGCCCTCCATATTTTGTGCTGACTGACAATATTGATGACAGTAAGCAACACCCCGGGTGTCATGGAGCAGCAAAACCTCTACCTCACCTACCCCTACCCCCCTTCCCCTACTCACCCTCTTCCATCCTCCACTCCCAAATATTCCTCCACATCCCCATTCCCGGAGAGCGCAAAATCATCTTTTGGTGGAAAAACCTTTCTGTTCCCAAAACACCAACAATCAAAAATCCATCCTTGTCTCCTTTTACCTTTAGACAGAATTGTAAGTTAAACATTGTAAACTTATTCATTCAGTGTCGACGTTTGTTTGCACCCGGTTCTTGATCTTGTTATTTCTCTGTCACCTGTCTCCTCGTGTCCTGCTCCAGCCCCATTCCCTCCCTTTTGTCATCTTGTGAATTCATTATTGGATTTAACGATGGATGGATGGATCAACGGAGGGACGGATGGATGGATGGGTCTTCGTTTATGCACATGCAGCTGGGAGACTGTACTGGGCCGATGCTGTGACAGACAACACTAGATGGACAAATCTAAAGAGTATAACATCGGAGGTGATTTTTAATGACATAACGAGGGGCAATATGCTGACCTTGAACTCTATCAATCTGATCTATTTATCGGGTACATGGGTTTTGACAAGTAAGTACTGCCAGTGACTTCTATGTGCACTGACTTGTACAAAGCTAGCGCCCACCAACACAGTATCCTCTATTTGTGGTCAGTGAAAATGCATCACTTTAAATACTTGTAGCTTCACATAATAGTGCTTTAGTCTGTCTCGTAACTGGTGTTCAGAAATGAGGGGAGTACTAACAATACCATCGGACTATATTGCAGTGTAGTGTACTTGTACCCACAACAATGTGACGGGAAAAAATCTCTTGTTCGCCGGTTGTCGTCGTGAGTTGGCAGCGACATCGAGTGATAATAATGGCGCCGGACATTTGTCTTTCCTGAGTCCGTTAACAGTACAGTAATTATTACTGATTGCCTAGAGTTACAAGCAGTACTGGGTGAGTTGCCCAAAAGCAGGCAATAGGGAATTATTAAGAGATGAAATATGAAGAGGTTTAAGAAGCCAGTGATGAGCTTTTACTTCCTGACAGACAGGAAGGTCCTGAACATCGCGATGCCATCTTCCTTCTTTGTACACATAATATAAAGAGACAATACTTACATGTAAATGATATAAAACAGATAATACATACATAAACTTGTCATTCTACAACCTTTGTATGTCATGTTGCGTGCGTACGTGTATGTGTTCTTATTATTCTGTGTACTGTTGTGTGTATCTTGGTGCGTGCATTGCCTAACATATACATTCTATACACTCAACACAGTGAGGGTCACTTAGCAGTAACCCGCCTTCTATAACACATTGTGACGAGGCAGACAACCTTTAAGTGGCCCAACATGTTTGTGACTTTCACCTCCAACTCCTTACTGGAGTTTACACTGTCTACACTCACTCGCCTTCTTGTGGACATTTCCAAGCAGCTAAAGGGCAGTAATCACGATGGTTCTCCAATGAATGTGTTTCATCGCGGGACACTGTGTATCTGTTTAAATTCTTCGTCATTCATATGCCTGATGATGATGAGGACATTAGTGGCTGATAGCGGCTAACAATGTATGGCTTTGTATCAGGGAAAGTCACGTGACGACAAACCTTCATACTGACAAACCAATGGCGTTCATCGGGCAAGTCAAGAGGAGGAAGTTGTTCGAAGGAGGAAGTGAATATATTGGCGACCTTCTCTCTTGTTAAACAGAGAAACAGAACTGATTACAGAGAAAAGTGTATTGTAACAATTCTCACTACATTCTTGTGAATAAACAAGAGAAATCAGATCGGAGAAATTACATCTTGAGGTTAGTTTATATATGTTTCATCATCATCATCATCATCATCATCATCATCATCATCATCATCATCATCATCATCATCATCATCATCATCATCATCATCATCATCATCATCATCATCAAGGACAGATTGTAAATTAACATATTTATTCTTAAATCTGTGTCATCAGATGTAACATCTGTAATCTGACGATCAATGCCAATTTATTTTAATATCGTTTATGGATATGCAACACATCAGTAGTGTGTGTAGTAGAAAACTTGACTTGTCCACCCAGCGACTGTTGAATCTGATTTATTATAGAAGGTTAGCGCGGCTTTAAAACATACCTGGGATTCTCCTGCTACATGCCATATCATATCTTATCATAGGCATCGTTAATGTGATTTATCTTTTACCTGAAATATCTCGTCTTGGTGTGAAAAATTGTCATGAAGGTTTTAATAGCTTTTAATAATGTAAACAAAGTTAGCTATCCCTCTTAATAATCCTTTATCTAATAAAGAAGTCACTAAGTGGACGTGTATAGTTTATAATCAAATCATCTGTTGAATTCTACACGACTTAAATGACACTATTTAAAATCCATCAATTGATCATATTTTCAAAAGTTTATGTTTTCATTTCCTGGCCTTATTTCAGTGATCAAGATGACTATACAGCTACTTGTGTGTTTGTTTACTCTCTTGATTCAGCACCAGGTACAGCAAACACGAGGTAAGATCACGAGGTGGTCACACAGAAGGGTAGGAATATTTTCAGTATGAACCTACTCGTCCTGGTCCCTTTTACACCCACATAACCACATAGTCTCAAATTCTCACTTTATGATGCTAAATGTTAAGTATGATGAAGTTTTACATTTTACTCCAAGTCCAAGTCGGATATCATGACAGGTAGTAAGACACAAAACTCATCAAAATTTCTCAGTAGGCAAAGTAAACAACACGAGAAAAAAGGCTGTCAGCAAGATCACAACAGGTAGATTCAGGTGGTAATCGTTAAAATGAAACCTGTTCAATCATCGAACTTAGTAATAAAAAACCATCTTTCTCTGGCGCCTGTCACCAATACAGTAACGGTTGGCTGTCCTGGGCTCAGCTCTCGTCTCGGACATGCTTTAATCTGTTTTATTTTTCGTCTATTTATATTTTTTTAATCCTTTTTTCCTTTAATTTAAAAACTATGTGAGACAGTATCCAAAATATCAGGCTATTAACATCACATCTTGACATAAATGTTATACTTTACTCTGGTTATGGTCAGAATAATGTCAGAAACTTCATCTTGGCCACAGCAATCATTCCACAGAAGTTTCTCCTTGTCACTGACAACTATGATACCATCCATCGCATAGACATCGACACGGGAAGTAATGTTACCATTATCTCCAGTGGTCTACAGAGTCCATATGGTATTGACTACGATCCAGTAGATGGTCTCATCTATTGGGCAAATCGATTCGAGAAGACCATTCGATCCGCTAATCTTGATGGCAGCGATGCTCGACTTGTTCGCAATATTAGTGGAGGTAAAGTCACTGACACACACCGTGTTCATAGGTTCTACATTTATTACAATATTGTTAACACCACATCCATCAAAATAATCTTAAACGGATTTGTATGGCTTATTTTCTAGTAAAGATAAGGCTGAAATCGCGTTCAGAAAAGGCAAATAAACAAAACAGACACATAATATCTGATACACTCACAGGGACAAACAGAGAAACATTCAACAACAGCAAACACAAGGCTAAAAATCCTGAAAGCAAAGGGCGGCGTGGAAGAAATCAAGCGCAATAACAGAAATCTAATCACTTTTCTAAAGGTATTTAAATTAGTAAAATATCGTACATGCTCATTTGTTAATTGTCTTCAATGAGGTGTTCTATGGGGCCTTTCTTTGGATCCTGTGTCGAGGCTACTATTCTACGCCGACGAAGGCAGCGATGTCATCGGAATGATATCACTGTACAACAACAGGACCATCGCAGTCAGGGACTATATGCATATTAAAGAGGTAACAGATTAATTGTAGAAGGGCCTACACGTCACCACGACAACACGGAACTACACGCTAGGGAACCAGCAGCGAGGGACAACCCACACAGCACGGATAGCCGTACTCACCAAACAGGGGGAACCCCCTCTTCAACCCAGCGGCCAGCAAAAACCATCGCTGCAGTAGTTGGCCGGTCAACAGGGAATGACTCTGATAGGTTAGACGATGTCATCACTCACTCCAGCTCGGGGACCCCAACCACCGACTACGTCAAAGGCGAGTGCCCACCTGACAGCCACGTGCAAGGCTCGCCCCCACGCCCCGCACAGGCTTGTCACGATCGCGTATCCACGCACGGATTACCCGTGCAGACCAGCCATGGAGAAACCAACTCTGGAGGAACCGGCGGCTATACACCTACATGCGGGGTTACCCCAACCGTAGACAGAGCGGCGCCAGGTGCGGCAAATGGATCTAAGAGAAGAAAAGTTGGCCTTGTTAGTTCTGTTGTGGCAAAATCCTACTACTTTTTGAGGACTTTAGGTAGACTACGGCCCATGCTGACTCAAGCTGCTGCCAACTCACTTGCTGTGGCTACCATCATATCAAGATTAGACTACTGTAATAGTGCATTGTGGGGTATACCTGCTACACAGTTAGATCGACTCCAAAGAGTTCAAAACACAGCCGCCAGGATTGTCACCCGTGCAAAGTGGTCCACTGAGCACAGCACGCCTATCCTACAGAGCCTTCACTGGCTCCCAGTGAAAAAGCGCATTGATCACAAAGTGCTTTCGATTGCACAGTCCTGCATGTTTAAAACTGCTCCTGAATATTTACAAGAGGTAGTTCCTCCTTACCAGCCGTCACGTGGTCTTCGCTCTGGCTCCCAGTCACGCTTCTGTCTCCCTGCAGTGGAAGACACAAACAAGAAGCGCACTGGAGCCAGGGCCTTCAAAAACGCGGCACCTAAACTGTGGAATGCTCTGCCATCGTCATTGCCCACCATCACCTCACCAACCACGTTTCGAAAAAGACTGAAGACCCATCTGTTTACTTAAGACGGACTTAAACTTAAACAACCAAGCAACACTGGTGTCTTTATTTTTTACTTTCCTGGTGTTTATCTATTTATTTACTTTATTTTATTTCTATTTATTTTTTTTCTTATTTTTTATTTATTTTGCTTTTGCTGCGCAATGAGCATTCTTCCGAATGGATACCTGCGCATTACAAATGGACATCATCATCATCATCAACCTTGACCGCGGCGTTCGACCGCCGGGCAGTGCTGGGGGACCCGGTCGGCCTGCAGTCCGACTGCGACGGCAGCAACCTCAATGTGACATGTCGGTCAATGCCAAACAACAGCAGTTGCCAACAGCCTGGACCAGATAATCGCCACAATCATCTAGTGCTAGCGAGAAAAGTAAACCCAAGCCCAACAGACGTAACGGGGAACGCACAGGAACAGGAACCCCCATCACGAGATGAGGCTCAGGCCCGGCCATGTGTGATACAGTAATAACTGGGTCACTACTTGATAATACCATGGTTACTCATTCTGTAACTTTTAACAAGCCACCGGAGAAAAGCGTGAGTTTCCTTACTTATAATGTAGAAGGCATTATGCGTATTTTTGAGCCTGGTATGAGTCCTTACATTTCTAAATTCGATTTAGCACTTCTGGTTGAAACGTTTTCAGTAGCGTTGCCAACTTCTAGTTTCCCATATCACGACGCATACATAGCTCCCGGCATAAAGCTGTCACCTACTAATAACGCGCGACTCTCTGGTGGTGTTGTATTTCTTGTCAGAAAGGAACTAAGAACCTACGTTGAACAAATTAGTACTGAATATGATAATATAGTCGTACTTAAAATATCTAGAAACCTCTTTGGTGTACCTAAAGATATCATGGTGTTAGTCGCTTACTTGCCACCTATTGATTCTCCTTACTATAATGACACAGAAATCACTAATGGAGTGTCCCTGTTAGAAATGTGCCTGCTTGATTTATTTGAACGTTTTGGTGACCGTTTTCTGATCATACTTGGAGACCTTAATGCAAGGATAGGAAAAGAATGTCCTGATGGGGATTGCCTCCCTTGTGATGTAATAGACGAAATCTTTGATAACAGTACTATGTCCTTTGGTAGGTGTTTTTCTAAAGACGAAACTGTCAATGTGTTTGGTAGATATCTATTGAGTATTTGCGAACAGTTTAACCTGTCGATCTTAAACGGTTCTCTTAACGGGTACTCTTGTGGAGAATTTACTTACATATCAGCCACTGGCTGTAGTGTCATTGACTATTTTATTGTTTCAAGTGAACTCCAAAATCTTTGCTTATCTCTTAAAGTGGTCAGTAGACATGAATCAAAACACATGCCAGTTGAAATGATGATGTGCGCGTCTAGCAAAATCCACGTGCCTTCCTATGCAGTTCCTTGTAGTTATAGAATCACAAAGTATATTTGGGATGAAAATAGACGTGAAGAGTTTCTTACACTTACCCAGTCGGAGTATGTTAATAAAAAGGTTAATGATGCTACTCACCTCATTGACTCGGATATTGATGCAGCTATTAGCAAGTTCAACGAGGGACTTCTAATAATGGGCCAGTGCATGAAAAAAGTTATCATAGCAGGTAAAGAAAAACGCCAACCATGGTTCGATAACGAATGTAAGGAAAAAAGGAAACAGGTGCGTCATTGCTTTCGGACGTTTAAAAGAAAAAAAACAGCGGTCACTAAACTCCATTAAACAACAAAAAGAAAGCTCTACAAAACGTTTATAACAATGAAGAAGTAAAAATATAAAAATAGTACCGTAGAAACCCTTAGGAACCACAATAAAGATCTCAAAGCTTTTTGGGGGACAATTAAAAAATTCCTCTCGAAAAAGTCAACTCACAATACAATTAGTAAAGACGAATGGTTCAACCATTTTTTAAGGTGTTTAATGATCTCCCGGGTGTAGACCAGGATAGAGACTTACAGCCTGATCTCGTTACCCATGATCACGATTTGTCGGTTTTATTTGTTAACGATGGAGTTGAGGAGGACGAAGATGATAGTTCACTCTTAGAGCTTGACTCGGACATTTTAACAAGTGAAATCGTAGAAGCCATTAATGCCATGAAGAATGGTAAAGCAGCTGGGTCGGATGGATTAATAGGCATGTTTTTTAAGAACTCGTCATCCCTAGTAGTACCATTTCTGACAAAGTATTTTAACAAGATATTTAGTAATGGTGTGTACCCAACTTCATGGACAGAAGCTTTAATTCAACCGCTTTACAAAAAAGGAGAGGTAGACAAGCCCGATAACTACAGAGGAATTTCACTTTCAAATATTTGCAGCAAGATTTATAGTTACATTCTAAATAAAAGACTAAGTAAATGGATAGATAAATACGAAAAAATCAACGATGTACAGGCAGGCTTTCGAAGAAATTATAGCACTGTTGACCACATCTTTATCTTATTTGCGTTAGCCCAGAAGCAATTTGTTAGCCGAAAGAAACTGTATGTGGCATTTATTGACTTTCAAAAAGCATTTGACTCAGTTATACGGGAAAAACTCTGGAGAATACTGAATAAGAACAAGTTGAGAGGAAGAATGTATAACACTATTAAAGGAATGTATAATAGCGTCAAAGCTAAGGTAAAAGTAGGAGGTGATGTAACAGAATCTTTTCTATGTCCCAGGGGCTTAAAGCAGGGTGAAATGTGTAGCCCTGTTTTATTTTCACTGTTTATTAATGAGTTAGCAAAAGATGTAATTGACAGGGGTAAACATGGAATACAGCTAAATCCAGATATCTTAGAAATATTTATTTTGCTTTTTGCCGATGACGTGGCATTAATTTCGGATACTGTTACTAGTCTGCAGAACCAGCTTAATGTTCTAAGAGATACATCATGTAAATTAGGTTTAGTAGTTAATTTAGATAAGTCTAACATTGTAGTATTTAGAAATGGCGGTTTCATTTCCTCCCATGAGAAATGGGTATTTGGAGTCCAAAATATATCAGCTTTAAACATGTATAAATATTTGGGTATATACATGTCCACCCGTTTGTCCTTTTCCCATACTTTAAATGATATGGCTAGTCGAGCCAAAAGGGTGTACTTGGAATCCTAAGGGCGTTATGGTCTATTGGTGAACATGCTCTTGATGTTTTCTTAAAACTGTTTGACTGTCAGATTCTTCCTATGATGACGTATGCAGCAGAGATATGGGGAGTTGTTGCCAATCTCAAATCAGTAGAAACAGTTCACACTTTCGCTTTAAAAAGATTTCTGGGAGTCCCACTACAAACCCCTAATGCCCTAGTTTATGGAGAAACATCAAGATACCCTTTACATGTGACTGTATTTGTAAAAAGTATTAAATATTGGCTACATATTTTGAGCATGTCTCCAAGCAGACTACCACATAAAGCCTACAAAATGTTGTTAAACATACATGACCAAAACAAGATAACATGGGCTTCTTCTATATGTTTTTTGCTGTATCGCTATGGCTTCGGGCATGTCTGGCAAAACCAAAGCGTTGGAGACCCTGAATTATTTGTTACAATTTTTAAGAGGAGACTCCAAGACTGTTACCAGCAAGAGTGGCATTTTACCATATCTTCCAACGAACGGTATCATTTCTCTAATTCGTTTAGATCTTTTAATGATAGTCATCATCTGTACTACCTAAGAAATGCCAACATTAGAAGTGCTTTCATCAGATTTAGAACAGGTGTTCCTTCAATAAAAGTTCACACCTTTAGGCACACACGCAATACGTTATCTTCTGACTACAACTGTCCATTTTGTACAGATATGGAGGAAACTGAACTTCATTTGATGTTTATGTGTCCCAGGTATGTTGTTTTTCGAGAGAATTATATACCTTCAAAATTTTATAGAAATCCTTCAATGTTTAAGTTAACATTGCTACTGAGCAGCAGTAGTAGGAAGATAATATGTAACACTGCACTTTACATCTTAAAGGCATTAGAATCCGGAAACGATGTTCTGTAACTCTATGAAGTCTATGAATATACGATGCCTATTTTTGTACGCAGAGTAAAAATTATAATGTGATTACCACCCCTTGTAATGCGGGCCAACGGCCTAAGCAAACATCTGTTCTTCTCTGCATCTTTATCTGATGTTAAAGCAAGTAGTATTTTAATACCCACTTAGATCTGCCTGAGAGGCAACAATTTATCACATTATATAACTGTATGCTCTATATATTACATATGTTGCAGTATATTTTTGCGTAATGCATTAGAAATGTGCATAGTCATCATGTCACCCTCCTGTTAAGGGCCGATGGCCTAAACAATAAAGTTTGTCTTGTCTTGACTCTCCCAGCGAATTCTGTATAACTGCCAGACTCTGATTAGCAGGTGTTGACGACAATATCCACTGTTACTTCTGAGCGGGCTGACTTTGCCGGCACAACTTGCTGTAACGATATCTTCACTTATCTTCTTCCCCCAACTTAATTCCTGAAAACACTTATTCTTCCATGAGTAATCCCGTCACCTGCACTAACGCAGTATATAATGCTTTCACCACTATCATACCTCTTTCTAAGAACCTTCAAATATCATACGCGCTCATCATTCTCTCCAGGCCTATTACAAAGACCAAATAATAAAGAAAGACACTATTACAAAGATCCATCAATAAAGAAACATTACAAACCTTGGCTAGGCAAGGAATTAGGTCTACTAGCTTCTCGCTTCCACACAGTAAGTCTTCTAGGTCCTTCCCCTAGGACGTTTAGTCGGGGAATTAAATAAAATCCGCTCACCTGCATTGTAGGGACTCTGACTACTTTGCTCAGTCGTCCTGTAAAGTATACTCACTCCCTTCATCTGCTTTCATGCAGGGGGGGGGGGTAACTAGTAATGCAACCTATTACATAAAGGGAACTAACTGCTGCCGAACATAAAAAACACTGTTTTCTAAACGTATACGGAATAGGCACACATACAAGGGCGACAAACCCTACTGGGTGAAACAGGGGTGACAACCCCCTTTCCCTAACATAGGCAGACCGACAGACAGCTACTACATGTTTATCGAGGGTCATGTCTGCGGTGACAATAAATCCCAGATTCCTAACGCATGACGTGAAGGTGATGTTGCTGTCGCCCACATTGATGTGATTGGGCTGACTGACGAGCGAAGGTTGATGTCTTCTTCTATGGCACAAGAGGGCTTCCGTTTTATCACCATTTAGTTTAAGCTTCTTTTTTACCATCCAGCCCTTGACATCACTGATACAAGTTTCTAGAGAGCTAATAGCAGAGTGAAACTCAGCCAGTGGAGTAGAACAGTAAAGCTGCGTGTCGTCAGCATAGGACTGATGAGAAACCTGGTGGGACCGGATGCATAATAAAAGTGGTTTAGTATACAGGATGAACAGAACTGGGCCAAGTACTGAGCCTTGGGGAACACCACAGAAAAGCGAAGCAGGGCGAGATATCTGACCATCAACTACCACAGTCTGAGTCCTATCAGTAAGATAGGAGTTGAACCATGAGAGGACAGGTCCAGAAATCCCGTAGAGGGTGTGGAGTCTGTGAAGAAGCAGAGAGTGGTCTATAGTGTCAAATGCAGCAGAGAGGTCCATTAGGGTTAGTGGAGAGACATCACCACTGTCAAGAGCAGATAATATGTCTGTTGTTACTTTAATAAGAGTGGTCTCGGTGCTGTGGAAAGGTCTATATGGCGACTAAGTTTGTGGGAGAAGATGGTGCTCTTGTAAGTAGGCCCAGAGTTGTGTCAAAACTATTTTCTCTATGATCTTAGAGAGAAAAGACAAGTTGGAGACTGGGCGGTAGTTGTTCAGGACATTGACATCAAGCGTGGATTTCTTAAGAAGTGGCCTCACCACCGCATTCTTGAACAAAGATGGGAAAACACCTAACGACAGGCTGACATTTACAATATTTGTGATGGCAGGAAGTAGAGTATCTAGGCACTCGAGCAGAAGGCTTGTGGGCATCGGATGTAACTCGCAAGTTGTTGGTTTAGCTTTTAGAATAACCGCTTTCACATCGGTCTCAGAGACTGGTAGGAACTTGGTCATGGAGCATCCTGGGAGGACATCACAGGAGATGCTGTCAAGCGCCGACACTGAGTCTAAAGATGATCGGATGTCTGATATCTTGCTGGTGAAATAATCGCTAAAAACTTGCGGCAGCAGTGAAGCAGGGTAGGCAGTAGGCAGTGGTGTTGCTGTACGAGATCCAGTCATTTGATTGCAAATGGCAAAGTGCTTTTTGTAGGAGGTGCAGTTAATTATTTGGCCCTGAAGATATGATTCTTTAGCCTCATAAATGCATTTTGCAACGCTTCGCTTTGGGGCATTTTAAATTTCTTTGTGGATGACGAGTCCAGTCTTCAGCCAAACACGTTCAGCTCGCCGACGCGTGCGCTTCAGGTCACGGAGTTCGACACGGATGTGTGAATACCACGGCGCACATTTAGACTGGAGCATCAGACGTCGAGACACTGGGTCACGTGGTCATCAACTACTCTACGCAAAGCACAGTCAAGTTGCTCGGCAGAGGGTGGTTGGAGGAGCGCCATTTGCAGCTGTGCTTTGAATGCTAGTCTATCCACATTTCGTAATGACCGAGTGGGTCTGAAAACTGGCGCCGATGATGGGCATTTGCGATCCAGTTCGATTAGTACAGAGTAGTGGTCAGATGAGAGATCGTGGCAAGTGATGATCTGTAGATTATAGCAATACCACCACCACGTGCAGGGCGGGGGAAAGATTTCAGGCAGTAGCCCACTGGAGTAAGATCGACACACACACTCTCGTCACCTCGCTGTTTAAGCCACAACTCAGTGATGATGAAAATATCAAGGCGGCGGTCTGTCACAAATTCTACGATTTCAGCTCGCTTCAGTGACTGTTGTGCAGACGATACAGACTGGGCGTTGAAAAGCCCAACGTGGAGGCGAGTGTTCAGTTGTCGTTGGCAGTCTCCTGTTCTCAGTCGACCATGCTGGTTTGGTGTAAAGTTATTCGACCCAACTGGTTCACCCTGATCACGTCCTCGCTGACGCTGATGCTGCTGTGTAGGGGAAACATGATTCAGCAGAGAGTTGACACACAGCGAAGCTTTCACAAAACCGGAGTCAGACTCAGAATCAGGTGAAGGGGGGCACGAGACAGAATAACTACGAGCAGGTGATGGACTTTTTAAAAGGACGCTGTTTACGGCGACAAGCACGATAGCGAATCGGTTGTTTCGATGGGCAGTCAACATTAATAGAATCGTAATAAAGGGAAAATCTTCTCAAAGTGTCAACTAAACAGGCTGGAAGTGGAAGAGTTGCGAGGGGATTCAATAATGATAACTGAGTTGTCGAGTAGACAAACTGTCTTGTCATAATTCTATGACATAAAAATAAAATGCAGCACGAGTTCAAAAAATACAATAAGGCAAAAACGATAAAAGATATTAGAACTGATGAGGATGTAAAGTTGGGTTAAGTTCAGAGAAGAGAAAACAGAACAAGCAACAGGAAAGCGAGATAATTCTAAAATCTATGTAATGGCCGAGAATGTAACCGTTAAAAGTAAAGTCCGCAACAAAAACATAAAGCAAGGCAATTACAGATAGTAAAACAATAACAGAGGAAAGCTTCAGAGAAACAAATACAACTTGCAACTATAAGAAACCTATGGGTATGAATAACAAAGACGTTGCACAAGAAAATGGAAAAATTTGCAGGAGAACAAAGCAACTCAGCCTGCCAGGCGCAGCCTCGTTTCCACCACTCCAAACACAAAATCAAAAACACAAACAGTGATTGGGATGATCTAGAATCGGTGAATTCCCTGGATAAGGACCGAGATGGCAGTGACAGTGACGACATTGTCGGATGCTCATCATTCTGATGACAGTGACGGCGATCTCGATTTTGATCAAATAAATGTAGAAGAAAGTTCCGACGACAGCAGTGAGACAGACGGTGGTGAATGTGTTGCACCATTGATATCCAAAAGTAGGAAACGAATTGCAGCAGACAGGAGCACATCAAAGAGGGTCGAGCTGCAGGTGGTGAAAGGGGGCGTGGCAAGGGAAGGGGGTGGGCGAAACAACACCACGAGGAATTTAACTGCACGTTTGAAGGGGATTCTACCCCTGCTACCCCCTTTATCACAGCAAACTTGTCTACTGGAAACAGAATATTTCAAAGCAGAATGTCAGAGCAGCAGAATGTGGAAAAGAAGCTTTTGTTTATGAATGTTGAGTTTGTGTTTGAAATGACAGTGCTTGTGACTTGTGTGAATGAACTACATGAACCGTTGAGATGAAGCTCTCAGGTTTCTCATGGCAGATGTTGGTGAAGTGGGAACATTATTATGAAAAATGAGTTGAGGTTTTTATCCTTTTGCCTGTCTATTTGAGGATTTGTGTCTGTTTGTATCTTTCCTCTTTGTAAATTCATCCGTAAGTGTACATATTTGTGTCTTTCCATTCCGAATTTCCTTCATACTTACTTGTGTTTGTGTTTATGTCTGTGTATGTGATGCATAAATGTGTTAACGACTGTATGGGTGTGTGAACGGGTGGATTAACTAGTGCGCACGTGCAGGTAGGAGACTTTACTGGGCAGATGAAGGCACACAACTGATAGGATGGACGGATGTGGACGGCAGAAATACTGGAGTTTATTTTAAACAGGAGGACTCATATTTTGGGGGGCTGGATATCTACCAAAATGAGTTGTTTGTCACGGACTGGGGACCTGAAGGGTAAGCGCTATTCAGATTTTTCTTTGGCATACAGCAGTAAACAAAGCTGGGATGGGAGGTACAGGATAGAGAAAACAATCATAAAGCTACATCTTCTCGTAGCAACACTGAAAAAGTTTCATATTACTTTCTATTTGTAAAGCTACAGACATTTCGTAATATCATTACTTAGGAACGTGAAAACTTCAAATCAAAATCAAACACATGTTGATCACGAATAAAGCTCTGTCTATGTTGATTACTCAGTAGATGTTAGCTGTGTGGTAGCGAAATTCATGAGTTTGGCAATGTAGAGATGTATGACAAAGTAAAGGTGACAATACCAGTCAGTCCGCTACCTGTCCTGGGGAGCACATGGATAGACTGAGCAGTTGACAGGGGCCGTTACTCTTGTTGATTGCTTTCATTTTTACTATGTAAACCAATAAATATAAGGAAATTTAATGGACATGACATAACTAAATGAAGGTTGTATTCTTCTTGGTATTGTTTGTATACAGATATGGGGCAAAAACAACAGACATCTATCGCATTGACAAGAATGGAACAATACGGTCGACTGTACAAGTTACTGGGAGAGCAAACGATGTTCGGGTCTATGTCGAGGAAAAAACAGAAAAAGGTGAGTAGACAGTCTGTACTACGCAGAAATGTAAGATAAAAAGGAAAACATAATATAAAAATGCACAGGAGATTATATTTTCCCTAATGTCACCTTTTATGTCTGTGTTTTATGGGTTGATTTTTCTCGCACCACAAAAAGCAAGAAAACTTTCTGTACACACATACATTTTCTTCATTTATTGCAAACATGGCAACACCAGACTAATCTAAATTCTTCACTGTAGCGAAAACAGGTTTCAATGTCCCAGAGTGACAACCGTGTTCTGTACTCAGTAAATGGTTTTGTGTTCCTTGTAGCAGATTCCTAGCCTCCTCCTCTGACACTTGGCTTCACAGACCTGTATTGGCAGGTATAGTGACAAACATGGGTACATCAAGAATGGAATTTAGCTAAACTTGTACAATACAATACAACACAATAGCACTTTGATTATCGCCAAGGACAATTCCAACATGTGCTTGGCATTACTACCTGATGAATTTTTCTTGTCAGTTGTATGAAAATTAAATTTCTCCATTCAAATATAAAGCAATGGTAAAAATTTCCACGCCGCTCGCAGGGGATCATCTAAAGAGTTTTTTGACACTAATTGAATTGTGAAGTTAAAAACATCTGTGCGAAAAGTTTATGTTTCGATGAAACTACTAAGATGTTAGCTTAATACTATAGTTAATTAAGACTTAATTACTTATTCTACTATTAACTCTAGAACTAAAGTATTAGAGGTGTTAATGTACTAGCAGTATCTCACAACACACAGCTTTTCTTGTCTGATCTGAACATCAGATATCTTAGGCGACATCTTTAAAAAAATTTACCATTTATTTATATTTTCAGCATCTACCTCATCCGAAAAAACAAGCGATTGCACAGTAAACAGAGAAAGTACAGGTAGTATTGAAAGCTTTTTGTCTTAATAATTTCTGTTTAGGTTGAACTTACAGTTAATTTAGACTTAATTACTTTTTTACCATTGACAGTAGAACTGACAATATTAAACATGTTGACTTACTAACATATTATCAAAAGTCAGACCCTTCTGTGTACGTTGATCTTCGATGTTTGTATTTCATAAAGGACAAGGGTTGTTCTTCTCTGATCTGTAAAAAAGACTTAGTAAACACCATTTAAAACATCCTATGCATTTTATTGTTATTTTCAGTATCTACCACACAAGCATTAACAAGCGATTACACAATAAAAAGTCAAACTACAGGTAGTATGAAAATCTTTGCTTTTTATCATAATCATTTGTGTTTAGTTTCAACCCCCTAGTTTACTAATGTACATAACTTGCACGCGCAATCAAACATGCATTGTCCAAGATTCCAAGGAAATCCCGGATTTCAACCAATCTTGACCCAATTATGGTTTTGATCCCCATTAACCCTGTATTCCATGCTTTTTTGCAGCAGCTCAAGACAGTTTGGTTTAATACTGAAACATTGCCATTCATTTTGGTCTGTAAATGGTCCTTGAGTTGATGTCATTAGCTATTTACTTGCAAGTTGTTCTATATGCTCAGAAACCATATTAGGATACATTATTCATTTCATATCATAACCAGCAGCCAAACAATTCTTTTATTATGCATTAATTTATTATTAATTCTTTTATTATTTTTTTTATTCTTTATCATGATTTAACCAGCAGAACACAGTAAATATGAACAACAGCCATTTTATTTCCACTTACTTTCTGTATACACAATGTACACACACACACACACACACACACACACACACACACACACACACACAAGCATATCCATATATCAGCATAATGATATTTTGTTTTTGTAGGCTATCCATTGCACTCATTATTCAGATGTTTCCAATATATTTTGAAAAAACCCCAATGTTTATATACAAACACCCCTCACAAAAAAGATGTCGAGCACACAATCTTGTCAAATACATATGTATCAAAATATCAGCATGTTCCGATGTTGCAACTTTTTTTTTTACATACAAACATCACTCCCAAAAAGAACTACAGTACTCTCTCAAATCAAATAAATGAATACAAATAAGTCAATACAGACAAAGTAATTTAAGTACATTTAAACTTCTAATTCTCTGAACATACAAACATTTATATGGAATCTTACAGTCAATAGCAGTGCCTGAAGATGGTCCTGGTACTGGTGGCGTAGAGGAAGATGTAGGTTTAAACCCTGGACCCTGAAAAGCAAACAAAAAAATCCTCTCTTAATGCTCATCTATTTAAGTGTAGGTACAAAGCAACTAAATCTTTCTGATACATAAAAAAATTAATTCTCTGAATGTATTGTCTAGAAGTTTATGTAAAATCTGACAAAAGTCAGTGTAGCGAAATATGTCAATACAGACTGTCTGTTGGAATTTTATTTAATGTTGATATATTCAAGCTAATGTTTTAAGCTGTGTAAAACAGGCCACAAGGTCTTTCTACTTCCCTTCAATATTTACTAACTAGAAGTCCAAGTAGAATCTTACAGTTGATAGCATCGGATGATCCTGGTTCCGTAGATGAGGGATCAGACAAAACACAAGCCTAAACTGATGGTGTTTGTGGGATTCCCATGGGTGTCAGAGGTGCTGGGGAAGCTGCAGATAAACTTCGTCGGGAACGTGACTTTGCTCATTTTCTTGAATCAACTGATACTGAAAAACAAACATTGCTGTCAAATAGTGTGTTGTCTAAATGAATCAATAAATTCACAAATTTCCAATTACCTTACTCAGATAAGCATGTTGTCTATAGACTAACAGCTGATATAAACTACAAGAGTCATGTTTTGTAGTGTACTATTCCCATGCACAATGAAGTAGCAAAATAATACAGCTCACACATACTTTTCCTTGGCCCTCTCCCCAACAAATTTCTTTTTTTTTAAAGCAGACATGTAGGAGTACTACACTTGATATGATCAGAGTTATCAGACACTTGAATCTTGATAGCACTCCAGCCCACCTAGATCTCTCAAATAATAAGCTAAAATCTTATTGTTCAATTGTAATTAGATTCTACTGGTTAAAGAAGAATGTTTTGTTTTAAAAGAAGTTAACCCAGCATGTAGTTTGAACAGCTTAGCATATTTTAAAATATGACAAAGTGCCTTAAGAGAATAACCCACCAAAAATGAATAATCTTGATTCATCTGTACTTATTAAGACAGTAAATGAAGTCATATGCATTTGAAAAGAGTAAAATCAACGCAGAAACAATGGACACAGTACCTCTACAAAGTGGGAACTGCCTGAAATCAGTTGCTTTCTACCTTTCAATTTCGTTAAGTCAACATTTCCTTAGAAACTCGATCTAGGAATGTATAGCCCTTTGACTGCTGAAGAATACTTAAATTTGTTTGCTTGCATTAATATCAAGCCTAAAACTTTCTGATTTTTTAACCAAAAGCACAATCTTCTAGTGACATCTAAACACTAAATGCATGTAGTCCAGTGGAGACTGTATGACCAACAGACAAATGGAGATTACTGTCTTTAAGCAGAGACAAATCCACCTCTCCCTAATTTAAAAAGACAATTTTATTGTTGGTTTCTACTTTTCTTTTAAAAGTCTAGATCTTGTTTCAGACTAGCACAGCCATGTCTCTGGTGTCATTTCTCTCGGTGCGACTGCAGTTGACTAAGTAGGAATCGCTCATCTTGGCAAAAATTTCAGATATTGATCGATGAATATTCAAAATCTGGATACCTGTGCCTTGAAAACTTGTGACGAAATGTAAAGCTCTGTAACTGAAGACCAGTAAAGAACTCAAACAGCGAGCAACTTTATTTCTCGATATTTACATGGCACATACAGCAGCACGTGGGAAGGTTTGCGCGAGAGTTAGCGTTCTTGATACTATATTTACTTGATAGTTTGTGAGACTTCAAAGAAAAGTAGAAACCAAGAGTGAAATTGACTTTTTAAATGAGGGAGAAGAAGCCTTGTCTCTGCTTAAAGACAGTAATTTCCTCTTGTCTGTTGGTGTGGTCACCAAAGTTTCCACGGGTAATTGTAAATAATACTACATGCCAAAAAGTATCATCGCCGTCGTCGTTGTCGTCGTCGTTTTCATTATCGTTGTTTCGTTCTTTCCAACAGAAAATGAATAAAATCCATTCTCTGTGTGTGTGTGCTTGTGTGTGTGTGTGTGTGTGTGTGTGTGTGTGGTTACATTCTATCGTCATCTACGACAGACTAGTTGATGCGCTTTCATCAAACCTCGAGTTTTTTTTTTAAGGTTTATTTAATTATATAACCCCTGGCGCTGTAGCAAACGCGCACTCATACCGAGCTTGTGACTGGAGCAAACACTATGCTCTTCCAACGAAGGCAGAAGAGATGGGGAGAGAGAGAGAGAGAAGAGAGAGGGAGACACTTTCAGACATACTTAAAGTAAGAAGTGCAGTCAAGACACTTAACAAACAACACTTACCCTCCCGCGCATTCTGCCCTCGGTTGACCAGAACTTTAAGGAGAGGTGAGCCTTTCCCCCTAGAACTCTAATTAGGTCTTTACCCTTCAGCTCCAGTGCCCCTTTCAACCCTTGCTCCGGTCCGTGGGTTAATTGCCCTGCCCCGCAGAACGGTGAAAATTTGGTCCTTCCTCCTGGTATTCACCCTGGCCACAATTACCGCTGGTCTCTGCACGCGCACGGGTGTTGTCGGCTCTATTGATTGGATGCTGGTCCTCCGTAGGGTCGTCTCGCTTGTCTTGAGGAAATGAATGATAATGAGTAAAAAGAAGAAATCCCATAAAGGTTTCAAAAGCATAAATGAATACTGTATAACATAAGGGATGAAACTACTAAAACCGTTGGGAAATCGTCCACCATGATTCCCTCCCTTGAACTGGCAGGAAGTCACAAGGTTTCGTAGTAAACAAAGAAAAAAGTCGGGCGCCATTTTAAGAATCGAAGCACGTTGTTGTCACTCACTTTGACATGGATTGTTACTTCAACAAATCACATTTCCCGGCAGTCAGTGCGTCACATGAGTAAACTCAGCAAGATACATGGTATATAGAAAAACTAATAATTCATTGTACTCAGCTGTGCTGTCTACCTTCATCCGTATTATGCTAAAGATCTTTACGTCTTCTGTTTTATACAACGTGTCAACTCTGCCTACATTCACTCTATGTGACATCCTGGTCACCGTATGATTATCGTAAGAAACTCCAAAACTTTGCTGTATCGCTAACAAGAACTTATGAACCTTTCAATATACGTAAAAAAATGTCTATGGATATATAATTTTGTAGTAATGTTAAATAATGCAGTATGCATATTATTCTATTTCTGCATATCACACACACACACTCACACACACACACACACACTCACGCACACTCACACAAACACACCTAGTAAGGTCGGAAGCACACCATCATTCCACTCTTAATAAAGCTTACTGTTTTGTATCGTCTAAATAATTATTCACCTGAATAGTGCGATTACACAGAAAAAACTCATTATCACCCTAGTAAATAATATAGTCTTACAAAGTCCTTAGCGGGTAAAATGACAAGATTGGTTCTGCATAACTTTGTTTCTATGAACTATTAGAATACAGATAACATATACTTTAATGTATATTTGTATGTCATTGTCACAAGGCTCTCTCCTTTTGCTGCTGGATAATTAGTCTTCAAAACATTTGCTTTGTCTCCTAAAACTGAGCAGGTATTTTACCGGATACTGACTGATGGGGTTGAAGTCGACCGATTTTTCTTCGTAAAAAGCTGGGATGTATTCAAGATGTCTGCTTTAAAGAATATGATGGAATTCAGTTCAGCTCAGTTCAGCTCAGTTCAGTTGTGTGTCTTTGTGTGTGTGTGCGCGTGCGTGTACATGTGCGCGCGCGCGCGCGCGTGTGTGTGTGTGTGTGTGTGTGTGTGAGAAAGATGGCGCTTGGCGAAGACATGACGGCAAGAAGAAACTTGTGTGGAATTATTTCTGTGGACAATACGAATGTAGGTGCATTTCTGTCATCAAAAGAAGTTGCACACAAGACGAATGATTTTGTACACATTTACTTCCGGCTGAACTATTAACATCAAGAAGAACAGCAGACGCCGCGAACTCTCGTGTTGACAGAAGTACAAATACTTCAGGTTTATCATCTGTTGTGTTTGTAACTTATTGGCTCTAAGTTGTGGGAAGGAAAGATGGAGGACCTCCGCCAATAAATAAATAAATAAATAAATAAATAAAATCTAATTAGAAAATTTATTGGAATTCTATTGTTTACTTCAAGAGTATTATCACGGTTCCGATAAACTGCTACAGTTTTCCGTTTTCATGCCTAGTGAACACAATGGCCGCTCAGAACTCGAGGATGTTCTTAACCCTTTGCTTCAGATGGTTGTGTTTCCTGAGCAAGGGCAGAGTACTCAGCCCTATGCACAGCAGACACTCCAGGCGAACTGCTGAAGGGCAAGCAAGATGAAGAGATAAAAGATCTGAGGCCGAAATTAAAACATGATTTAAACGATGTAAACTTCCTATTAGTGTCTATCATAAATAAGATTTAAATAATAATCGGTATTGCTGGGTTCTCATAGATGAAATATTACAAGGGTTTTGTGAACAGGGGGTGGGGTGTGGTGGGGAAGCGTAACAAACTTCTTCACGTTTTGACGATAATTTGACTTCGGGGTGGCAATAGTGGACCTCAATGTTAGCACAGTTGGAGTGGTCGTATTAGAGGATGGTGGTCTAAGATTTGGCTGTCGCCGTCATGCTGATCGAGTGATGTATGTAGTGCTGTAATTGAAGTACATCGTAGTAATGGCGGAACGGTTGTTTCTGTCGGTCGTGCTAGTGGTTGTTATCGTGATGGTGGTCTCTACAGCAGGCGTCAATGACAGGTCTCGGCAGAACATCTCCTCTGGATGCTTCATTTCCACTCCCAGTAAACACAATGGCCGTGTAGAACTCTAGGATGTTCTTCTTACCTTTTGTAGGCTCGTGTTGTAGTATAGTCAGTGACCTTTTACTTATAACAGCATATAACATGTTAAGACTGCTCTAATGTGGACTGACCTGTCGCAATATACTTATAAACCCATCGAAAACAGAGCTGTGCCTTGTTTAATTTTCTCATCAGCTACGTGTTGCCTTAGTTTAATAACAAAGTGCGGTTCGAAGAGCACTGTCCCTCTCGTCTAGAACTTTCGCTGACCTCACAATCTTGATACCAATCATTATGCTGTTTAGGAAGAACATTGAGATAGGTCCATCAAGAAAAAGGACTCTCAATCGCTCCGACAGGTCACTTCCTTGCCAGGGTTATCTCCCACTTCAAAGGTCTGTCGTAGGCTCCATGTTACAAATGCATTTTTCTGCTTCAAGCTTTCTGACTGTCGAGGAAGTTAATTAGTTTGCAGTTCTTGTCCGCTTTGTAAAAAAATCCGAAACTTTTGTTAAGTTACACACTTGACAAGATTTTGACAGTTCTAGATTTTGAGACAAAACAGCAGGTGAGAACAGTCTCCTCATTTTTAGTAAGTTTATCTGGTCCTGAATAATTGTCTCAACGCACAAGGGTTATGTAAGAATGTAAAATAATGTAAACAAAACAGTCTCTGCTCCTTGGTTGACCGCAGGCCGTCTGCCAACAGAGGCGGCGACCCACCGACTGGCGTTGACCTGAGCAAAGCTCGATGATCACACAGTCCGCTCACAGGGCTGGAGAACGACAATGACGACGATGACGGCATAGACTGACGAAAATTTACAATTATAGATGAATACTGCAGACGATTTATGATGTGTGATGATCGACGATACTTGATGATTTTTCGGAAGCCTGTGGCGAGGATGACACACAAAACAGTTTAGTGCCTTACGGCTACAAGCAAAACCCTTCCGCATTACTGCCTAATAGTTAAACAGTTCCGGTGATAGGGCGCACCCTTGGCGTACCCCTACTGTAGACGGAAAGTAAGGTCCTCTTTTCATAACCATCAGTACTGCGCCCATTGATCTGTTACATAGCGCTTTTTGACTTGAACGATGCCTTCTTCGATGCTGAGATTTTGCATGACATGCCAAAGCCCCTCGTGCCAGACTCTGTTGAATGACCTTTTGAGGATTTGCTTTTCCTTTCAAAGCCCTCCTTGGGTAATAGAGAATAAAAATGTCGTTCGTGACCCATGGTTATTTCGTCTTTCTTTGAATCCTTAGAAATTGTCGGACTGTCGAGAGTAACATCTCAATGTTTCAATGAGGGAGCGATAGAAGGACACACGTCACGAGCCGTTGGGTAAGTAAAGGGTTAATATATTTTTATAGAACATTATATTGAAATCTTTCATGACCATCGGACTTTCATTTCCATTGGTGGGAGGCTGACTTGCAACTTACGTTTTGCAGAGGAGACAGACCTGTTTACGGGTACTAACAAAGAACTCCAAGATCTCGTAAGTAGACTGAGAGACAAATGGAACGCATTGTCACAGCCTCTGCGTTCACTTAACGCCTGGACATTTGCGTGTTCTTTTCTTTATAAACAAAACAACTCTTTCTTCTTTTTAAACATATATACATTTAATTAAATAATCAAAAAATGGCAAAAAAATACTTAAAAGAAATATTAAGGTATCTAAATATCAAACAGGCACAAAGTCACTCTTCGATGATTCACAAACAAATATTCTACTCCACAAACGCTTCCCTTATTATGGTGTCGTCTCTCGGAACAAGTCACCCAACATCATACCACAAACGCTTCTCTTAATAAGGTGCCGTCTCTCGGAACAAGTCACCCAACATCATACCACAAACGCTTCTCTTAATAAGGTGCCGTCTCTCGGAACAAGTCACCCAACATCATACCACAAACGCTTCTCTTAATAAGGTGCCGTCTCTCGGAACAAGTCACCCAACATCATACCACAAACGCTTCTCTTAATAAGGTGCCGTCTCTCGGAACAAGTCACCCAACATCATACCACAAACGCTTCCCTTAATATGGTGTCGTCTCTCGGAACAAGTCACCCAACATCATACCACAAACGCTTCTCTTAATAAGGTGCCGTCTCTCGGAACAAGTCACCCAACATCATACCACAAACGCTGCCTCTCGGGGTCAGACGTTTAACTAGAAATGGCGCTGCCTCTTGGGGACGAGCAACCCAACCTTTTCTTTATTGACGCCGTCTCTCGGAACAGGCGTTATACAACTCCATGCTAACTGCGCCTATAACAAAATTACAACAAAAGAAATTACTAATACTTATAGATCTATGTTCTAAAAAATACAGGAAAAATTCACCTTATGCAAAATAATCCAAGTTGCTAACAAAAACACAACAACGCACCTTTCTATGAAGACGCAGCCTTCACTTCCCCACACGCAGTGTCTCGGCACTTGCCGTGTCTCTCTGAGAAGTGAAGCGCTGACCGGCGACAGTTAACTAAATACTATTCCTCCTTTCTTTTCTCACTCTCTAAAAAAAATCACTATGACTCATGCGCCAGGTGCGATTTGGGCATCCTCGCTGTACAGGCTATTAACCTCCATGTCACCCCTCTGTGACACGCATATTGAATGGAGACCAGCACTGAAAAGAGCAAAGTTATGAGCATTAGAAACGGTAAAGCAGACATCTACGTGAACTGCTTACAGCTCGAAGTCGCAAAAAGCTTTAGGTACTTGGGAGCCACCTTCTGTCAAGATGGCAGCTACACGACAGATGTCCGAATCACTCTTGTAACAGCAACAGCGACGATGACTAAGCTGGATAGGATCTGGAATTCTACAAAGTACATTCGCAATTATGCATTGTCCTATAACCAAGACAATAATAATGCACCTATTTGTTTTAATTGTCATTTCGGCTTACTTAAAAATTAAGACGTGAAAGATAATGGGATGTCTCGCTTTGATCTATCCCATTAAGTTTTCTTTTGGGGATTATATTTGCTTTTTAATCGACCCACTTAATCACATCAAGAGCAAGCATAAAACAATAATACAGAAGGAGTTTAGACTGCTAAAGCGTTTATTTCATAAGACAAAGGGCACAAAACCGTATTACAAGGGAGACAAACCATCACGTACAGAACTTTATTGCAGTAAAGTGACAGACTACTGGTAAAATCGAGTAATAAACACTTCGAGGGAAATTCATGCGATTATTACTATGTTGTGTAGTTTATATTTACACACATCCAGACACGTGTGCGTCCGACATTGCAAAGTGTTTGAGGAAGACTTTGTCCATCACATTGTTATCTCCACTGTACAGCCTCATCTTGATGGGCGGTAACTCTCAGGCGGACTGGTTCTCATCGTCAGCTGAACACAGATGAAAGCAAGTGATAACGAGGCTTGTGAAGCTTTCATTTCCTGAGCCAGCAAACAGCCCTGAGTATTGCAGGCGAACTGCTGAAGCAAGAGAGAAAGACGAAGAAATAAAAGATACAGAGCAGAAGCCCAAACATGAACATTGTGAGACTCGTAAAACTCCTATTAGTGTATATGTTTGAATAATCACCTGTGCTGGCGAGTTAACATGTGAGGAACATCACAAAGATGGTGCATGTGAATATCTTTCAACAGATAGAAAGGAAAGACACTGGGTGATGTGGTGATACCTATTAATGCAATGATTACAGTCTGACGTGTATCAGATTAGGAGAAGAGGTTATCCTTTTCTATTCAGCATAATTGGTCTTTTAATTTATCCTCAAATAAAAAAATCAAGCTGTCCATTGCTTTAAAAACAGAGCAGACGTCTGATCACAAGTCTTTCGGAAGACTGTTTTCTGTATCAGACAACTCAGCAGTCGCCTCAGTCATGAAAAAGTGAGACAGGAAATGTATCATGTAGACAAGAAACACTCATCGCTATACTTTTCTATTGTCATCGACCGTATATCCGTTCTACCAAGAGACAAATGAGAGAATAACAATTTAACAATAAATAAAATAGATAATTCTTAATTCTGAACTTTTAAAGCTGCATATGTTATAAGCACAGTAATTTCATACTGAATGCACTTTTTTTAATTTTGGAAGAACATTGAAGTGGACTACATTCGTTCTAACACAGTTAACCAATAAAATGTCTGTCAGCGGCCCGAGAATGTTAGAATACGAAGCCTGCTAAACTAATAGACTGCTTGTGTGGTCGTCAGATAATAACTCTTTAGAAAGACTGTTGTTCCTGTGTCAGGAAACTCAGCAGTAGTTTCAGACGCGAAAAAAGGAAGGCAGGAAGAGCAAACTGTCAACAAGAAAAAGCCCGCGCTATATTTTTTTATCACCACCATCTTTTCATTTGCTTTGCCAACAGAAAGACGAATGAGAAATAACAATGGCATACAAAAATAAATAAAATAGATAAATGATCGTCTGCACTTTTAAAGCTCCCTAATTTATAAGTAATTTTAAACTGCAATACAACAGTCGCCATATTTTCACACAAAGCAAGTCTGCACGAAGGTGATTGAGAGACATTAAAGCTTTGAGAACATCTGTTAAGGGTAGACTATCCTTAGTTCGGTAATCACGATGGTTTTCCAATGAATATATTTCATCGCAGGACACTGTGTCATCATCTGTTTAAATTCTTCGTCGTTCATGTGCTCGTTAATTCGACGATAAATGTGTTTATTTATGTTCAGTTCTATATGCATGATGATGATGATGATGATGATGATGATGATGATGATGATGACGACGACGACGACGACAGTAGTGGCTAATAGCGGCTAACAATGTATGGTGTGGGTCAGCAGTACAAGGATTTCCGAAAAACTACACGCACACAGTCACAAGACTCGCGACTTTGTCTCGTTCACGTGTTAACTCCTGGTACATGCCACTCGCCAATCATCGGGGAAAGTCACGTGACGACAAACCTTCATACTGACAAACCAATGGCGTTCATCGGGCAAGTGTAGAGGAGGAAACTGTTGGAAGTAGGAAGTGAATATATTGGGGACCTTCTCTCTTGTTAAACAGAGAAACAGAACTGATTACAGAGAGAAGTGTATTGTAACAATTCTCACTACATTCTTGTGAATAAACAAGAGTCATCAGATCGGGGTAATTACATCTTGAGGTGAGTTTAAATGTTTAATCATCATCATCATCAAAAAGGGCAGAACGTAAATTAGCTCCAGGATGAATGCCAAAATTTTTTAAATGGCGTTCTAAGGATATGTAGCACATCAGTACTGTGTGCGTGCGTGTATGTGCCTATGTGTGTGTGTGTATGTGTCTATGTGTGTGTGTGTGTGTGAGTGTGTGTGTGCGCGCACGTAAACGTAATTGCATGAGTGCAAAAGAAGAAAATGAGCGAGCATTTTTTATTCCTTCTTGAGTTAAATGGTGACAGAAAGTTTGTGTTGCTCAGACCGTTTGTTCTTCCTTTAGAAGATTCATAGCCTTATGAACAGTGCACAGAGCTGATGAGTGTGAGGCTAGAAAACTTGTCCACCCATCGGCTGTTGAATCTGATTTATCATAGAAGTTTATGGCGGCTTAAAAAGATACCTGGGATTCTCCTGCTACATGCCATACTATAGGCAGAGTCTATTTCTTTATCTTTCACCTTGAAATATCTCCTTTTGATGTGAAAACATTTTATGAAGGTTTTACTAGTGTTTAATAATGTAATCAAAGTTATCCCTCTTAATAATCATTTATCTAATAAAGAAGTCACTAAGTGGACAGGAATAGTTTATAATCATATCATCTGTTTAACTCCACACTATTTAAAATTCACCAACTGATCATATTTTTAAAAGCTTATGTTTTCATATCCTGGTCTTATTTCAGTGATCAAGATGACTGTACAGCTTCTTGTGTGTTTGTTTACTCTCTTGATTCAGCACCAGGTACAGAAAACACGAGGTAAGATCACGAGGTGGTCACACAGAAGGGTTGGAATACTTTCGTTGAAAATTATTCAGCAGGAACATTAGTCTCAAATTCTCACTTTGTGAGGCCAAATGTTAATTATGATTAGGTTTTACATTTTAGTCTTGACCCTTGGTGTCAACAGCTTTGTTTATATTCTATCCTGAGATGGTGTGTACACCTCCCCCAGTGGCTTCATTCAGTCTCCGCTGTGCCCCTGATCTCTCATTTGTCTGCACGAACTTCACGCTCACTCCAGTCGTATTCACTAGTTCACACAGCATGTTACCACCACCGACAATATCCGGCATTCCTGACAACATGTCTGCCTTTCAAAAAAAAAATCAGCAATAAAAGCAACTGTTATTATAGATAAAGGGGAAGAAATGGAAGAAATGGAAAAGAAGCAATTTTATCTAAAATATCTCTCACAACTGACACAGAAATAAGATGCGATGTGATGAATATCTCTGCAGACAACAAAGCCACCACTGAGTCATCGCCATCATGTAGAAAATGTGAAACTCATATTCAAGAATATAGAATATAGTCTGCAAGAAGAGCAACCTCATCGGGCTTTGGTTTGAATAGGCACCTGAATAAAACCCTGGCAGAGATGTTGGGACAAGAAGGAGAGTCCTAGTCAGATGGTGTGGCAGGTGGTAAGACACGAAACTCATCAAAATCTCTCAGAAGACAAAGTAAACAACACGGGTAAAGACTTTTCGCAAGATCACGACAGGTAGATTCTGGTGGCAATCATTAAAATGAAACCTGTTCAATCACCAACCACAGTAACTAAGTAACATCATCCTTCTCTAGCGCCTGTCACCAATACAGTGACGGTTGGCTGTCCTGGGTTCAGCTCTCGTCTCGGGCACGCTTTTCTTTCTATGCATGTGGCATCTGTTTACAGGGCTGGCTGCCTAGTCGTGATATAGCCTTAACTGATAGCTCGGTTTAAAACACCAATCCTCCTCCTCATCCTTCTCTACATTTCTGTCCTATTCTCTTACTATGTGTGTCACTCATACATTCCATTATTCTCACATCACCACTTATTTGCATATTAGATGTCCTCGCAGTCATGTCCCCACACAACACAATGTGTGGATTGTCAAAGGACACCATCAAGTCTGCCAAGCATTCCTCAATCTCTTGGATATGGATCTCAGTTCCACTCGTTTAATAACAGTCAGATCCTACTGGAGGCACATATGCACATATGATAATCACATCTTTGAAGTCTCCATACCACGAGTTATGTAGCCTGAACACCAACATGTGGTCGTAGGATACTTCGACAGCTTGGAGCATATCTCTGTGCTCTTTCTTTATTAAAGTAATCAGACCACCAGATCTACGGCCATGATGTGAGGGCTTGATTGCTGGTGAAATGTATCGAACTGCGGACAAATCACTGTCATTTGGTGGGCACATTCTACGAATGTCTCTACTAAACACACAATGTCAAACTCCTGCACGTACCTGATAAAGTCCGCATCACCCATCTTGCTCTGTATTCCGTCAATATTCCAGCACAGGATTTTGAGTTGATTTATTCCTCTACCTACTACAGTACTACCACTTGTCTCGTCTGTATTCAGTGCAATGCCCCTTTTTTCTCTTCCTTGTCCTGTTTTTCCAACACCATGGGCCTGGTCGTCCCGTCATCTTGTTGTCTCTTTCTCATATTTGTTAACTTCTAAAATGCAGGGTTATTTCCTTTACACCTCAATTAACATTAGAATCCCGTGAGATATTTTAACTTGTGAATCTGATCCAATCTGGCTATGTTGTAATATCTTTCTGTTTCAAAGATCCATAGGGTTTATGTATGGAATACTGTCGCTGAAAACAACACGAATAAGCGACAGTAAACACAATCACTGAAAATAATTCATCTTTCTTTTCCTTAATTCTCTTCCCTCTTTCTTATTTCTTTTAATCCCTTCTTCTTTTGCCTGATTTTTTTTCAATTATCTTTAACCAGCACTTTTTTCGTCTATTTATATTTTTGTCTTACACTCTTTTATTTTAATATAAATTATGTGAGACAGTATCTGAAATAACAGGCTATTAATGTGACCTCTTCACATAAATGTTAAATCTTACTCTTGTACTTTATGGTCAGAATAATGTCAGAAACTCCCCCCTCCCCCCAGCAATCATTCCACAGAAGTTTCTCCTTGTCACTGACCCTTCTAACGCCATCCATCGCATAGACATCGACACGGGAAGTAATGTTACAATCCTGCCCAGTGGTCTACATAACCCATATGGTATTGACTACGATCCAGTAGATGGTCGTATCTATTGGTCAAATCGACAGGAAAAGACCATTCGATCCGCTAACCTTGATGGCAGCGATGCTCGACTTGTTCGCAGTATTAGTGGAGCTGAAGGTAAAGTCACTGACACACACCGTGTTCATAGGTTCTAGATTTCTTACAATATTGTTAAGACCATTTTCATAAAAATGATCATAAAAGGATTTTTATAGCTTATTTTCTAGCAATGATAAGACTGAAAATGCTTTAGAGAAAGGCAAATACACACAACAAACACAAAATACCTGATACACTCATAGGCACAAACAGAGAAACATTCAACAGCAGCAAACACAAGGCCACAAATCCCGAAACCAAAGGGTGCCATGTTAAATAGGTATTTATAATATGCTAGCAGCCATTTCGAACATGGTAAACATACAGAAAAAAAACAAAAAACAATCACTTAAATCAAATAAACAGTACACAAAAGTGTGACACATATCTACAAAAAAAAACGAAAGGGGATGAAATGATATTCTATTTAGTTAGACTACACACATCTCTGAAAACTATCACGATAGTGCCATTAAATAGGTGAGGATATGGTTTACTTTTACAAACTTTGTTCGCTGTCTTCATTAATACATCCTTCAGAAATCCTCGTCCTCTGTCATTAGTCTTATGTTTTTATGTTACTGTCATCTTACATTTGTGTAGTCAGCAAAGTCACTGAAGAAAACAATTGTCGTCAGTGAAGTGAAACGAAAATAGTAAAAGTTCGTCTGCAACTCACTTATCGCGTAGGAAAAAGAAATCATCCAAATCAAAGATAGTCACAACAAGTTCTATAGACAGTAAAACTATGAGTTAGAAATGACCACATTGAGTCCGGAGCTTCACCTTCCATTAGGACACCACGATACACAAGAACTTTAAGAATTTAAAAATAAATAATACAAAATAAACATGAGACAAGGATATTGATATTTATAAGAAAAGATAAAAGTTATGAGAAAAAACTGTTCTTAGTTTACTCCATTGTGAAATCGCACTTTCTTCTATATTCAAAGGAAATTATAAATTTGTATTTATGAAAAGAATATTAGACACAATCGTTCATTAGTCCCACGTTTAGTCCGACGAAAAAAGTGTATAAATGTTTACACACCACGTAGAAATAACATTAGTGTCAGGTAAAAATTCAAACTTTAGACTAGCGATTTACTTACCTTAGTTACACAAATTTTGTGGTAAAAATTATTGCATCACTGGGAGGGATGGGGGGCAGACTTAGTAGCTGCTGAAGGTCTCCATGAATTTCGAATCGAACAATGAAACGGTTTGATTTATATTTGGTTCTAGAAATTTGTGTTCTTGGTTCAGTGACTTCACTTCTCTAAAGGTATTTAAATTAGTAAGATATCGTACATGCTCATTTTTAATTGTCTTTAAGGAGGTTCTCTATCGGACCTTTCTTTGGATTCTTCGTCGAGGCTACTATTCTACATCGCCTATGGCACCGGCATCCCCAGTGTCATCGGAATGATATCACTGTACAACAACAGTCATCGCATTGTCGTCGATTCATACATCTTACAGCCTAATAGCATCGAGCTGGACAAACACAATGGGTGACTATAATAAGACTTGTAAATAATCAAAAACATATTGAGCTCCTTAGTGTTATTACTGTTACAATACTGACAAATAATATAGCAGTTCATGTTAAAGACTTTATTTATCAAATGTTTACATCTGAGCGATTTACATGCTAATGATGATACACTCGGTGCATCGGAAAAGAGATGAAAGAAACAGCATATGTGTAAAGGAAGAGAAGTGAAAATAAATAGAAGTAGAAGAAAAATAGAAGGAAAGAAAGAAATCTCTATGTTAAAATGTGACAGCTGCACTCAAAGACAGTAATTTTTCAAAAACCCATTTTAAAATTGTTCTCCAATTATTTGTAAAAAAAACAGTGTCATCTACTGGAGTGACTACAGCTGGGCTAGAATAGAGAGGTGTAACTATGACGGCTCAGATCGTCAGACACTAATCTCCAGGTCATCGTATTTTAAATGTCTTGCTTTTGACACAGCAGGTAAGATGCTTGATGTTTCTTGCACTTTTTATTTATTTTTACTGTGAATTTTTTTTTAGATTTGTTCTTAATTTTCTTTTTCCATTATTATTTATTTTGTTCTACCTAAGTGCTTAAAAAATTTGATTTACTTTTAGAAAGTACAGTTTATCCTTTTAGCCTGTCTATTTGAGGATTTGTTGTCCGATTGTATCTAACTTTGCTTTTTGTAAATTATTCTGTAAGTGTACTTATTTGTGTCTTTCCATTCCTAACTTCCTTTATACTTAGACGTGTTTGTGTTTATGCCTGTGTATGTGATGAATGAATGAATTAACGACTGTATGGGTGTGTGAACGGGTGGATCAATGGTTGAAGGTAGGAGACTTTACTGGGTAGATGGAGGCATAGACCTGATAGGATGGACGGATGTAGACGACAGAAATACTGGAGTTTATTCTAAACAGGAGGACTCATATTTTTTGGGCCTGGATATCTACCAAAATGAGTTGCTTGTCGCGGACTATAGACCTGACCGGTAAGCGCTATTAAGATTTGTCTTTATCATGCAGCAGCAAAGTTATTTTAACATTGGGATGGGAGGTACAGGATAAAGAAAACAGTCATAAAGCTACATCTTCACGTAGCCACAGTCATGAAAAATTGATATTTCCTTTCTATTTGTGAAGCTATAGAAATTTCGTAATATCATTACTTAGGACCGCAAAAACTTCAAATGCAAATCATACACATGTTGATCGACAAAAAAAGCTCTGTCTGTGTTGATTATTAAGAGTTTTTATTTCTGCTTAGATACCTAAATATGGCTGATTAATACAAATACTCAGCCTTTTTATTGCCTGGTAGCGAAAGTCAGGAGTTTAGCAATGTGGAGATGTATGAGAAAGTAAAGGTGAGAATACCAGTCAGTCCGCTACCTGTCGTCGTAAGGCGGGGAAGTCACACGGATAGACTGAGCAGTTGACAGGGGCCGCTACTCTTGTGGGCAGCAGTGAGCAGGTCCTGTACAGGATGACCAGTCCAGTCATTTATGTCATTAGGGGAGATTTAGAATTCACTGACATACTTTTTATATGTTGGCATATTAATCTCTAACCAAACGACTCTTACAGAATATTTTGTATGTTTTCAAACTCCTATGAATATACCCAATGATAAGGTTTAACTAACAGGACTCATAGTAAGATTAATTTTTTTTGCTAACTATTGAAAGTACCATTTCACAAGTACTATTTAAAACTATTAATTTTCTGCTCATACTTTAAAACCCGTTAAAATAGTTGATTGCTTACATTTTTACTATTTTAACAGGAAGGTTGTACTCTTCTCAGTATTTTTTTTACAGATATTGGGCAAAAACAACACATATCTATCGCATTGGCAGGAATAGAACGGTGAAGGCGATTGTACAAGTTAAGTGGAGAGTAAACGATGTTCGGGTCTATGTCGAGGAAACAACAGATAAAGGTCAGTAAACACTCTGTCCTTCTCGGAAATGTAAGATAAAAAAAGGAAAACCTAATATAGAAATGTACAGGGATTATATTTTCCCTAATTTCTATTTTTATGGGTTGATTTTACTTGCACCTTAAAAGGAAGAAAACTTTCTGTATACAGATACATCTTCACTCATTCATTCATCTTTCAGTCCCGACACTTCTGTCTGCCTTGACCGGTGGTGAGCAGGTCAACTCCTTCAAATTCGTCCTTCAGTTCTTTTATTGTCCACTACGGCGTCGTTTCCTCTCTTCGCCGGCAAAACATGGGAACATAAGACTGAAAAAATATTTTACAATGCTTAGCAAAACATTTCAGTAAGCATTTAATAACACAGTACAAAGCAATTTGCTTCAAATTTTTCTTCAAATTACTGAAGTAAATATCAAGTGATCCCAGGATGAAAACAAAATCAATACACAGCTAAATAACAAAAAGAAAGAATGGAAAATAATCATAAGTCATTCAATTTTATAAAATTCCTGTTTCGCTTTGAAGACTGACTGGCAAAGAACCTTGTGTTTTCTTGTAAAATAAAATTTAAGCGCACACTGAGGTACAGATGCTGCACCATCATGTTCAAAGGGCAAGATTTTCCGAGAGAACATATGAACGACTGTTTTAAGTCTGTGTTTGTCTGTAACTGCACCACTAGCCTTGCAGTCACCTTGTCTATGTGCAGAATATGTGCCATGCAGGAAATGAAGTTTTCTTCCAATACCTGAATAATGTGAAACAATTGTGTGCTTGGCACAACCATACTTTCCTTTCGTGTAGGATATTGCTTAAGAGTCCGAAATTGTTCATGTTCTGCCCCAGAAAGCTAGCCAGTGAAACTTTCTTTACAATCACTGCAAACCGTTTCCCCGCAGTTTAAAAGCCACATAGCCTGCGATGTGAAAAAGGACAAAATCATGAGAAATGCACGTGAATGTCAGGCACAGGTGGTAACAGTTGTGAAGTCAGACACACTGAGTGAGTGTCTTCACCAATGCCATCTTGCGCAAATGGAGAAGATGCTTATCTTGTTGTATGAATGTCTCTCTCTGTCAAACTGGTCAGTATCATCAGACGTTTGTCTGTGTCCTCTGCACAGTTACTATGTTTACTCTGCACGACGAAGTTCTCGGGCACTAGGGTTATCTCGGTGGCCACCTTTGCCCCACAGTATGGCAAATAAATTTTCGACATAATCCTGATTGACCCGATTTGTCAGGGGAAACTTTACCGAGTGGTTGTGGTGAAGATCATTCCACAGTGCCAAAAGAGAGTTAATGTTTAATATCCATCCCATAATACAGGGCAGTTTAAGGGTTGATACAGAATGCAGATGCATGAGCCAGGATCTGGTTGCTATCAAGAAATTGTCATGGCCTGATGTGGAAGACAGTGCATGCCTAATTCTCTGTGATGAGTGCGTTGTGCCACTGTTAAAATCATTAAACAACACATCAAATTTATCTATAAAAAATGCAGTTTCCTTTGCTTCTTATGGCAAAATATTTACTTGTACCAAGAAGGACAATTCTGCTGCTACTGAATGTGACAATACCTGGGTACCATGTTTCACTCGAAGAGCAGCAAAATGACGGTGACTGACTGTCTTTGATTGTGAGCTTGGGTGTCATTCTTACAGGACTTTTCTTGTCAAATTCATGGAACTGCTCAATGTAGGACCACTTCACTTTTGTGTTGTTAACAAAGTAGCCAGACTTTTTCAAGTTGTTTCTCACATTTAAAAGATGAGGAGGATCATACATCACAAAGAGCTGGGATCCATTATGGACAAAGAATGGCTTTTCGATGGTCACTTTGCAATATTTCTCAAACATACTTCTATTGTTGGAACCCAGATCTGCTATGACTACTTTTACATTGAGTCCAGTGTTTTGCACTTTATCAAGTGCTTCCTGAAGCAATGTGTACAATATACCACTGTCAACTGGCCTACTGGACAAAAAGTATCTAATAGGTTGTCTCCATATGCTCAGAAGGCCCAGAAGCATGAAGACTATGGCATGATTAGTGTAGAAAACGTATTTTCCACCTGGAGTAAGTTTGCGTGTGAACCGCCAACGGTCGACAGGTCAAGTTGCCCCCGCCATAGTTAACCGCCTCTCAGCCTACCGTCAACAAGGCGTTAATAGCCTGAACGGATGGTCAAGGCGGGTGGCCATAAATTTTGACCAGTGATGCGCGATTCTCCGATGAAGCTGCCGTGGGAAAAGTCTAGTGTCGGCCAGTTCCCCAGAATCGGTCAACTTCAAAAGTGGGGACTGGAGACATGCCACGCGGAGGCAGAAACATCTTGGCCTCTGCGTGAGAAAAATCCTCACTTTTCCGAACCACGCGCTGGCGATAGGAGGTCCGTCTCGAGGAGACGTAAATGTGTATGTGTGGGACATATGATGTTTTGTGTGCTGGTAGTAAGTTAAATTTGGTGAAGTGTGATTCACCACCGAACTGAGGATGATTATTGGACTAATTGTATATTCCTACCCTCCCCCCATTTTTCGGTTTGTTTACAAGTCTCAGTGCCTATTAATCCTCCCAAACTATTGTCAGAGAGACTAGATAAAGAGAGGGTCAACTCCTTCTTTGTGCTTACTTGCTAAGAAAAGTATTGACGCAGTTGCGTCCCTTCGAAACTTGATGCTACGCGACAGTTGCTGCTATCAACCACTACTACACAAAGTCATCGTTAGCAGCGTTTTATCTTCAAAGTGAATGTTTGTGACATGAAATGACTTTCATTTAGAACAGGTTTTTATGTCTTGTATTCATGGGAATTGCTTAGATAACGGGAGTTTGGGAGATGCATGACAGCTGACTATATTTAAAAAGGATAACGCTTATAAATTCAAACAGTAAATCCATGAGCACAAATTTGCATTTCTTTAAAACCAATAAAATTCTAATTTATGAATATGAGAAGAGAATTTAAAAACATACTTACACATGGATATAAACATGACACAAACCTGCTCACAATAAGAAAACTTGTTCACATGTTGAGACATAATTTCTGTTTACATATTTGACTTACAAAAATGCAGCAATAAATTGTCACACAAATCATAATATTAGTAATAAACAGATCAATGTATATACATTCATATCCATCATTGTAAGCATATTGGTGGACAATTTAAAGAAAACAGCGAGGGTTACTACGAAATATACAGCAAGACTCAAAGGGACCATTTTTCTTCACATTTATGTAATTTAAATAAAGATTTGCAACATTTTCTTTCACACTGTTCTAAAAAAATTTTAAATTCATTTGAAAGCCTACAAATAATTTAAATTCAAAATTTTTTTGTTTCGTTTTGTTCCTTTCTCAGAAAAGGACACAGAGCTATCTTTCAGAGAAAAATTAAGCGAACATTGATAAATTGATTTATCACACTCCCTTTCAGATCACATGCATCAAGTGGACAACAGAGGTCAGTGCTCATTAGCTCTCCCCAAAGAAGTGGAATCAACTTAGATTTAACTTTTTTGCCAGGAAGTAACTCGTCAATATTTTTGCAATAGGCACACTCTAAAATCTTAACTGTCTCACTCAGAATTTTACTTGGAATATAGAGTCCACTCTCTTCGTCCTTCAGGAAGGTGTGGAAACTCTTCCCTTTCGAACTTAATTTAAATCTCGCGTTGTGACAGTTTATTGCTGAACAAAATTGTCCACCTTGCTTCACGCGGTCACCTTCGTTGGCTTGTACCATGTTGCTTCTTAACATCCATCTACGAAAGATAACTCTAACCGACGAGTTTTCCCTTCGCACCAGAGTTGACCCTCTCATTATCTAGTCTCACTGCTATTGTAACACATTTAAGGTCGTCTGGTAGTCTGTCGAGCAACCCATGATTCTTATCTCTTGACTTTTTTCAAACAGGACGGTAAAGACTACAAGATTTAATTTATGCTCTCATTCTTTAGGTTTTTTCCTCTAAGATGGGAACTTTTGTAAAGTGTAGAAAGCTGCATTATTAATGCTTAGAGAGTTAGAATATCTACCCACATTTCTTACTAATAAAACTGAATAATAATAAGCTAATTTTAAAGGATGCCTTGGCAGTTTGTAAGTTTAGAAGATGATTTTTTTGTTTACCGAAACACGTATTATGTTATGGCAAATGAAAAACTCAATCTGACTGTTCATCTTTCTTCCTCACCAACACCAACAAGCGATCAAACAACAAATAGTGAAAGTACAGGTAGTAATAAATGTTCCGGCTTTTTTCATCTCATTAATTTGTATTAAGATCAATCCCGTAACATGTTGTTAATTTGTTATTGTATATAGCCAACACACGCCTCAAAATGTCCTAATGGTTGTAAAACTGATGATGAAAATGTATATACAGACACACAGACTCCCATAACATCAGACCTCTTTCTGTATACACTTTAGTGTTAATAGGTGAAAAAATGACTACATGGTAAAGAACCTAGTGAGAATTACACAGCTAACAGAACAAAGCTATAGTTGTTGTAGGAAGTACAGGTGTTGTTGGCTCTGACTGAGGAACATGTCAGTGTTGGTGTACAATTTTAACTGACTGGCCAAGATTTAACCTCAATACCTATACCTTTTATTTATATTTTCAGCATCTACCTCACCAGCACCAACAAGCGATCACACAACAAAAAGTGAAAGTACAGGTAGTACTAAAAGCTTTTTATCTTAATAATTTGTGTTTAGGTCAACTTACAGTTAATGAAGACTTAATTACTTTTTTACCATTGACTGTAGAACTGACAATATTAAACTTGTTGACTTACTAAAATACTATCAAAAGTGTCAGATCCTTCTGTGTACGTTGATCTTTAATGTTTGTATTTATAAAAGACAAGGGTTGTTCTTCTCTGATATGGAAATCAGACTTAGTAAACACCATTTAAAACAACCTATACCTTTTATTTTTATTTTCAGCATCTACCTCACAAGCATTAACAAGCGACTACACAATAAAAAGTGAATCTACAGGTAGTATGAAAATCTTTGCTTTTCATCCTAATTATTTGTGTTTAGTTTCAACCCGTTAATTTACTAATGTACATAGCTTGCACACGCTGTCCTCCGCTTGGATTTAGAGTGATACACATTTGTACAGCAAGAAGGGAATTTAGCTAAACTTGTACAACATGTGCTGGGTATTAGTACCTGATGAATTTTACTTGTCAATTGTATGAAAAATTAGATTTTTGCATTCAAATTCTCCATTCAAATATAATGCAACGGTAAAAATATGGAAACAAGCTTACACTAACTTCCCCACCGCTTGCAGAAGAATCACATTTGGAAAGTTCTAATGCCTTTACCTCATTCCTACATAACATAGTAAGCAAAGGTAGTAACCGTAGTTATCTATAACCTGCTAATATTAGGCGCCATTTTTAAAAAATCTCTACCCTTTATTTATATTTTCAGCATCTATCTCACCAGCACCAACAAGCGATCACACAATAAAAAGTGAAAGTACAGGTAGTACTAAAAGCTTTTTATCATAATAATTTGTCCTTATGTTCAACTTAGAGTTATTTATGACTTAATAAATTTTACCATTGACTGTAGAACTGACAATATTAAACGTGTTGACTTACTAACATACTATCAGAAGTGTCAACCCTGCTGTCTGCGATTATCTTTAATGTTTGTATTTTATAAAAGACAAGGGATGTTCTTTTCTGATCTGTAAATCAGACTTAGTAAACACCATTTAAAACAACCTATACCTTTTATTTTTATTTTCAGCATCTACCTCACAAGCATTAACAAGCGACTACACAATAAAAAGTGAAACTACAGGTAGTATGAAGATCTTTGTTTTTTATCCTAATCATTTGTGTTTAGTTTCCACCCGTTAATTTACTAATGTACATAGCTTGCACACGCTGTCCTCCGCTTGGATTTAGAGCTGAAGATGTTACCCAGCAAAGTAGCAAGATTCGACCAAGACTGGGCCTTGCTTGGGAAAATCTTGTAAGATTAGTTTGCCCATTGCCAAGCATCCCCCAAGCACTCGCCAGCGTTCGCCAGTGTTCGCGGTGCGCGCACAACACCATCTGCGATGGTGAGACTGGTGAAGCCGATTACCCGCCACTGAACATTGGCCGCCAACATTGAGCCAACATTGAGCCAGTCTCGCCTACATGACTAGTCATGACTATCAAGTCATTGTTCGCTAGAAATTCGGCTGTTTGTATTCATAAATACTTTCTATACTGTTAAATAACAGATAAATTTATTTTACACTTTATTGTTATCAGCGTCTTACAAATTATAAAGTCTATATATATATATATTATCAAGAACGCTCACTCCCGCAGACCTTTTTCTGTACACGTGTTAGTCTGAAGCGAGGTATTTTGTAAACTATTTCCTTCTCATCTCGGATTCACGATTCCCTTGTATCACCAAGCGTTCATCTCAACCAGACGATTTGTCAGACAAGCAAAGGCATGAATAACGAAACATTTTGTTCATGGTTTTAAAAGTAAAGGAAAAGAGAAAGTATTTTGGAAGACATTTTATTTCACTTAAATATTGAAAGTCATGACTACTTGATGTTTTGTGTACACAGATTGTATGTCGTCGTTACAGAGGTGAGAAAAATAATTTGTTTAATATCAGTCTCATGGTTTGCAAGGCTTTGGTCCCATGTAGCATAAACAAGAAGACCTGAGGTCTGTATAAATCATTATTTATTGTAATGTGCAATTAATCTAAAATTATTGGCAGCTTGTTTCTAGTTTTTTGTGACTGTTTCCACTCATTTTCTGTTTCTTTATTAGTTAATTTGCTTCTGTGTTGTCTGTTTTACTAGCTAACAACATTATTGTCTGTTTCCTGAAGTGAAAAGTCTGAAATGTTTCTTGAGGAGAAGTAGTGCAACCGTACATTTATGTGTGTGTGTGTGTGTGTGTGTGTGTGTGTGTGTGTGTGTGTGTATTTGTGAGTGTTTGTGCGTGTTTGTGTGTTTGTGTTTGTGTGTGCGTGTGTGTCCCTTTAATTACTAATCTATTGTTAGCAAATATACTATACCAAGCAGTTATTTTTTATCCTTATTCGAGCAATCATAATTACCTTCAGAGCTGATAACAAACAAAACGCAGAAATTGCAGATGTTGAATAATTCTCACACCTTGCAGTTATAATCATACGGATGTTCTCAAATTTACATTTATTGAAATAAACTTAAGCAGAAACGTTTTATTATATCTTCTGTAACTGAATTCATGAGCATAAACTGTTTGCACTAATCAACTAATTTCTAACAAGGTGCAGACGACTTTAACGGGTTTCTAACCGAGGTTAGGAGACACGATGCCATAAAATACCGCAATACAGAGAGATATAGATATGTATTAGTAATTTCTGTTGTTGTAACTTTCAATAGGCGCAGTGTTTGAGGCCGGGTGATGGACCATAAAGTCTACGAGGCCTGGCAGATGCCATGGAATGATTGAAGAGACAACACCATTTTGTGACAACATCTGACCCCGGATCTTTATTTCCCAGTGACTGTTAGAATTTAGTGTCTGCAGTGAATCATCAGTTTCCAGTGATTGGAATTAAAAAATCATCAAGAGCGAACAGTGATAAAAGTGACTTTGTGCCGGACTTTGAACTTTTAAAGTACTTTGTTGTAGAATATTTGTTAAAAATAATATTTGTTAATTAGAATGATAATTTAATTAGTAACTTTTTGGATTATATTAAGAAATTAGTTTGGCTATAGTAATTATCTTATAATTTTTTAACAGATGTTGTGCATGCAATTAAATGTATACAGGCCTGCAAAAGAGGCAGAAATGTTTTATATGAGAAAACAGAAAGCGCAAATGTCCAGGACAAAGTTGCACAACATGTTTCTAAACCTTAAAACTGTTCTAAATAAGCAAAATCTCTTCTTAACCATTTTGATGAATTGCACAAGAACATACAAATATTGTACTGACAGGACGGAAAGTCAGACTTAAACAACTTTATCTTACTTAAAGCAGTTTACAAATTGTAAAATTGTGGTGTGCACTTTAAACTAATTATCTAAATAGATTAAAGACCTAAAAGGGTTTAAAAATAGAAATGTGTTGTGCAACTGGCACCATGCGTTCAGCAGGTGAAGAGTGGCTGTGACAGGGGGGAGAGATGTGTGTGTGTGTGGTGGTAGGGGAGTTGGTACTTTCTTTACAGAGATAAGTGGGACATAAAACCAGATAAATGGATAGCATGCGCACTCACTCTTTCTCTCTCTCACACGCACACACACACACACACACACACACACACACACACACACACACACACACACAATGTAGAAATATTAAATGTGTTCTTGGCAAAGTCTTGCTTTCCGCATGTAACTTTTGCAAGACTTGTATGTTTTTTTCTTTAAATTTCAAGCTTTTTTCTAGTCTGATCTCCAATGAACGAAGTGCACACCGTGACTACGGTGCCTTATTCATGTAAATAATAAACACTTACTATACTTTATTTTGTGTTTGTATATTTTTCTAATATCTTTTTTCCTTTCGAATAAAATAGCAATGCTCCTTAATCAGCACCCAGTTAGAAGTTTTATTCCGTATTCAGTCCTTATTGAATTTTTATCTCTCATTGTTATTGCGAGCGAGCGAGAGAGAGAGAGAGAGAGAGAGTGTGTGTGTGTGTGTGTGTGTGTGTGTTCAATAACAAGGGTGACAATCCCTTCTTCTTAACACAAATAAAGGTTATAATCCCCGTTCCTTACAATGATGAAAAACAATTCAATAAGAGATATGATGCCGAACTGGAAGAAAGAGAAATGGAAAAAATGAATTAAATTAATTAAAACCAAATGATAATAAATAAACAAAACAATAATAGTAAAATATAAAAATAAAAAGTCATAAGAGCGAATGATTTAAATCTGGTCACCGTCGAGAGAACGTACCCGAGTATTATAAGTTTTAAATATACAACAACAGAGACGACAGGTTAACAAGTTCTGGAAACTTTAAGAAAGCCGATTGTGTGGAATGTCAATGTTGTGTCTGGAATCTCAGTACAGAGTAGCGAGGCAGTAATAAACTCTCATGCTACATATTAACTGCTCATGTTTATTGAGATAAAGAGTTCTATTGACATAAAACCCCATATAACCAATGTATCAGTCTACAAGTCTACTGAGTGGCGACGCTGCTACTGAAGGAGTCGCCACAACAACAAACTAAACTGAAGGTTGGCACCACAGCCTTCACTCGCTGCTCCTTTGTGACCATCTAACGCTGTGGATGTTCTTCGATGGCCTGTACACACATATTGCAATACAGAAACCTGCATTTCTTAAGAGCGTTTCAGTCACAGACACGTTGTTACATATCTGTGTAGCGCATCTCTCATACAGTTAGCCTTATTAAACGGTAATAATGTAAAGTTTTACAGTTAAACTGTATTATGATTTAAATATTTATCTGTGGTAATCATCTTATAAATCCTTCGGACACAGAGCTGTGCCTTATTTAATTTTCTCCTCAGCTACGTGTTGCCTTAGTTTAATGACAAAGTGTGGTTTCAAGTGCACTGTTCCACTCGTCTAGAACTTTCGCTGACCTCACAATCTTGATATCAGTCATTTGCTGTTTAGGAAGAAAATGGAGATAGGCCCATCAAGAAAATGGCTCTCAACCGCTCCGACCGGTCACTTCCTTGCCAGGGTTATCTCCCACTTCAAAGGTCTGTCGTAGGCTCCATGTTACAAATCCATTTCTCTGCTTTAAGGTTTCTGAATGTCGAGGAAGTTAATTAGTTTGCAGTCCTTGTCCATTTTGTAAAAAATCCGAAAAATTTACAAATTTGACAACATTTTGACAGTTCTACTTGGAAGAGACATTGAGACAAAACAGCAGGTGAGAACTGTCTCCTTACTCTTAGTAAGTTTATCTGGTCCTGAATAATTTGCTCAGCGCACAATGATAATGAGAAAATAGAAAAAAGCCGAACAGCCGCTTTCTTAAACGTAAATGACAATAACATAAGGGAGGAAACTACTAAAACCGTTGAAAAATAGTCCAAATTGATTCTTTGCCTGGAACTTGCAGAAAGTCAAACGTTTTCATAGTCTTTGTTAGAAAAACAGTCGAGCGCCATTTTTAAGAATTTGAAGGACGTTGTTGTCACTCACTTTGACATGGATTTGTACTTCAACAACCGCAAAGGAGAAGAAAATAGTAAGTAATATTAACATTCTAATAAATATTATAATAAAATATATGTTTGTTTGGTCCTTTATGTCTGTATATATTGTGTAAATAATGTATCTTAAAATTTACACCGTGAATGTTTAAAAAATGCTCTTTAATGTAACCAGCTTAAACTCTATTATCTCCTGCTCAACTTAATATCGCGGTATTTCAATCACTGTCGAATGTCTCTTAAGGATTAATATAAACACTTCAAACTTCACTTAAAATAAATCTCACTACAGTAAATGAAACAACAGACGGGAGGCGGAGCGAGGACATGCGCACTGATCAACAGCGTGACGTGTAGGGAACTCAGGTGACATCACAAACATCTAGTCTTGTGGGAAGGGTTCGTGTCCCGCAACACGCTGGACGGATAAAAAAAAAGTCTACAAGCAACTCGTTGAGAATGCGTCTCTCCTGGTTTATCAAATATAAGTCCTCTGTGTATGTGTAAAACCACAGATACAAAGCCTTATCCTTAATTTTGTCCGTTATAGATGTCTTCTAATCATAATTTGCTTAATGTAACTAAGCTAAAGTTGTGAAAAATTAAAGATATAAAATTCTTGGGTGAACACAATACTTACTTGCTCTAGCACATTCCAACCCTTAAATGACCATTCCCGCTACACTCGTACCCTTGCATAGAAAAGAAGTTAAATTAAACTAGATGGCGGGTGGATCCAAGGCGAAAAGGAACCAACCGTCACAACTTATTTTAACATAAAACTTCTGGAGCAATGGCTTTTCTATCAAAAGTTTCTTTTTTTATCTTTAAGATCTGATGCAGCACACAGGATATTGAGTGAACAGTTTGACTGCTTTGCTCGTACAGAAGACTATTCAGGCAGAGAATACTCAGAATATTTTGTCATAAAAATCTCGAATTAACTCAAAAAGTAATGTATTGAGTTGTATGAAAGCTTTTTGACCACTACAGTCTATTACCAGTGCAGTTACTACAACACCGTGTAATTCCTAAAATGGAGCAGCATTGACTAGTCTCCCCTTACATGTAATGTTTAATAGAAGAGAAAATGTCTTTCCTGACTCTAGTGTTAAGTCTATAACCACCCCCCCCCCCAACACAAGAGTGACTGAGTTGTGCGCAAAAGCGAATGAACAAGGACAATGTGAGGAGAGAAAGCGAGAAAGGAGTTGAAGAGATTTTGAAATTGAGAAAGGAGTTGAAGAGATTTTGAAATTGAGAAAGGATTAGATGACAAACGGAGGAAGTCTGTCTTACCTGATATTTGCTTTATCTTTTACCTTGAAATATCTCCTTTTGATGTTGAAACATTTTTATAAAGGTTTTGTACTTTGCTTTAAACGATGATTATTTTCCTTAGTGAAGAGCAGCTTTTGGGGCTCGTGAGCCGCTTGTCGTTCACTGGCTGCTGCGCTTTCCCAAAAGAATTTAAAAAAAAGGAACCAACCGTTACAACTTTGTTTAAAAATAAAACTTCTAGGGTAATGGTTGATTTAGCTTTGAACAAATAAAGCTGTAGGGCTAATGCTCATGTCATGATTCTCAAGTTTTTGTATCGGGTAGATTTTACGAACAACCGAGGTATGAAATCTTTTTTTTTCACGTATGGAGGAAGTTCCGGAAAGGTATCTGGGTGATACTGGCCCTCGGGAACCGGGCAGGTGGGCGATAGATAACCTTCATACTGACAAACCAGTGGAGTTTATCTGTCAAGTCTAGAGAAGGAAAATGTCGGAAGGAGGAAGCGAATATATTGGGGACCTTCTCTCTTCTTCAACAGAGAAACAGAACTGATTACAGAGAGAAGTGTATTGTAACGATTCTCACTACATTCTTGTGAATAAACAAGAGCTACATTCTGAGTCATCAGATCGGAGAAACTACATCTTGAGGTGAGTTTATATATGTTTCATCATCATCATCATCATCATCATCATCATCATCATCATCATCATCATCATCATCATCATCATCATCATCATCATCATCATCATCATCATCATCATCAGAACGTAAATTAACATATTCTTAAATTCGTCTAATCGGATGTGCCAAAGTTTATTCTGGGCCAGTCGACATCTGTGTTCTGATGAAAATATTTAAATGTATGATCAATATGTGACTTGCCCGACGATCCAAGGGCGTAGTTAGACTACCAGGGCAATTAGTTTCCCAGATCAATACCAAATTTTTTAAATGGCGTTTATGGATATGCAACACATCAGTAGTGTGTGTGTGTGTGTGTGTGCGGGGGGGGGGGGTTGTCGTGCCGGGTCACATGACCAAAGAAGACCAGCTTACGTCGCTTGACTGTTGATAGTAGAGGTTCCTGGTGTCCTACGAGTGTGGCAATCTTGTTTCTTACAAAGTTGTTGTTTTTATGATTTTTGTTTGAGATCCGAAGCAGCCTCCTCAGACACTTGTTCTCAAATGCCAGTATTCTCATTTCCGTTTCAGCGAGCAGAGTCCACGTGTCACATCAGTAGAGCAGGTTCGGCACTACCAGGGATTTGTATAGCCTGTACTTGGTAGTGAACCTTATCTTGTGGCTATGGCAGATCCTATCTAGCCTAGCCATTGCTGCTGTTGCTGTTGCGATCCTGATGCGGATATCTGGCGTGGAGCTGCCGTCCTTGGAGAGGGTGGCTCCCAAGTACTTGAAGCTGCTTACCTCTTTGCAGTGCTGGTCTCCATTCCATATGCATTTGAGCTGTCTGTCAGTCTGTTGGTGAGGTCTTGCAGTTCCTCGTTAGTTCCTGCTAATAAATCTGCGAAGCGTATGTTGCAGATTGGTCTTCCACCTATTGAGATGGTCATGAAGAGTTTCGAGCATGATGTTCTCCAAAAGTATCTTGAACAGCACGGTTGATAGGGGGCGTCCTTTCCGTACCCCTACTGTGGTGTGTAAGAAAGCTCCTATCTGGTTGTTCAGCAGTTTTGTACTCATAGCCTTATGAGTAGTTGTTGAGTGTTATTGAGTGTTGAGTGTAAGGCTAGAAAACTTCATTTGTCCACCCAACGGCTGTTGAATGTGATTTATCATAGAAGGTTAGGGCGGCTTAAAACGATACTGGAATTCTCCTGCCACATAACATACCATAGGCAGGGTGTATTTGCTTTATCTGTTACCTTGAAATATCAATATCTCCTTTTGATGTGAAAACATTTTACGAAGGTTTTTTCTAAATTTTAATAATGTAAACAAAGTTGGTTATCCCTCTTAATAATCCTTTATCTAATAAAGAAGTCACTAAATGGACTAGTACAGTTTTTAATCTTATCATCTGTTTAATTATAGACATTTTAGATGACATTATCTGAAATTTACAAACGGATCATATTTTAAAAAGCTTATGTTTTCATATCCTGCTCGTATTTCAGTGATCAAGATGACTATACAGCTTCTTGTGTGTTTGTTTACTCTCTTGATTCAGCAGCACGTACAGCAAACACGAGGTAAGATCACGAAGTGGTCACACAGAAGGGTAGGGTTATTTTCGTTCAAAATGAAACAGCAGGAACCTACTCGTCCCGGTCCCTTTCACACCCATATAACCAAATAGTCTCACTTGTCACATTATGGTGCCAAATGTTAATTATGATGAAGTCTTACATTTTAGTCTTGACTTTTGGTTGCCCCAACAGCTTTGTTTATATTCTAGCCTAGTGTACACTTCACCCAGTGGCTCCATTTCGTCTCCACTGAACCCCTGATCTCTCAATTGTCTCCACAAACTTCACTAGTTGACGCAGCAAGTTACCACCACCGATAATACCTGGCTCTTCTGTCACATGTCTGCCTTTAAAAAAAAGTAGCAATAAATCATCTGCTAATAAAGATAAAGAGGAAGAATTGGAAAAAGCAAATTTTATCTAAAATATCTCGCATAACTGACACATTCTACACAGAAATAAGACGGTCCATTGAAGAATATTTCTGTAGACAGCAAAGCCATCACCTTAGGGATGATAGAAAAAGGAATCGTCATGCTGGAGTACGGTGTTTGTAACTGAGTCATCGCCATCATGTAGTGAGGCTAAAGAAATGAATAAAATGTCAACCTTATATCCAAGAATATAGAATATAGTCTGTAAGAAGAGCAACCTCGCCGACTGGGCTCACAGAATTTGCTTTGAATCCGCACCTGGTTCAACCCTGGAAGAGATGCTGGGACAAGAAGGAAAGTCCAAGTCAGTTGTCGTGGCAGGTGGTGAGGCACGAAACTTATCAAAATCTGTCAGTAGGCAAAGTAAACAACACGGGAAAATGCTGTTCACAAGATGACGACACAGGTAGATGGAGGTGGCAATCTGTTCAATGACTGACCTCAGTAACTAAGTAACATCATCTTTCTCTAGCGCCTGTCACCAATACAGTGAAGGTTGCCAGTCCTGGGTTCAGCTCTCGTCTCGGGCATACTGTTCTTTCTCTGAATGTGGCATCTGTTTACAGAGCTGGTTGCATTCCCAATCCTCCTCCTCATCCTTCTCTACATCTCTGTCCTATTCTCTCTCTCATATTTGTAAACTTCTGAAATGCAGGGTTATTTCCTTTACAAACACCTCAGTTAACATTAGAATAACGTGAGGTATTTTAACTTGTGAAACTGAACCAATCTGGCGATGTAAAAACTTTCTGTTTCTAAGATCCATAGGGCTTATGTATGTTAAATTTATATTTGTCTTCTAGCTTGCGGCGGTGTATATAATGTTTCATCCGACATCATTATGTCTCCATTGTACCCGAGGCACTACCCGCCTAAGCAGGACTGTATTTACAAAATCTATGCAGCAGCAGGACATCGCATAACTTTGACATTTCTCAATTTTGAGCTCGAAGGTGAACAAAATAACTGCCAGTACGACTATCTGGAGGTATGAGTAGAATTAAGAGCTTAAAGATTTTAAGTTTTTAGTCGATAGGTTATTATACAGTAGGTCCTTAATGGACTCTATACTGTGTATGTGTCTCACATTTTCTCACACGTTTCCTTTCCGATAAAATCCATTCCTAACCGAACAAATGCATAAAAAAGGAAAACTATAGTTAATACATACTTCTTTCCTTCACATCTTGGTCAATGTCCATTTCGTTCTCGAGATACACGCCTACAAGTGTATTAGCTTGCACATAACGAAGTCAAATTGCAGTCACATTATTACACAGACATGTCTAATTAACACACAATCCGTGTTCTCCTACTTGCTTACACCTCTACAACGTAAATGTATATCGTGTGCAACTCTTTACCTACTTTTGGACGAGAATGATAACACTAACAAAAATCTGAATTGGAGAAAAAATATAATATTAGAAATTTATTCAACAATTTAGAGCTCAGCTTTTTGTGTGCTTGCTATTGTTTGTATGCGTGTATCTTGAAAAGGGAGGAGTAGTAGTTTAAACATATTTGAGCTACGCTTTTTTCAACAAATCTGAGACCGTCTCCTAACTATTCTTGGCACCATAACAGCAACATATGGTCACAGAATGTTTTTAGTTACTGTGCAGCAAAACAGCGTAACTCTCTCCCTTTCTATCTCCGCCATCTTTTCCCATCACTGAATCCTTTAAATGTAAACTTAAAACACGCCTTTTCTTTAATCATTACTCCTAACACCAATTCCCACAATGCCAGTCCTTGTTCACACCCTTACCCCCTTTAAGCTTATTGCTACTTCTTTGCTCGTCTTTCTTTTGCAAAATGACGATACTCTCAGTCTTTGTTTCTTCGTTCCTATCTGCGTATTTTCTTCATTCATGATCGGTAGTTTTTTCCCTTCCATAGTACATATGTTGTTTGTTTATTCTTCTGTCTCTCGTATGTTGTCCATGTGAGTAGGCGCTATATACATTTTGGGTTTATTATTTCCCCGCCACACAAAGCACCTTTAATGAGAGTATGACACTACATTTCTAGTGTATACTTTGACAGCCTACTTTTTTTTTCCATCAAGATTAGAGATGGCGAGCTTGACACGTCACCGTATATGGGTACCTACTGCAACACAACACTTTACCTTGAGCAAAGACGGTCATCGTCAAACACCATGTGGATCAAATTCCATTCGGATTCTTCACTATCCGGAGCTGGCTTTAGGGCAAACTATACTACAGGTGAAAAACATTAGCCATTCGTAATATTACTTATCTAATGGAAACGTATAACAGCCAAGGATCGACAAAGAGACATCTGGTGAACATATTAAAAATATAGAAGTTCAGCTTAGAAGTAAAATATCTACTCAGAAGAACGGCGTGAACAATCATTAGACTTGTAAAACTCGTTTTCTAGGTGACGGCATATCTTTCTTCGTCTGAAATCGAGTACATATAAACAGTTAACAATGCAAGTAATGAAGAATAACAAACCAGCCGAGATTTTCATTCGTTTGTTCATATTCTTTGCTATATGAACACAAAGCGCGTACGCGAGGGGGGGGGGCGATACAATACAATACATGCACGCGCACGAGCACATGAGCCCTTTACATTATGTAAGCGGGTCTGTTCTTGTTGTGGCCACAGTGTGTAAAATGTGTGGAGCTGTAGTTAGCTTTCATCAAAGAGATTATTTGCTGTTATTTATTCTTTAAGTGGCTCTACACGTGTTAATGTCTTAAAATGGATTTATTTCATTGTCTACAGACAAACTCCCCCAGAAGTTCTTCCTTTCAACTGGATCTAACCCCCCGATCATTTTCCGCAAAGAAATCGACATAATTAGCTGGACTAGCATTTCTCCCAGTGGACTGCAAGACCCTGGTGGCATTGATTACGACCAAGAGAAGAGTCGCATCTACTGGACAGATAAAGCAGAGAAGACGATCAGATCAGCTAACTTTGATGGCAGTGACGTGCGGCTTGTTCGCAATTTGAGCTTAAGTAAGGCTTCTCATTCAAAAATAAAGATTTGTACAATATATAATTATATAAAAAGTATATATACATATATCAGTGAATCATTAGCAAGATTGTTTTCTAATTCAGTTTCCTCCCTTGTTAAGGCAAAAACAAGCTAAACATTAATAATTTATAAAGAGCCGATTGGCTTAATGACAACAGTGGCAACGTTTTTTATTTCTTTATCCGCCTTGGCTCTGTACGTTTGCAACATGTCATCTGTTACCATTCCAAACCTTATATAGTTATCCTGGTTTCAGTACAATGCTGCAGAGGGACGTTTGTTCTTTCAATCTGACATGATGTAGAAAGTGAATTTTGTTATAAATGTTACGTTTGTTTTCGGCGATTCTTGTGTAATGATATAAGACAAAATCTGTTTATAATTATCTTTTATATAGTATACTGATTGTAGAATAAGAATGACAAATGATTTCCTCAATGATGATGTGAGAAGCATAAACAACAAGAAACAAGTTTGTTGTTAAGTAATAAAAGGTACAAACACTATTTTTCAGGCGCTGTGCCAGGCGGCCTGTCTGTTGATTCGCTGTCCAGGCTAATCTTCTACACAGACGCAGGCAATAAAGTCATCGCCATGATCACACTGGACACTAACAACCATCGAATAGTCATCAGCTCCACACTTGACGACCCGAGAGACATTGAACTTGACAATTACAACGGGTAAATAGATCGATACATTTTGAAATTATATTAACACGGAAGTCAAAACATCATTTATCATGATGAATGATTTTAAAAACATAAAAAGAAGAAATATTATAACCCATATGGTAATTGCCAATAATGTCAAGTCATATTTAATTTTATCGGGTCTTTTTCTTAATTCCGAAAGATTGTTAAGTCAAACCTTAGATGAGAGCCGCAAGATAAGTCGCCGAATACTGCAAACTGAAAGAGATGATAACATTTCAGAGACGACCGTTTGGTCTATCTCTCTTACTTAAACACACGCACAGACATACACACGCACACACCCAGCCTAACACACACACACACGCGCGCTCACCTGTAGGTATTTACTGGATTGTCCCACAGACCGGTAGTGAGACAAAGTCACAAGTGTCGTGTTAGAGACAGGTCCTCGTGTGAACACTCGGAATTTTGATTTACGCCGATGTGGTGCCAACTTATTCCATTAGTAGAACACACTAGGTGATGTCCTGAGTACAATGCCCGACTGTTACGAAGACTTGGTCTGGTACCAACGGTTTCTTTTTCCAGAAGAGTGCCGACATTTGCTTTCAGCCCGAAAACTGTACTTACAATTAAATTATGGGAGTGATAACAAATTGTAGACCCTGCTTCATTTGAGTTGCGGCTTCAAAACTATTTTTCGAAAAATTGAACTTCCTTTTTACACATTGAAAAATTTCACCTACCAGGCTTTGCGGCCCAGTCGTCACTCCCCACGTACAGCGTGTCTCGGCGCCTGCATGTTTCCTCGGGAAGTGAACAACTGGCCACTCGTTCACAAAACTGATATAGTACTCATTCGTCCTTCCAGAAACTTCCAATCGCTTACGCATCTACGCACTCATTCCCATTCTCACGTGCCTACTGATGTTTCTTCCTACCCTTCCTAAGGTAAAGACATTAACCAAATATACTTTCATGTTCACGAAAGTATTCCTGCAGTTTGATCAAGATGACAACTTGTGTGTAGTCTTGGTCACTTCAAGCTCTACCTCATGGCAAGTGGCTTCCCTATGTTTTGGGTCTCGGGCCCGAATCGCTTGGGCTCGAGTAACAACTAGGGCCGAGGGCAGGTTTCCACCCTTCGGATCGAGCACCCCGGGCACCAGTAATTAAATCAGTCACTGGGTTCTTGATGACGCAGCAGTCGAGGTATCCCTGGTAAAATAGTGTATCCACTAAAACACGTGGTAAATGGAAGGCCTCTATGTTGCCGCCAAAAGTTATACCGGATTTATTGAGACCTAGATATTCCTTGGTGATAACCAAGTCAGCACGAATGTCTGCTGTTGTGGCCCCGGTATCACGTAGGACTTGTACTGACTTGTCCTTCGCCGTGCCGGAATAGTGAGCCAATCTGCCCAGCTCCTCCTGGGTTGACGAGGAGCATAGAATGCCCATGTTGGCCAGTTATGCTGGTCCAACCGTACGGTGACTGGAAGGAGCAGTTCGAAGGGTAGTCGCACACACTCTGGCAATATGTTCAAAGCCCCGGCACGCATAACACTGAATTTGGCTAAGTGGGGGTGAGGATCTCTTTTCTGGTGATATCGGAGCTGGGGTTTCTACTGGTGGGGAGTGGGGTCGTGAGGGCGTTCGGGGATCCCATTGCCGTGGTGAAGGAACGGGTTTTGTTTGTCGAGGATACTCGGGCCGACGGGTAAGATGATCCCTCTGTAGTGGTCTTGACGATGACCGTGGGTCTCGGTCAGTAGTGTGGCTGACACTGGCAAAGACCGGATAGTCTGTCTTTCTCGCCAACGATCTGTTAGGATGTGCCAGGCGATAGCGTTCGGCACATTCAGCATTATCTGCAGCTGTGTGTAAGTCCCTTTCTCGCATAAATACCTCCAGGTCTTTCGACACGCTTTGATAGAATTGTTCACGGATCACTAGGCCTTTGAGATGTTCAAAGTCTTGGGGTATGTTGGCCATGGAAATCCAATGTTCAGCCAAGCTGGTTAATCTCGCCAGGAACAATTTCATATCTTCATCGGCTTGAGGACGTATGGATCTAAATTTTTCCCGATACCCTTCGGCTGTTTGTTGAAACTTCCTTAATAATGGCTCCTTCAATGCTTCATATTATACATTTCCTTTGTTACTCACACTATGGAACACTTCTAAAGGCCTATTCTCACGCTGCAATATTTTCAGGGTTTGCACGTGCAAGATTTTTCCTGCTAGGCACCGTTCTACTCTCACTTAGCAAGGCCACTCGCTAGTGTCCTGCTAGGTGACGGTCATCCGCGCAGCGCATTGTGGGTAGTCGACAAAATGGCAGACAATCAGATACTTTCGGAAACTACTGCTGCTACGTTAATGTAACATTGTCTGATGAAGTAGGGATAGAGAAAAAGAAGAAAATAAAGATGTGGGTGAAGGGTGGGTAGCGCGTTGAAGTCACTTAGGAGCCTTATTTTCATTTCCTCTAAAAGAAATATCTTCGGAAGACTCGGAGAGAATGCAGACGATTTTTGCGAATGTCGTCTGCAACGTTTGAAGATTTTTTATATTTGATCGAGGCTGCCCAGAGCACGAGCAATTTCAATTCAGGCATTCTTGGCCTTATCTCGGTTGAGATACTCTGGACTGGCAGTGTCGAACAGACACAGGTAGTTTTCCCACATACAAATAATACTCGTACACCTTTCCTCTAACCACGACGCCATTTCTTAATTTGGATGTAAAAGGGAGGCGACTGTGTTCAAGCATTCCGATTGGCTACAGCCACGTAATGTAGGTCAGGCTCTGCAAGAAAATAGAACCACGTCCTATCCGTGAAAACCTCGATGTAAAGCCCCCCCCCCCAGCCGTGTGCAAAACTCGGAAAGGTCCTACCAGGGCCTGCTAACCCTGCTACGTGCGGTATATTGCAGCGTGAGAATAGGCCTTTAAGGCTTTGCCCTGCAAATTAGCGGCCTAAATCAGAGACCACATCCCGGTAGGCCAGTCCAGCGATTGTGCTTGGTTCTCAAACCTCTCCAAATAAGCGTCAATTTGATTTGTATCCTCCTGAAACGTGGGAAGTTTGGGAATAAATCCCTTTGGAATATTCCCTAGTGTGTTGTGGCTATACGAGTCTTGCCTCTAGTCTGAAGTTATCCTAAGTTTCTCTAACTCAAATTGTCTTTCCGCGAATCTGTCTAAAGGTCAACTTAGATAAAACCAAGATAGTGGTCCTTCGAAAAGGGGGCTACCTAGCAGCCAGAGAGCAGTGGGAATGAAAGACTGGAAATAGTCAATGTATACACATACCTGGGGTTGGGCTTCTCTACCATGCTTAGTGTTAACAATCCCCTGGGTAGACTTCACACAGGCCGTTGAAATAATACACTCCAGGTTAGACCGCATACAGGTCGCTGAAATAATACACTCCTTCACTCCGGGTCGATGACCTTGTTTGACTTCTTCTATTCCCAAACTAATTCCTGCAAATCCTCAGGTTTCTATGAATACTCACACTAATACATTGAGTCATCTATAAACTTCCATAGCCAAAACTCGTAACCGAAAATCAAAAGCAAAGCATTCTCTCGCTAACCAGTATACCATCGATCAATAAAGAAAAAAACTTGTTTTCCACCATGACTCTGCAAGGAATTAGACTGATTCCCCTGGGTTTAGTACAAACTTGACACTACGTCTCTCTCCCTCTATGGTTTTTCGGGGAATAATCAGAATCCGTTCACCCGTCTTACTGCGAGTATTTCGCTCACTCGATCTTTCGTAAACCATACTCACTATCATGCTTTCACATAAAGGGGACTAGCCCGGCGACATTGAATGTACAAGTGGAATAAATTCAGTTTCGACACTGTCACGTGTCGATCCGTGACACAAACGTGCGGTTTTGCATTGCCATACAAACGCACACACTCACGGACACACATATTTCGAAACACTTTGCGTTATAGTTTGAATTATAATGATAGATTTGTCCCAACAGTAATTATAAAGTGAATGTTTGAATAGCAACCATCTATATTTCATTTTGGGGTGAAAATACCAAACTAGGGTAATATACTGGAGTGACTGTGGAGCCTCACCTACCATAGAGCGAGCCAACTATGATGGCACAGATCGTCAGGTTCTGGTCTCAGGAAACAAGTACCTGAAGCAACCTAACGCCCTGGCCCTCGACACAGGTGGCAGACTGTACTGGGCAGATGGTGGCACCCACAATGTAGGCTGGGTTGATTTACAAGGCAGGAACACTTCAGTCATTCTACTGAAAGAAGGATCATTCTTTTGCGGCATGGACATCTATCAAAGCGACCTCTTCATATCAGACTGGGAGTCGGTGAATTTTCTTGCATTTCTCTTACATCTCATTAGTTAGCTCACTGCTAGTCGGAGAATTTCTAGCTAACAGTAGTCATAATATAATTAAATTACTTTCCACATCATAATCTATTAACTCTGAGAAAACTGAATAGCTCGTGAAGCATGTAACACTATAATCGAAAAAAAATTGGTTCTTTAAATTTTTTCCATTCCTTGATCTTGTATAGTTTAAAACTTGCAAAGATAAATATTGTGTGTAAGCATGTGTTTATTTGTGTACTACGTGTGCGTGTGTATATAGCAATTCACTTTCGTTTATTTTAAGAGACACACACAATCGTTTTCAGCTTTTTAAACAGCAATCAGTCCATAAAATCATACATATATCGCTATGGAACGGATGGGAGATACCGAGATGTTGCTGTTAACTATGATGGACAGTTAAATGATATCCGTGTCTACGCAGAGGACACAGAAGATAAAGGTCAGAGGGCGGTCTTACACATTGAAAGTGTAGACAGGAGTAGTTTTACCTGGAAACACCAATCACAGGTACAGGCTCTGAATGCAGTCTTGTAATAAGCTCAGTCGTTAGCATCGATGTAAAAAGCCTTTGGTCTTATTATTAAGAAAACTGAAGGTCCTAAACTATGTTTAACCACTTATATTTTCAATATTATTACATCGTCTCTTATTACAGGGCCCAATGGATGTGGAAACAACAACGGTGGTTGCAGTTACATCTGTATACCGACTCCTAGCAACAGAAGTAAATGTCTTACTGATGGAAGAGAATCCAGTAGGTGACCTATGAACACTTGGCAAACAGTTGTGGGTGATGCGAACTCATCTTTCCCAAAAAGTCAGAAATTTTTTAAAATATCAACAACAATAATAATAACCAACGGTCATCTCGCAAAATACATTATTTTTAATTACAGAAACATGTTCTACATACGCATATCTATTCTCTTTCTCTATAGATTGTATGTTTCGGTGTAATGTGACATAACGAACGAAATATATACATGAATAAAGTTTTTGTAACAATGCAGAGGAAACAGTTTTATTGTACTGTTACACAACACTCGCTCTTACAATGAAAAGACAGACGGTGTTGTTAACAGAAGTCGATAATAAGACATAAGACGCTTTAGTCGTCGTCAATGGCTCGTTGGTCCTTGAATCTACTGAGCCACTCTCCCTGCCAAAACTGAGTCAAAGCAGTCGTAAGAAGTTTTTTCGAAAATTTTTACCGACGATCTCTCGGAGCAGTCACATCGGTCAAAGGTGACACATGCCTCACAGGATCCACAGATACACACGGTGACTAGAGACAAGACACGTCTGGCAGTACTGGTCACTGTCTGTGCGCTTACTGTTTATATCCATCTCTGTCTCTTTTCTCGAAATTTTCTTAGACACTACCTACCATTCTCGCACCGAATATCCTTTTTAGTAAGACATACAGCAGTCACACACGCACACACTATGGATGTGATTTATGTGAACATAGATCATCAATAAAAACGAAGTGAGGTCATTAAACTTATAAGACTGATGTTAACTAAGGGCAGCAATTTGTTTTCCTCTAACCCATGAACTCTTTGCATCTATAATTTATTTGTCATTAATTCCCAGCGAAAGGTGATGACATAACGACAGAAAGTACAATGAAAGCACGTGATTTGGTCACATCGAGCTCTACAGGTGAGTCCGGCAACTTAGCAGGTAACAGTGAGCTGGTCTGTGTCAGTCCGCATTTTAATGTTTCTTGTATAGCGTGTATTTTCCAAATCTTTACCTAAGATGTACCCGGCGAGAAAGTAATACCCACACACCATATACTTTATCTTGACGGAACAAGAACATTCCGTGTAACTAGTAAGATGTTGGTTTAATACTACAGTTAATTAAGACTTAATTACTTATTCTACTGTTGACATTAGAACTAAAAATATTAGAGATTTTGAGGTAGTAGCAGTATCTCACAACACACAGGTTTTCTTGTCTGATCTGAACATCAGATATCGTTGGCTCCATCCAAAATCTCTACCCTTTATTTATATTTTCAGCATCTACCTCACCAGCACCAACAAGCGATCATACAATAAGCAGTGAAAGCACAGGTAACATTGAAAGCATTTTATGTTAATTATTTGTGTTAAGGTCCAACCTATAACAAGTTGTTAATTTACTAATATACATAGCTTGCACACTCTTCCTAACCTCCGCTTGGATGTAGAGCTGAAGATATAAACACCATAATGTCAGACATTTTCTGTCATTCACATACCCAGTTTCCACGGGGCCAATGTTTCGCAGAAAACGCAAAAAAAATGTGACACATGAGGGCAAATAAATTTCATTTGGTTGAGATATTCCTACCCCTCTTTTCGGTTTGTTTACAAGTCCCAGTGCATATTAAGCCTCACAAATTATTGTTCCATATCTAGGGTTGTCAGGTAATCTGTTTGATGCTCTGTAGATTAACCCATGCCTTTATCTTTGGCCTTCTCATTTGTCTAACAATTGGCATGGTTTTGAAACAGAATGGTAAAGACTTCAAGATGTGATCTCTGATTTTTGTTTTGATCGCTTTCTGTTATTCTTTAGGTTTTCCCCTGTAAGATGGGTATAATATTTGTAAAGTGTAGAAACCTGTATAATTAATGCTTAGAGATTCAAAATGTCTACCCACAGTACTTACTAATAATTTAAAGCTACCGTGAGCTGTAGAACTAAAGAAATTTAACCATGTTGATGTACTAACATACCATGAGGATTGTCACATCCTTGTGTGTACATTGACCTTTGAGGTTACCGTAAGGTGACAGTCGTCACAAGGAAATGACTCGGTCATCGTCGGTCAGTTTTTGCGGCCACAAAAAGAAGAAAATTTGCTGATTATTTCTTTTACCACAACTACGACTTTTATTTGAAAGAATGAAAAACAAGAATATTCTCCTGTCTTTTGTGTACACAGACTTTTATTTTGTCGTTACAGAGGTGAGAAAAATAATTTGTTTAATATCAGTCTCATGGTTTGCAAGGCTTTGGTCTCATGTAGCATAAACAATAAAACTTAAAGTCTTTATGTTTCATATTTTATTGTAATGTGCAAATAATCTAAATTATTTGGTAGCATGATCGCTTCTTTCTAGTTTTATTTTGTGACTGTTCCCACTCATTTTCTGTTACGATCTTTTTTTTTGAAGTTAAAATAAAATAATACCTGTAATCTATTTGGATTTAGGAATGTTAAAAATATTTTAGACATTTTCAGCTATTGAAACTGTAAAATACATTAATTTTATGTGTTTTGTTTTGAAACAGCAATGCAAGCCCGAAATTCAACTCCTAGCCAAAAGACAAGTAGATGTATTTTTTCTTAATGAGATGAAAGAGCTTCAGCAAGATACTATTTACCCACATCTATCTGTACATGTACAGTCCTGTCGTCTGCATCTCTAGGTGTCACACACTCTCTCACTCACACAGTCGCCAGGAAGTTTGCTCGTTCTCTTCTTTAGTCGTAAACAGAACAAATAAGTCTGCCTCTTTGCAGTTTCTGTATATGTTTACACATGGAACCACTTATGTTACAGTAATTAATAGAATGTTGGAAACGATTTTTCAATATACATACATCATTTATTCCTTATTATTACCTTAGGACTTTAATTGTAAAGGCAGTCCTAAAAGAAAGTTCCTTTTCTCAGTTTGAATGTTAACAGAATACTAGAGTTTATTGTTCAGCACAAGGTCACTTTTTTAACAGTTCACACTTGATACTGTTCTTTTACAACACTGTTTTTATCACTGGTGTGTGATATTGCATTGATATATATATATATATTCCACAAATTTCTATTGTCTATAGGATGATGTACTGGAGTGATTGTAAGGTTCTATTGTCTATAATGTGATGTACTATATGATTGTGAAATTGCAGATGAATTCTCACACCTAGCAGTTTTTTCTACTGTGTGTTTGTTGCTCTTAGTACCAAACGTATGTACTGTCAATAACCGGGGCTGCGGCAACAGCATTTGCATCCCGACAATCTGATAAAAGCAACAAGTGTCTAAGCCCTGAAGTGTACGGTAAGTGTTCTCCCACCAGTAAATATTGTCATCCAAACTATAGAGATTATTGAACATTTTATAGTTATTGATATCAAAATTTAAGCAAGTCAATAATCTATTTAGCAAGTTGATATTTAAATCGCTCGCAGAGATGTAAAACTGTAGAAATATGTAAAATACTGTGTAAACATATGAGAAATAATGTGTGGCTGTGCTTTTACTGCACTACATTATGCTAGAGTTCATTGTACTACTATCTGCTAAAACAATTAAGACTTTGTCAAGTACTTTAATTTTATCCAGGGTCACTCATCATCCGCTCCAGAAGAAGTGTGAGCGAGACTTAGAACGAAGATACTGAACTCTTTTCTTTTTTACTTTTTGACTGTAACTTCATCAGGTACATCGCATATTTCATATTAAAACAGATTTGCAAAGAAATTTGAGAAGCAAGTAGAATGATGCAAACATGTCGACAAGAGCTGCATATGTGTGCATTAGTGTAAACAAACAGAAAAGAAATAGGTGCCAAGTTGGACATGGAAGATTATAAGGCTTTCTTCTCTTTTATCCTATATGAGATGTAAAAACATCAAAACTTGCCATGTACATACATTTTTAACAATACGTGAATAATGATTCGAAATATTTATGTCAAGAACATGTTTACAATACAATGGTACTACCAATTTACAGCGCCCAAGACAAACATAAACAAATAACTCTTCAGTCACATCGTCGAAAGAACAAATTGGTTGCCTCCCCTAACACTGTTTCGGAAACATATTTGAAATGGTATTCCCACTTTTTTTTTACAGGCCGAAATAATAATATGGATGTTCTCAAATTTTCATTTATGGAAGTATACTTGAGTAAAAGCGAATAAAACGTTTTCATTATATCTTCTGTAGCTGAATTCATGAACATAAACTGTTTGCACTAATCAACAAATTTCAAACCGATGCACACGACTTTAAACGAGTTTCTAACCGATGGTAGGAGATATGATGACATTAAATACCGCATGCTCATAATTTATGAAACTTAATATGTGTGTGAAAATCTGACATTTTTAAAGTAATGACCGAGAAATAGACTAATTATCAAAAGACAAATTTAAATAAAATATAATTAGTGGTCTCTGGTGCACACATCTTCAGCCATTCTTGACGACAACGGAGACGACGGAGACAACAGGTTAACAAGTTCTGGAAACTTTAAGAAAGCTGATTGTGTGGAATGTCAATGTTGTGTCTGGAATCTCAGTACAGAGTAGCGAGGCAGTAATAAACTCTCATGTTACATATTAACTGCTCATGTTTATTGAGATGAAAAAGTGCTTTAGTCACCTCCAAGCTATATTACTATTGTTATCTGCATCATGCTAAGACCTAGTTATACACTTAGTACAAGAGATCAAATATTTCAGCTCGTGTTTGCTCTGTTTTTCTTAAAAGCTTTAGTGGATCGTGTCGTTGGAGAAAACTTCCTCAGTGGGGTAAGTACTACAAGACAGGTTTCAGAGTGTCTTAGTACATTCATTACATTTGAATGTGTGTATTCATGCGTGTACGTGTGTTGGTGGGTGGGTTGCTATGTGTGTGTGTGTAAGTGTGTGTGTGTGTGTGAGTGTTTGTGTGTGCATGCGTGGGTTTGTCTGTATCCGTCCAAATCAGACCATATCTCTTCAATCCGTTCTGAAATAATAATAATAATAATAATAATAATAATAATAATAATAATAATAATGAAGTTAATTTGTATAGCGCTTTTTCCCACTATTTAATGGAGGCTCAAAGCGCTTTACTAAAAAGAAAAACACACAACCATAATAATAATGGATGCTGATCTCAACAACAGTAAGTTTCAGTGTTGTTATCATTATTTACACTCACTCCCTTCCCGCCAGCACCAGACTTTCCTTTGAAGTTGATCAACGCAAAGCAAGCATCAGTATATTAATATACGCAATGTCTTGATTTCAAGTGAAGGCCAGTAAAAAGAAAGGTTCATCGGATTATTGAAGTTTTAGGGCAACAGCTGAGAAGAGAGCACAGTCCTGGCACTGAAGAAGCGAAGGCGACAGTAGTCAGTGACAAGCAGGGATGTAGAATGACACGAACACATCTGTCAGCAGACGACATCGCTGAAGCGCATAGATCCAGAATATAATCCACAGAACATGTAGCAACATATGCGGTTCATAAATTAAAAATGGAAAACGTTGTGGTCCACAATGGTCCACAATGCCAGAAACAGTTAAAAGTGTCAGCGAGGGAGGCGCAGAATCCTGTACAGTCACAAATCAAAGCAAGATGGCAGAATGAAGAACAGGAGACATAAGCCGTTATAGTGGAAGAAAATGTCTGTTGCAAAGAAATATGGAGCACAAGAACTGAAGAACAATGCATAACGAAGATAAACGGCACAGCAAACATCACAGAAGAGAAGAAGAAACCAAGGACGAGACAAAACGACAGAGAACTAGTCCCCTCCAGTCAGTAAGGCGAAGGGACATCACTCTCTTATCCAGGATTGCTTAATTGTACCTAAGTCAACTGTACTTAAACTTTGCTGTTACTATAGATTAGGATTTATAGTGAGACCAGGAATTATACACACTACTCGATAAACATCACAGATCTTTTTGCTGTTACATTTCAGACCGGTGGTCAGCTGAAAGTCGGCGACTAGAATCGTCAAGAGATGTGGCTTCTTTCCTTACAACATTAACATCTGGAGTCGTCAGTACATCTTTACCAAGAAAAAACCGTGAAAATCATTTTAAAGAGGGGTGTATGTCATTACACCTTGAACAGTACTCATCCAGAACATTATATATATATATATATATATGTATGAATGACCAGTACTTTGCCATTTATTTTACCGTCCTTGTAGAGAATTTTGAGGTTTTCCTTGGTTGTTCGAAGTTCTTTTCTTGTATGTCAATTGTTAGCTTTTAATGCACGTAGTTATGAAGGCCAACATCTTATTTCTCCTTGATGTGTGTGTGTGTGTGTGTGTGTGTGTGTGTGTGTGTGTGTGGTGGGGGAGCTGGAACTTTCTTTATAGAAATGTTTGGGACATAAAAAGAGATAAAAGGATAGCATGCTCTCTCTCTTTCTCTCTCACACACACACACACACACATGCACACACATTTCAAATGTAGAAATATTTAATGTGTACTAAGATTTTCTTTCCGAGTAATTTTTGCAAGACTTGAATGCTTTTTTTACATTTCAAGCTACTTTCTAGTCTGATATCCAATGAAGGAAGTGCACTCCGTGACTACGGCGCCTTATTCCTGTAAAAAGAAACACTTCCGATACTTCGTTCTGTGTTTGCTATCTTTTCCAAGATGTTTATCATTTCGAATAAAATAGCAGTCTCCTAAATTAAGAGCCAGGTGAGCGAGCTCAATTCAATATCAGTTTGGTACTTTGTCTCTGACAGTAAACTGTCGCTGATAAAATACATTTTTCATTCTTTCTTTGCAAAACCTTCACTCTGTCAAAATCGGAAATAAATAGAAAGTTTGTTTTATAAATCCGAGTCCAAAGTTTTATTCCCTGTACAATTCTTGTTGAACTTTTGTCTTTCTCTGTGTGTGTTAGCGTTTTAATATATATATATATATATATGTTTGTGCAGATAGGGCGAGAGTAAGCGGATGTACAGCAAATGTATAGCAAAAAAATCTCCAGTGAGTAGAACATCTCCCTTTTTCTGCCCTAAAATGCACAAATCGTATTTTTTTAACAAAACCTATTTTAACAATATTTAATAGCTGCCATAAAATATGAGTTTCTGATACCATTTGCACTGTCAGACAATAATTCTACACAGTACAGGCACAGGTTTCATTTCTAGTCACACGGTAAACGAAAATCTTGCTTTGTGTGAAATGAGGGCCTACAGTCTCTTGACTTGATGACAACTCGAGTGTAACCACCCCTTGCATCCATCCCATCGACTGATTGTGATGCCTCACTCACTTGGCATACACACACACAGGAGCCAATCAAGGCCGGAAGGAGTTCATGTTCATGAAATTGCGATGCTAATTTATTTTTAAAGACAAAGCATTTCTGATTCTTAAAATGTTTGGAATCAAATCTGCCGAGGGCCCAAAGCCTACAAGGAGTTGTGACTCATTTCGTATGATTAGCTATCGAGGGTGTTTGGGTGGGTGAGTATGTGTAATCGATTATGTTGTTTCTCAATTTTGGAACCCCCTAACAAACAAAACGAAGCAACACCCACCAGAACAAACAAGCAAACAAACAAAAAACAAAAACCAACAACCAGCCACATAATGATGCACTAAGATCTACAGACGCAAATATGGACACAATGACACGTTTATACCTCCTAAAACTCACCCACATTCAACTTATAATAATAATAATAATAATAATAATAATAATAGTGAAGATTTTTATAGCGCATATTCACACTCATAGAGAGCATGCTCTTAGCGCTTAAAACGAGGAAGAGACGTGGACTAAGTAGACACAGAACAAAGGGGACGAAAGAAAACGACAGTAGTGACGAAACAGAAAACATTAAAAGGCATCAAGTAACAGGAACAGAAAAATATAGTGATTCTGCGAGAAAGATGGGTAAAGTAGCAAGAGGGAAGGGGGCGGGGTTAAGAAGGACGAGCATTGTGCGGACTGTGTTAGGAGAAATGCTCAACTTATTACGGTGTGAATGCGCGCGTGAGCTTGTGTGCGCACCTCTCTCTCTGACTTTTTGTGCGTGTGTGTGTGTGTGTGTGTGTGTGTGTGTGTGTGTGTGTGTGTGTGATCGCGCGTTTGTGTTTCAGTGGCCCTTTTATCCATTCGAGGTAATGGACATCTTGAGCAAAACATACATTGTTGATAGAAACTAAAAATAAACAGAAAATAACCAGTGAACCATCTTGCCGTACGGTAGGCACGATCAGAGTCCTTGCAATGAATACGTAAACACAATGTGTTTGACAGCTGGTCACGTGGTCGCTAGAATCGACTCCCGAAAAGAAGAAAAACAATTGTAACCGAAGCTCCCATCTGTCTGGCGCAAGCGGTGGATAACCAGAAAGGACACGTCAGATCTCACGGTAGTGAGTGATGCAGCCCCATGTGTCAGCTGCAGGCCACACTCAAGGCCAGTTTTCCACTCCAAGCGATATAAAGGGGTGGAGTGGGATGGAGGCTCCACTCAGGTTGCGTGGGTGTGATCCCCACTTATAAGTGACGTTATCATCCAGTTGCAGTTTCCCTCCCGTAAAGCGAGCTTGAGTGTTGTGTTTGGTTCGCTTGAAGTTGAATTCCGTAATTAACTTTCATTGATTGTTTCTGCGATCGACCCCATCCTCGGTCCTGAAGCCATTTCGACCATATAAAACCGTTTCAACTCTCTAAAGAGAATATCTGAACACGCTGTCGATTATTTGACTAAGGTGGACATATGTTTACATGAAGGTCGTCTGTAAAATATTACCAGACACACTCACTTATTTGACATCGTGTGTTTAACGCTTTTGACTCACGTCAGGTTGCTTACAAACAATCGTCTCCAGGGACTTTCTGATGCTCATGTGATGTCAGACGAGTATGTGAGGTGTAGTCCAGCCGTCCGTCGCTGATCACCACTTACTGCTCATCACTCAACGCTCATGCATCGCCACAAATCACTCACCACCCAATACTCACTATTCAAGGCTCATCACTCATTTTTTTCTCCTCCTTTATTAGTCTCTCTATTGCTCTCTCCATCTCTCTCTAATCTGTTTGTCTGTCTTCCTGCCTAAAGTCGAGAAGAAAGCTTGGTCTGCCATGGCAGTTTTCGTTTTTCTTGGCGGTTTTGATAAATCGACGAACATGGCAGTTACCATAACATTAGGATGTTTTCTTTGTCGTCGGCCGATTTTCATTTTGCCTTTTCAGTAGTTTCAAATAAGAAATATTGCCATGATATTCACTTAATCACACGTAAATTAGTCTCGTTTGGTAAATAGAAATCTCTCAAACACAATGGTGTAACATTTTATTTTATTAACTGATGCCAAGGAGTATCTGGTTTACAGAAAAAGTTTAGTCAGAATTCCTAGTACTGACTGGGCTACCTCAGTAAAACGACAATATTTTTTAAAAAATAGCCAGAGCTCAGTGTCTTAGTGTATGTCAAGTCAACCTGTCCCCAGGTGTGTGACTAGACTCGCTGTGTAGTCAAGTGTGTTACTCGTACTCACTAACAGCAACTGCCTAGCCAGGTATCTTTACCACTATTTTAAACGACGCAACAGTGTCAGCAGCTAAACGAAGAAAGATTTGTCTATATTGCTAATGACACTGTCGATGCAATTGTCTATGCAAACCTATATTTACATGTCTTGAAGTGTAATATTTTGCTTAAAACTGTATGAGCTGTACTTGCCTCCACGATGTTGAGGCCACACGGAAGAAATTCGTTCCTTCGTTGGTTCGTTGGTTCGTTGGTTTGTTCGTTCGTTGTTTCGTTGGTTCGTTTGTTCGTTGGTTCGTTTGTTTGTTCGTTTGTTCGTTCGTTCGTTCGTTCGTTCGTTCGTTCGTTCGTTAACAGCATTCGTGCTGCGTAAAACCTGCTTGTGTATGGCTTGTGTAGATGAAAGAGGTCTTGCTATAACATGAACACTTTCATTTTCATGATGGAATTTTATCTCCCCCTTTCCTTTTGAAAAGTAAAGGCTACCTTTACACACAATTTACAAGGAAACTGTTAATGAATTGTTCATAAGATTTGTGAAGGCTCACTAAGCTATACCAAACAACAGACCATCAGTCCGTCTACAGCGAAAGGTATTGAAAACCAGAAAAGCAGGCATATAATCTACAAACACATTGAATAATTTTATAATAATTCTTATATTATATAAACTAGGTAGGTCTGAGGGTTTGCTGGATGTAGACAGTTTTTATTAAGGAATGTCGGGGTCTGTCTTGAGCGGAAGGTATAAGGGTTGTTGCAATATTAAATTCATCAGTTTAGTGTAAAAAGTTAATGACTGTTGGTTTCAATGACAGAAAATCTGTGTTGACTAGAGTAGGTGATGGTTCTTAGCAGCTTGTAAACATTTTGTTATCTATTCATGCCTTTACTTTGTCTAGATTATCTGTAATGTTGAGGGGTGGTACAGGCTAGGGGGGGGGGTACGACTGCCACATGGAGTAAAGAAAAATCCGTGAACCTTCCGTTTTTTTCAAGTCGCACGTGCGGTGCGGGCAGAGCTCACCCTGTGTCCTGAAAGATAGGGGTGGGTGTGTGGGCCCGCCCTTCGCCAGGAGCTGCTGTCTATCGTCGTTTGAGCGACTACTTTTCTATCATCGTGTGGCTGTCGACGTGTGCGCGGTCCTTGCTCCACCAACATCGCTGTTACTGTGACTGTGGGAGTCGTAGTTGTTCAGTTCATGGAAGCTGAGGGTTGTTGTAACTGCTACCAGTAACACAGAGGAATAGGCCGAGCTCACGAAAGGCTGTCGCTGGAAACTGAGGGTTTTGACAGCTGGAGCAGGTGTTGAACTAGTATTACGGTCTTGTGTAATATTAGCTTAACTGTTTTGTTCTCACAATACTGGCTTATTGCATTGTATGGTTAATTCTTGTGTATTGTGATGATAAGGGTGCAAGTCATAGATTTGAATTGCTTGCTTACATTTGAAACTGAGTTTGATAATAATTACTCTTGTCTCTGGAAGGGACGCTCTGCGCTAAAGTGATCTCGTGTTATTTCCTGGAAACAATGCGCATGTCCGCGAGTGGTGCGTGATATTATGGTACTGCTTCACGATACAGTTTTCCATTATCGCATTCAATCATTTCCCAATATCACTACCAGTAGTTGGTAGCTGTTTTGAGGCTGCTTCTCCATCTTTTTTCAAATGCATCCTTTAGTTTCAAAGATCTATACTATCATTCATGCGCCAGGGTTGTTTCTTATTCATCTACCTCCGTATCATGTGTTTGACTGTTGACAGAAGCACTCTCTTGATTTTTCAAGTATGTTATCGTCATAGCCGGCTATTTTCATGGGAGAAAGTTTACATGCAATCTAAGAAAAGAGAATTTGAGGGTGGTCATAGTTTCGCTTTCAGTTTAAACTTCAAAAATAAAAAAAACTTGTGCATGATGAAAAAGGCAGCCAGCTAAGTGAATTAATGTAAAGTTGATGAAACTCAAAAGATACAATGACACCAGTAAAGCAGCTTTCACTTGCTTTGTGGGGATTTGTTTGGTTAAGCTTCGTAAATATATGGTAAAGAGACAACTGAAATGAAAACTGAAAAACTTGTTCTGAGTAAACCATTGATGTAATACTCTCATTTAAGGTGACACCAGAAGAAATGTGCAGGATCACATCTTTCGGTTACCTGGAGACAAATGTTTCCAATGACAAGCCACCTTCGGAGACAAAGATAAAAGCGCCGTTGTCACAAAGTAAGTCAGACCAGAGCAAACATTTAGACAAACAGGAAAATGAGCACAAGATAGGGCTAGAGAAACAGTCAATCGATCAAGCAGAAAGATATAAGAGTTCTGGACAAGCAGCTGTCCAAAGATATAACAGAGAGGCACAACAGAACAGAGGTGAGCAGGCTCACGACAAGAGACTTGGTAGAGTACAAGAATGGAGAATCTTCGAACTGGGGCCTCTACTTGTGTAAGTAAACGTTTTACATGTTTACTTTGAAATTTTGCATTCCTTTTGATATATGTTTCAATTTTATAATTTAATTATTGATCTATTATTTTTCATTTTAATTTACTGCTTGTTTATTGTTTTGAAGACATTGTCGTTTTTGGACAGCGTTAAACAGTCTTACTGGTTATGATTCAATGCTATATACTCCACTTCTTAATTTCTCTTTATCGTTTCAACATCAATTGGATGAAAAAAATTACAAGTCCTTGCTGAATACAAACAAGAAATGAATACAATGTTTTATGAAACTTTATTTTTTGCCATTAGTATGTTAGTCCTGACTGTGAGGACATCTGCCATTACTACAACTGCCCAAGTCTCCATCTCTCTTTTCTCTTGCTCTCTTCCACCTCGTAGAAATGCTCTCTAGCACCTGTACTCTCGCCCCGTCTACTCAAGATTTCTTTGGTCAGATCAACAGTAAAGTTTATACAAGTAACGTCGAAAATACATGTTTTAGTCGTAATAAAAGTATGCTACCCTTGTGATGAATGTTAAAGCCAGTATAAGCCAAACAGCTTGCCGAATGTCAATACAATGTGCGAGGTAACTCTGCCATCTTTCTTCTTTCACTTTTTGCAGAGCATTTTCACAACGCTTCGTGCCCTCATCTCTTATTTCCCAAAAGCAGAAGTGGGTTGATTATTATTACCAGGACATTAATCACAGTACAGCTGACGCTGATGATATTCAAAATGGCGATGAGAGTGACTACCAAGCGTCTCAAACTGACTGAGAATAACGAAGTTCGTGTAAAACGCTAATAAATATAGTCCTACAAAGTCCTTAGCAGGTAAAATGACAAGAATGCTGCTGCATAACAGTCTATATACTATAAGAATACAGATAAAATATGCTTAAATGTATATCTTAATGTCATTGTCACAAGGCTCTGTTCTTTTGATCTACTTAAATATTAAAATTCATTAAAGTCGCTTCTGGCTAATTAGTCTTCAAAACATTTGCTTTGTCTCCTACAACGGATACTGACTGATGGGGTTGAAGTCGACCGATTTTTCTTAGTAAAAAGCTGAGATGTATTCGAAATGTCTGCTTTAAAGAATGTGATGAGCTCAGTTCCATCAGTTCATCAGCTTGTGTTGCCATGTGGCCAGACACGACACCTTGTCGAAGACAAGGCACATGGGCGGTTGGTGGACCCCGCGGTGGCCAGAGAAAGAACTGATTTACTGAGGTCAAAGACTGGACTGGTCGTCATGTACAGGACATGCTGACTATCACATCAAAAGCGAGCAGAAAAAATAATACAGAAGGAGTTTAGACTGCTACAGCGTTAATTTCATAAGACAAAGGGCACAACACCGTATTACAAGGGAGACAAACCATCACAAACTATATTGCAATGTGTATTCACTATTTTCCAAATTAGCTTTTATTGTAAGCCGTTTCTCGCTGTAAAATTCCTCTTGATTAATTTCATTTTCATCATTGAATAAAACACACCATATAGTCAAAAATGTGTTGTCAGTGTTTGTTTTCAGTCGGCTATTACAGTGTGACTGTGTCTATATATAGATTCAATGACTGGAAGTTTTAAAAGTCAAGTTCGCCTCTCGCTTTAGGAAGTATATTTATTTTTTGTTGTGTCCTGTTTGCACTGTGAGCAGCGTTTATTTTCTAAAACTAGTATAAAGTTATGCATACATCTTTCGTTTTATATATATATATATATATAGATAGATTTGTAAATGGATTTTTGAAATCTTGAGTGTAATTCAACATAGTTTGCACTCAAGGTAGACAGGAAAATAATTTTCATCGCTTTACACGCTTTCTAGTATAACATTAGACAAGTAGTTTAGAGGCAGTAAAGTGACAGAAACATTATGGCACATAACAAAATTCAATTCTACTGGTAAAATCGAGTATTAAACCCTTAGAGGAAAATTCATGCGATTATAATTATTTTGTGTAACTTGTATTTACACACATCCAGACGCGTGTGCGGCAGACATTGCAAAGTGTATTAGGAAGACTTTGTCCATCACATTGTTATCTCCACTGTACAGCCTACACTTGATGGGCGGTAACTCTTAGGCGGACTGGTTCTCATCGTGAGCTGAACACAGATGAAAGCAAGTGATAACGACGGTTTGGGAAGCTTTCGTTTCCTGAGCCAGCAAACAGCCCTGAGTATTGCAGGAGAACTTTTGAAAAGTAAGCAAGAGAGAAAGAAGAAGAATCAAAAGATACAGAGCAGAAGTCCAAACATGAACACTGCGAGACTCGTAAAACTCCTATTGGAGTATGTAATAAATATGTTTGAATAATCAGCTATGATGACGAGTTAACATGTGAGGAACATAACAAAGATGGTGCATGTGAATATCTTTCAACAGAGAGAAAGGCAAGACACTGGGTGATGTGGTGATACCTATTAATGCAATGATTACAGTCTGACGTGTATCATATTAGGAGAAGAGCTTATCGTTTTCTATTCAGCTTAATTGGTCTCTTAGTTTGTCCACAAATAAAAAATCAAGCTGTCCATTGCTTTGAAAACACAGCAGACGTCTGGGATCAACTGATGACAACTCTTTCGGATGACTGTTTTCTGTATCAGACAACTCAGCAGTGTCTTCAGTCACGAAAAAGAAGTGAGACAGGAAATGTAACAAGAAACACTCCTCGCTATACTTGTCTATTGTCATCGACCTTATATCCCTTCTACCAAGAGATAGATGAGAGAATAACAATATAACGATAAATCAAATAGATAATTCGGAATTCTGCACTTTTAAAACTGCATGTGTTATATGTAATTTCATACTGAATGCCATTTTAATTACTGGAAGAACATTGAAGTGGATTACATTCGTTCTAACCCAGTCAAGAACAAAGTTAACGATTTCTACTAAAAGCTGACGAGGGACTATATCTATGTATTAATTATTTCGATAGCATGAACAAAAGAAAAAAAGTCTGCAAGTCGTTTTTAAATGTCTCAGGGGAAAAACCATCCTGTGTAATCGTTACATGGATAACACATTTAATACCTATTACTGCTAATTACTGAAATGAATTATTATCAAAACACGTGAACATGGTGGCTAAATAGCGGCTAAACACATTCTTCTGATGACTAATGATTGCCGCTGCGGCTTTACTTCACTCTCTGCTTAGGCACCGAGAAAATGTCTGTGTTGATCTGACTTTCTGTTATGCTCAACCAATAACATGTCATTTGTATCATGCAGCATCACGACCAAGACAGTTCCTCGCTAACCAGTAATAAGAAATGAACACTAGATAACAGACAATGGACAGTGAGATTCGTGTAGGCACTTTGAGCAACATAAAGATGAAGTACAGTCAAGTACCAGAGTAGAACTTAATGCAATGGATGAAGGTATGAAGGGATATAGGTACAATAAACAGTGTAGAGATATAATAGTTACATAATTGTTCACATGACACACAATATTGCAAAAGGGAATTGGTGATAGTTCAGGGAAAGTGAACAGATATGTTTTCAGAAAAAGTGTTTTAATGTACCCTTGGAGTCCGAATGGCGAATGTGATGTGGAAGAGAGTTAGCAGCACAGAGAGATAGAAGCTCCGTTGTCTGTATCTGACTGTCTTTGTGGGAGGGAGGATAGAATGCGGGAGTCTGATGAGGATGAAGGTTTTGGGCAGGAGTGTAGACAGATAAGATTTCAGTAACGTAGTGATGGAAGGAGCCAAAGAACATTCCCTACTTGAGTCATACTATGTAACACCAGAAAGGCAATTTACAACACTTAATTAAAAACAAAAAAAAACATTCAAGGCTTCGGGAACTTTCCACACGAAGAATGTCACTCTTTTATAAAACTGAAAAATAGTCAGGAAATGATTAATACAAAGAAATGCACAGGCAGTTTGAGTACAACCAGTCAGAATTTACTATTATAAACCTTAGTCGAACTACAAATCACACAAATATGCTATCAAAGATTCTCGGTTGTCCCAAAATTTAGTTTTCCTGATATTCCAGATGGAGAAATATTTCAACCGAGACCCACAGAGAGTTAGTGGAGTTGGTGGTGATGGTGGGTGGTGGACATCAGATAGCGTAGAGGTTAAAACCCTCGCTTGTCACCATCTCTAACCAAAAATGAGAACTTTTTTGTTATATGATCTGTTTTTTGTAACTCATTTATACAAATTATTGCAATTGTTACACCCTGACTTCTATCATATCGTTAGAAGAAGGTGTTATTATTGCTTTTTAGTCAATTTAGCTGATAGACCAAAGTCTCTTACTTTGTCCACAAAATAAAAAAAGAAAATACAAACTGCCAATAAGCTTTCTTTGAAAACGAAGCTCACATATGGGATCAACTGATAATAACTCTTCAGAAAGACTGAGACGTGAAGAGAAAACTGTCAAAAAGAAACAGTCCGCGCTATATTATTTTATCAACACCATCTTTACATTAGCTTTGCCAACAGAAAGACGAATGAGAAATAACAATGGCATACAAAAATAAATAAAATAGATAAATGCCCAAGTCTGCACTTTTAACATTCCCTAATTTATAAGTAATTTTAAACTGCAATGCTGTAAGGTTGCGGGGTGGAACTGAAACGAGACAATAGCAACAGGAGTCGATCATCTTCTGAAGCCCTACCGAAGATGGCTTTAAACGCTTCGGTTATCAATGACAATAGTCGCCATATTTTCACAGAAAGCAAGTCTGCAAGAAGCTGATTGAGAGAGAAATTAAAGCTTTTGAGAACAAGCGCAAATGTTTCATAAGCCTATGAATTGCCACATTCTTAGAAAACTAGGACCCTGTAACTACAACAACCAATTGTCGTAAGCTGGTCATGTCTGGCCAAGTGACCAGGCAAGACACTTTGTCCACGACTGCGCTTGTAGGTGCATTGAAGTTGGCTGTGGTCAGTTTATTCTGTGCAGGATCTGCGCACTATCGCCCAAGGCAGGATTCAGTGTCGGGCCCTGTTAGCTGTCGAATCTACTCGTGTGCTCCCTGCCCCCCAAAGACCAGTACCGGCCTAGGGACAAACATATAATGAATTTTGTTGTGCTTGGAAAAGCGTTGGTGACTTGCACCGGTCAGCGAGATGGACCTGACCCTTAGTGCGCTATCTGTTTGGAGTAGACTATCCTTAGTTCGGTAGCGGGGTGATCAAACCCAACTCCAGGTAACGGATATAACAATGAATATGGAGGTTAGCTGCAAAATAATATGTGTTCTTCCCGAACAAATAGGCACTCGTTAACCATCTTGTAATGTTCCTACCGGGACGGGACGTGGTAGCAGGTGGCACTGGAAAGAAATACTCCATGTGTCCAATGACAGGTTCCCCACGCGATAAAGAGCCACTTTATAAGCTCTGGATTGCAGCTGGATCCCAGCAAACAGTCCCTCTCTGTGCTCACAGGGCAGGTGGACAGACTATTAGCTAAGGATAGGTAAACCCTGAACAAACCCGGAGTGCTGAAGACTCAAGTGTTGGGCCACTTTTATTAATCAGAACACAGTGCAACAACAACTTATGTGACACATGGAGACAGAATCGACAAAAATGGTACTCGCCCTGTGAGGATAACTTAGACAGGTGGAGTTCCACGCTCCGCACCTCAAGAGAAACCCCCATCATTGACTGGAGGTCCCTTCGACCCATCTTGTGGAGCCAGGGAATAGGGAAGGAGAGCAACTCGCGAATTTATCACCCATTAAAACAATATCACCATAATGCACTGAAATGCAGAAGGGGTTTCTAGTAAGAAAAAGAAAATAGAACAGAATCTGTACCAAAAGACACAAGAAGAAAAGCAATTGAAGATCAAATGCTGGCAGGCTTTCCGGAGTGACTGACAAGGCATGAGCAAAAGAGGTGTGAAAAAAACCTGAATGTCCATGAAACCAGCACTATACACTATATAGATACTGGAAAGCTGCTTCCTTATCGTCGAAGTGTGGGGGATATGTTACGAATCAAATGCTGTAGCGGTCTCTGTGGGGTGTCGACCCATGCAACAAATCCACGCTTCTACCCCAAGCAACACCTCAACGCTGGCACATACACCCCCCTTTCTTGCATAAGGGGCCTCAGGCTTGTCCACAAGCTACCCTTTGTGCCTAATCGGGATGACTGTTACTTCCCCATTAAGGTTACCTTATGACATAAGTATAGACCAGACAATGGCTTATCACTCCTTCTCGTCTGTGTTATAAGGGGTATCTCTGTTTAATAAATGTCTGCACATAAATGTAACTGGTAAGAGTTCTGCTGTGTATTCTTGCACCAAGTCCCCCAAGTCCCTACTCCACTGGCTTCTGATTGCAAGAATCACTTTTTCTAAGAAACGACGCAGGACAAGGGATATTGAGATGACAGTTTTACTGCTTTACTGCTAAATAAGACTGTGCAGGCAGAGAATACTCAGAACATTTCGTCATAAAAATCGCCTTCTATAACACATTGTGACGAGGCAGACAACCTTTAAGTGGCCCAACATGTTTGTGACTTTTACCTCCAAATCCTTACTGGAGTTCACACTGTCTACACTCACTCGCCTTCTTAAAGAAATTTCCAAGCAGCTAAGGGGCAGTAATCACGATGGTTCTCCAATGAATATTTCATCGCGGGACACTGTGTCATCATTTGTTTAAATTCTTCGTCGTTCATATGCTCCTTTATTCAACAATAAATGTGTTTATTTATAATCAGTTCTATATGAATGATGATTGATGATGATTGATGACGATGATTGATGTATGGTGTGGGTCAGCAGTACAAGGATTGCCGACAAACTACACGCACAGTCACAAGACTCGCGGCTTAGTCTCGTTCACGTGTTAACTCCTGGTACACGCCACTCGCCAATCATCGAAGAAAGTCACGTGACGATAACCTTCATACTTACAAACCAATGGCGTTTATCGGGCAAGTCTAGAGGAGGAAGTTCTTGGAAGGAGGAAGTGAATATATTGGGGACCTTCTCTCTTGTTAAACGGAGAAACAGAACTGATTACAGAGAGAAGTGTATTGTAACAATTCTCACTACATTCTTGTGAATAAACAAGAGCTACATTCTGAGTCATCAGGTCGGAGAAATTACATCTTGAGGTGAGTTTATATATGTTTAATCATCATCATCATCATCATCATCATCATCATCATCATCATCATCATCATCATCATCATCATCATCATCATCATCATCATCATCATCATCATCAAGGAGATATCGTAAATTAACATATTTATTCTTAAATCCGTGTCATCAGATGTAACATCTGTAATCTGACGATCAATGCCAATTTTTTAAAATAGTGTTTATGGATATGCAACACATCAGTAGTGTGTGTAGTATAAAACTTCACTTGTCCACCCAGCCGCTGTTGAATCTGATTTATCATAGAAGGTTAGGGCGGCTTTAAAAGATACCTGGGATTCTCCTGCCACATGCCATATCATATCTTAACACAGGCAGGGTGTATTTGCTTTATCTTTTACTTGAAACATCTCGTATTGGTGTGAAAAAATCTCATGAAGGTTTACATAACTTTTAATAATGTAAACAAAGTTAGCTATCCCTCTCAATAATCATTTATCTAATAAAGAAGTCACTAAGTAAACGTGTATGGTTTATAATCTTATCATCAGTTGAATCTACACGATTTAGATAACACTATTTAAAATCCATCAACTGATCATATTTTGAAAAGCTTATGTTTTCATATCCTGGTCTTATTTCAGTGATCAAGATGACTATACAGCTTCTTGTGTCTTTGTTTACTCTCTTGATTCAGCACCAGGTACAGCAAACACGAGGTAAGATCACGAGGTGGTCACACAGAAGGGTAGGAATATTTTTCGTTGAAAATTATTCAGCAGGAACCTACTCGTGCGATTCCATTTCACACCCACATAACCACATAGTCTCAAATTGTCACATTATGAGTCCACATGTTAATTATGATGAAGTCTTACATTTTAGTCTTGACCTTTGGTGTCCCAACAGCTTTGTTTATATTCTAGTCTGTGGTGTATACACCTCACCCAGTGGCTCCATTTCGTCTCCGCTGTCCCCCTAATCTCTCATTTGTCTGCACGAACTTCACGCTCTCTCCAGTCGTATTCACTAGTTCACACAGCATGTTACCACCACCGACAATACCTGGCATTCCTGACAACATCTGCCTTTCTAATGAAAAAGCAGCAATAAAAGCAACTGCTGTTAAAGATCAAGAGGAAGAAATGGAAAAAGCTATTTTATCTTAACTATCTCTCATAACTGACAAATTCTGCACAGAAAGAAGAGGCGATGTAACTGAGTCATCTGTAGTAACTGTAGTGAAACTCATATTCAAGATTAAAGAGTATAGTCTGCAAGAAAGCGACCTTGCCGACTGAGTTCACAGACTTTGTCCAAGTCGGATGTCGTGGCAGGTGGTAAGACGCGAGACTCATCAAAATCTCTCAGTAGGCAAAGTAAACAACTCGGGAAAAATACTGTCGGCAAGATCACGGTACAGGCAGATTCAGGTGGCAATCGTTAAGATAAAACCTGTTGAATCACCGATCTTAGTAACATCATCCTTCTCTAGCGCCTGTCACCAATACAGTGAAGGCTGGCTGTTCTGGTTCAGCTCTCGTGTCGACTTATTTCCTTTACAAACACCTCAATGAACATTATAATTCCGTGAGGTTTTTTAACTTGTGAAGCTGATCTAATCTGGCTATGTTATAAAAACTTTCTGTTTCTAAGATCCATAGGGCTTATATATGGAATACTGTCACTGAAAACAACACGAATAAGCCAAAACAATCCCCCAAAGTAATCTTCTTTCTTTTCTTTACTTCTACTCCTCCTTACTTCTTTCTTTTAACCCCTTCTTCTTTTCACTGATCGCTTTTTTTCAATTATCTTTAATCTGTACTACTTTCGTCTATTTATATTTGTGTCGTAATGTTTTTTCTTTTCAATATAAAAACAATTATGTGAGACAGTAACTGAAATAACAGGCTATTGCCATGACCTCTTGTCAGAAAAATGTCAGAATCTTTATTTTTTTCCCCAGCAATCATTCCAAAGAAGTTTCTTCTTGTCACTGACTTCTATAAAGGCATCCATCGCATTGACATCGACACGGGAAGTAATGTTACAATCGTGCCCAGTGGTCTACAGAGGCCATTTGGTATTGACTACGATCCAGTAGATGGTCGTATCTATTGGTCAAATCATGAGGAGAAGACCATTCGATCCGCTAACCTTGATGGCAGCGATGCTCGACTCGTTTGCAGTATTAGTGGAAGTAAAGTCACTGACACACACCGTGTTCATATTTTCTAGTAAATATAAGGCTGTAAAACAAACTTTGTTCGCTGTGTTTATTAATCAATCCTTCAGAAATCCTCGTTCTTAGTCTTCTGGCTTTATCTTACTGTCATCCTACATTTGTATAGTCAGCAAAATCACTAAGGCATTGAGTCCGGGGCTTCACCTTCCATTACAATACTACGATACGCAAGAATTTAAAGTAATTAAAAATAAACAATATAAAAACGAGAGAATGATATCAAATTTATAATTAAAGATAAAGGTTACGAGAAAGAAACTGTTCTTATTTTACTCCATTGAGAAATCGAACTTTCTTGAAATTTCAAAGGAAATTATAAAATTTTATTTCTAAACAGAAAATGAGACACAATCGTTCATTAGTCATCTATATGGCCTTTCTTTGGATTCATTGTCGAGGCTACTATTCTACGGCTACAGCGACATCCCAAGTGTCATCGGAATGATATCACTGTACAACAAAAGTCATCACATTGTCGTCGATTCAGGCATTGGTACGCCTATAGACATCGAGCTGGACAAACACAATGGGTGACTATAATAAGACTTGTAAATAATCAAAAACACATTGAACTCCTTAGTGTTAATACTGTTACAATGCTGACAAATAATATAGCAGTTCATGTTAAAGACTTTCTTCATCAAATGTTTACATCTGAGCGATTTGCATGCTAATGATGATACACTTAGTATATCGGAGAAGAGATGGAAGAAATAGCAAAATGTGTAAAGGAAAAGAAGTAAAAATTAATGGAAGTAGAAGAAAATCAGAAGGAAAGAAATAAATCCCTGTGACATGTGACATCTGCACTCAAAGACATTCAGCAGTTTTTAAAAAGACGATATATGAACCTATTTTAAAATCATTCTCCAATTATTTGTACAAACAACAGTGTCATCTACTGGAGTGACATCGACTTGGGTAAAATAGAGAGGTGTAACTATGACGGCTCGGACCGTCAGACACTCATTTCCTCATCCCCGCATGTTATAGGTCCAAGTGGTCTTGCTTTGGACACAGTAGGTAAGATGTTTGATTTTTCTTCTACTTTTAAGTTATTTTCACACAGATATTTTTTAGATTTGTTCTAACTTGTCTTTTTCCATTATTATTTATTTCCTTCTGCCTAATTGCTTAAAACGCTTTGATTTACTTTTAGAAAGTAAACTTCATCCTATACCTGTCTATTTGAGGATTTGTTGTCTGATTGTATCGAACTTTGCTTTTTGTAAATGCATCCGTAAGTGTACATATTTGGTTCTTTCCATCCCTAACTTCTTTCATACTTACTTGTGTTTGTGTTCATGTCTATGTATGTGATGAATGAATGAATTAACGACTGTATGTGTGTGTGAACGGATGGATTAACTGGTGAACACGTGAAGGTAGGAGACTTTACTGGGCAGCTGCAGGCACAGACCTGATAGGATGGACGGATGTGGACGGAAAAAATACTGGAGTTTATTTTAAACAGGAGAGCTCATTTTTTATGGGCCTGGATATCTACCAAAATGAGTTGTTTGTCACGGACTGGGGAACTGAAGGGTAAGCTCTTTTAAGATTTTTCTTCTGCAAACAGCAGCAAACGAAGTTGGTTTTAACATTGGGATGGAAGGTACAGGATAGAGAAAATAGATACATCTTCCTGTAGCCACAGTGACAAAAAATTTCATATTTCCTTTCTATTTGTAAAGCTATAGAAATTTCGTAATATCATTACTTAGGAACACAAAAACTTTACATTAAATGCAATTCAAACACATGCTGATCCACGAATAAAGCTCTGTCTGTGTTGATTATTAAGATGTTAGATTTCTGCTTAGATACCTAAATATGGCTGATTAATACCAATACTCAGCCTCTTTGTTGCGTGGTAGCGAATTTCAGGAGTTTGGCGATGTGGAGATGTATGACAAAGTAAAGGTGAGAATACCAGTCAGGTACAAATAAATATAAGAAAATTTAATGGACATGACATAACTAAATGGAGGTTGTACTCTTCTTAGTATTGGTTGTATACAGATATGATGCCAAAACAACACACTTATATTGCATTGACAAGAATGGAACAATAAGGGCGACTGTACAAGTTACTGGAAGAGTAAACGATGTTCGGGTCTATGCGGAGGAAAGAACAGATAAAGGTGAGTAAACAGTCTGTACTGCCCAGAAATGTAAGATAAAAAGAAAAACCTAATATAGAAATGCACAGGAGGTTATATTTTCCACAATGTCTACTTTTATTTCTGCGTTTTTATTTGACACTAATTGAATCGTGAAGTTAAAAACATCTGTGCGAAAAGTTTATGTTTCGGTGAAACTAGTAAGAGGTTAGTTTAATACTATAGTTAATTAAGACTTAATTAATTATTCTACTATTGACTGTAGAATTAAAAATATTAGAGGTGGTGAGGTACTAGCAAAACTAGCAAAAATGTGTGGCACAAGGCGGCAAATAAATAGTAGAGGTTATGTTCCTACCCTCCCATATTTTAGGCTTGTTTACAAGTCTCAATGCCTATTAATTCTCCCAAACAATTGTAACACATCTAAGCTCATCTGGTAATCTGTTGGATACACTGTAGGTCAACCCACGATTCTTTTATCTTGACTTTTTGAAACAGGATGGTAACGACTACAAGATTTGATCTATGCTGTCATTCTTTAGGTTTTTCCCCGTAAGATGGGTAAAAAATAAGTATTGTGTAAAAACCTGAATAATTATTGCTTAGAGAGTTAGAATTTCTTCCCACATTACTTACTAATAAAACTGGATAATAAAAACTAAACGTAAAGGATGCCTTGGCAGTTTGTAAATTTAGAAGACGATTTTATGTTTACCGAAACACGTATTATGTAAAGGAAAATCAAAAACTCAATCTGACTGTTCATATTTCTCAGCATTTTTCTCACCAACACCAACAAGCGATCAAACAACAAAAAGTGAAAGAACAGGTAGTATTGAATGTTTCGGCTTTTTTCATCTCATTTATTTGTATTTTGATCAGCCCGTAACGTGTTGTTAATTTGTTAATATACATAGCCAACACACCCTCAAAATGTCTTTAGTGATGTAAAACTGATGATGAAAATCTACAGACACACAGACTCATATAGTCAATGATTATTTACTTTGTCTTTAAGGGGTTGAAGTCAAGGAAATGTTGGTGACACCCAATGTACATGTACAATGTCAGACAGAGCGCCGCTGTCAACACCTTCATTGTCATACAACAGTCACAGCAGGCGGCGCTCTCAGCAGATTTTATGACAAAACTCCTGTCTATAGGCAACCAACAGTGCCTCAAGATATTTATCACTGACAGTCCAGATTTAGGATCATTTATCATTCTAAAAGTATAATTTAATCTCATTATGACATATTGTTTTAACATCAACCACACCGGCGTGTGATTGCTGAAAGTACAGGTAAGAACTAAAAGCTTTAGCATTTGTACAAAACGTTTATGTTTAGGTCTAACTAGTAAGATGATAGTTCTATGCTATAGTTAATTAAGATTTAATTACTAATTATACCAGTGACTATAGAACTAAAAATATTAGATGTGTTGTCGTACTAGCTGTATCTCACAACCAACAGCTTTTCTTGTCTGATCCGAAAATGAGACATCATAATCTCCATCTTTTAAAAATCTCTACCATTTATTTATAATTTCAGCATCTACCTTACAAGCACAAACAAGCGTTCACACAATAAAAATTGAAAGTACAGGTAGTAATAAAAGGCTTTTGCCTTAATAATTTGTGCATATATTCAACTTTATCATTGACTGTAGAACTGACAATATTAAACGAAAGATCAGCTCCATTCGCCATACTCTGTCCGTCTCAATTACCAAAATTCTTATCTGCTCGTTTATTCTGTCTAAATTAGACTACTGCAACTCTCTTCTTGCTGGCTGTCCTCACTACCTCCTTGATAAGCTTCAGAAGGTCCAGAACTCAGCTGCTCGTCTCGTTTTTCGGACTCGCAAACACGATCATGTCTCACCACTTCTTCGCTCTCTTCATTGGCTACCAGTTAAAGCTAGAATAGACTACAAGCTCTCAACTCTCTGTTATGGTTTCTTCGAAGGTCACTCCCCCAGCTACTTTAATGAAATCTTGTCTGTCAAAACTCCTGCCCGAAACCTTCGCTCCTCATCAGACTCCCGCATTTTATCCCTCCCTCTCACTAAGAGAGTCACATACGGACAACGGATGGTCTCCCTTTGTGCTGCTCAGCAGTGGAACTCTCTACCACATCACATTCGCCACTCAGCCTCTAAGGCCGCATTCAAACGCTCTCTTAAAACATATCTTTTTACAAAATACTATTCCTGACTTGTACCTCATCTTTATGTTGTTCAGTGTCCCTATGTGTACCACACTGTCAATTGGTTGTTATGTTTCTTGCTATCGAATTGTACTGCGATGGTGCAATCTATCTTATTCGTGATTCTGCGCATTATAAGTTCGCATTATTATTATAATTATTATTATTATTATTATTATTATTATTATTATTAAACGTGATTACTTACTAACATACTATCAGAAGTGTCAGACCCTTCTGTGTGCGATTATCTTTAATGTTTGTATTTATAAAAGACAAGGGATGTTCTTCTCTGATCTGTAAACCAGACTAAGTAAACACCATTTAAAACAACCTATACCTTTTATTTTTATTTTCAGCATCTACCTCACAAGCATTAACAAGCGATTACACAATAAAAAGTGAAACTACAGGTAGTATGAAGATCTTTGCTTTTTATCCTAATCATTTGTGTTTAGTTTCAACCCGTTAATTTACTGATGTACATAGCTTGTACACGCTGTCCTCCGCTTGGATTAAGAGTGACACATTTACAACAAGAAGGGAATTTAGCTAAACTTGTACAATATGTGCTTGGCATTACTACCTGATGAATTTTAATTGTCAATTGTATAAAAAATTATATTTTTGCAATCAAATTCTCCATTCAAATACAATGCAACTGTAAAAATATGAAAAATGTTTGCACTAATTTCCACGCCGCTCGTAGTAGAATCACAGTTCTGATGCCTGTAAATAATTCCTCACTTTGTTTAGTACATAATACAGACAGCAAAAGTAGCAACCGTAGTTATCTAAAACCTGCTAATATGAGAGGTGTTGATGTACTAGCAGTATCTCACAACCAACAGCTTTTCTTGTCTGATCTGAACATCAGATATCGTAGGCACCATCTTTAAAATATCTCTACCCTTTATTTATATTTTCAGCCTCTACATCACCAGCACCAACAAGCGATTATGCAAAAAGCAGTGAAAGTACGGGTAGTATTAAAAGCTTTTTATATTAATTGTGTTAAGGACTAATCCATGAAATGTTAATTTACTTATATATATATATATAGCTTGCATACTTTTCCTAGCCTCTTCTTGGATGTAGAGCTGAAGATATTAAACACCATAATGTCAGGCCTTTTCTGTGTACCATTAGATAGTATTACAACAAAATATGACCTTAGTACAACAAACGATTATACCACTTATCTCAGGAATCAAACAACAAGAAGTGACAATAAACTATTGTCCGTGATGTTTCTTCCCCCAAGCACGCGCCAGTGTTTACCAGTGTTCGCGGTGCGCTTACCCGCCACTGAACATTGGCCGCCAACATTGAGCCAACATTAAGCCAATATTGAGCCAGTCTTGCCTACATGACTATCAAGTCGTTGTTCGCTAAAAATTCGGCTGTTTGTATTTATAATTACTTTTTATACTGTTAAATAACATATAAATATATTTTAGACTTTATGGTTATCAGCGTCTCACAAAATATAAAGTATATATATATATATATTATCAAGAACGCTCACTCCCGCAGAACTTTAACATACATATTCATGGTCTCATTTATCTTGCTGCAGATGTGAACTAGATTTATATTCAGCATTTCCCTTTGAAAACTTTTTGGGAAGTTTAGAAAGATTTGTGTGAGTGCAAGTGTGTTGGTATGAGAACAGTTGTTAGTGAGTCAGGTTACACACCATCATGTCAGACCTTTTTCTGTACACGTGTTAGTCTGAAGCGAGGTATTTTGTAAACTACTTCCTTCTCATCTCGGATTCACGAAGTTAGTATCTTTGCACATAAGTGATTACCTCCCTTGTATCACCAAGCGTTCATCTCAACCAGACGATTTGTCAGACAAACAAAGGCAAAAATAACGAAACATGTTATTCATGGTTTTAAAAATAAAAGAAAAGAGAAAGCATTTTGGAAGACATTTTATTTCACTGAAATATTGAAAGTCATGACTACTTGATCTTTTGTGTACACAGATTTTATGTCGTCGTTACAGAGGTGAGAAAAATAATTTGTTTAATATCAGTCTCATGGTTTGCAAGGCTTTGGTCCCATGTAGCATAAACAAGAAGACCTGAGGTCTGTATAATTCATTATTTATTGTAATGTGCATTTAATCTAAAATTATTGGCGGCATGATCGCTTGTTTCTAGTTTTTGTGACTGTTTCACTCATTTTCTGTTTCTTTGAAGATAAAACAAAAAATACCTGCAATCTACTTGGATTTAGGAAATTTGCTCGTTCTCTTGTTTAGTCATAAACAAAACAAATTAATCTGCTTCTTTGCAGGTTTTGTATAAGTTTCCATATGGAAACACGTATGTTACAGTTATTAATTGAATGTTGGAAACGGTTTTTTAATATACATACATCATTTAATCCTTGTCATTACCTAAGGGCTCTAATTGAAAACGCAGTCCTAAAAGTTTCTTTTCTCAGTTTGAATGTTTAGAGAAGAATACTCGAGTTTATAGTTCGGAACAAGGTCACTTTTGAACCGTTTTTATCAGTGGCGTCTGCAAAACAATCAAACAAACAAGATATGAATACCGAACACTTCTCGGTAGACGCAGCCTCGACTCGCCAGCACGCAGTGGGTCTTGGCACTTGCCGTCTACCTGGGAAGTGACCGGCGACAGGTAATTGTATTGTCTCTCAGACTAAAAAGACAAAACTTTTTTTATTTGACAGTACGACTCGGCCACCCACACTGTACTAACTAGTTGACCCCAAGTGACCCCCTTGTGACACTGTACTGGAGTGATTGTAAATTCTGTTGTCTTTAGTGTGATGTACTGGAGTGATTGTGTGTTTGTGTGTGTGTGTTTATGTGTGTGTGAGTGTGTGTGTCTGTATGTGTGTTTATGTGTGTGTGAGTGTGTGTGTGTGTGTGTGTGAGTGTGTGTGTCTGTATGTGTGTTTATGTGTGTGTGAGTGTGTGAGTGTGTGAGTGTGTGAGTGTGTTTGTGTGTGCCCTTTACTTACTAATCTATTGTTAGCAAATATACTATACCAAGCAGTTATTCTTTCTCCTTATTCGAGAAATCATAGCAGATAACAAACAACCGCAGAAATTTCAGATGTTGAATAATTCTCACACCTAGCAGTTATCTCTACTGTGTGTTTGTTGCTCTTAGCACCCAACGGATGTACTGTCAACAACGGGGGCTGCGGCAGCAACATTTGCATCCCGGCCCCTGGTAACACCAACAAGTGTCTTACCCCGCAGGAGTTCGGTAAGTGTTCTCCCATTAGTAATTTACAGCCTAAGTCGTACATAACTGGATAACTCTTCAGTTACTTATCGTCGAAAGAATATATCAGTTGCCTCCCCTAACAATGTCTCGTAAACAATTTGAAATGGTGCAGGTTTTTCACTTGTTCATTTACAGGTCGAAATAATCATAGAAATGTTCTCAAATTTACATTTATTGAAATAAACTTGAGCAGAAACGAGTAAAACGGTTTTATTATATCTTCTGTAACTGAATTCATGAGCATAAACTGTTTGTACTTATCAACAAGTTTCTAACTGGATGCACACGACAGAGAGATATAGATATGTATGAGTAATTTCTTTTGGTGAAACTTTCAATCGGCACAGTCTTTGAGGCCGGATGATGGACCATAAAGTCTACGGGGCCTGGCAGATGCCATGGAATGACTGAAGAGACAACACCATTTTGTGACAACATCTGACCCCGAGAGGCAGCATGTGAGTTCTAAGGTTGGATCGTTGGTCTACAGAGACAGCGCTGACCGAGTTTTGTGTTTAATGTTTCTCCCCGAGTATAAGCCTCTATGGTTTGGTTTATTTGTGTGTGTGGAATATATATATATATATTTATATTATTTCCGGATCTTTATTTTCCAGTGACTATTAGAATTTAGTGTCTGCAGTAAATCAACAGTTTCCAGTGTTCGGAATTAAAAAACTCATCAAGAGTGAACAGTGATAAAAGTGACTCTGTGCCGGACTTTAAACTTTTAAAGTACTTTGTTGTAGAATATTTGTTAATTAGAGTGATAATTTAATTAGTAACTTTTTGGATTATATTAAGAAATAAATTTTGCTATAGTAATTATCGTATAATTTTGTAACAGATGTTGTGCATGCAATTAAATGTATACAGGCCTGCAAAAGAGGCAGAAATGTTTTATATGAGAAAACAGAAAGCGCAATAATATCTTCTTAGCCATTTTGATGCATTGCACAAGAACATTCAAAAATTGTACTGACAGGACGGAAAGTCAAACAACTTTATCTTACTTAAAGCAGATTTTATTAAAAAAAAATTCTAAAATTGTGGTGTGCACTTTCAACTAATTATCTAAATAGATTAAAGGCCTGAAAGGGTTTAAAAATAGAAATGTGTTGTGCAACTGGCCCCAGTTGTTCAGAGTGGCTGTGACGGGGGGGAGAGATGTGTGTGTGTGTGTGTGTGTGTGTGTGTGTGTGTGTGTGTGTGGTGGGGGTGTTGGTACTTCCCTAATAGAGATGTGTGGGACATAAAACCAGATAAATGGATAGCATCCCCACTCTCTCTCTCTCTCTTACACACACACACACACACACACACACACACACACACACACACACACACACACACACACACACACACACACAATGTAGATATTTTGAATGTGATCTTGGCAAAGACTTGCTTTCCGCATGTAACTTTTGCAAGACTTGTACGTTTTTTTCTTTAAATTTCAAGCTATTTTCTAGTCTGATCTTCAATAAACGAAATGCACACCATGACTACGGCGCCATATTCGTGTAAAAAAAAACACTTACTATACTTTGTTTTGTGTTTGCAAACTTTTCTAATATCTTTGTCCTTTAGAATAAAATAACAATGCTTCTGAATAAACAGCCAGGTCAGCGAGCTCAATTGAATATCAGTTTTTACTGCGTATGTGTGTGTGTGTGCGTATGTGTGTGTGTGTGTGTGTGCGCGCGCGCGTGCGATAACAAGAAAAAACTTCAATAACAAGGGAGACAATTCATGCTTCTTAAAACAAACACGTGTTATATTCTCAGTTCCTTACAATGACGAAAAACATTTCGATAAGAGGTATGATGCCGGACTGGAAGAAAGAGAAAGGAGAAAAAAGAATTAAATTATGTAAAACCAAACAATTATAAATAAACAAAACAATAATAGTAAACTATAAAAAAATTTAAGAAAAATTCAGTCATAGATTAAAAAATCATTTTTAGGAATCGAATGATTTGAATCTGGTCACCGTCGAGAGGATGTACACGAGTATTAAACATTATAAAGATACAAGAACTGAGATTTCGAACGTGAATGTGAATGTGAATGTTTGTGGGCAACAATCTCTGCTTGTTAAAACAAACAAGAGTGAAGATCCCTATTCCTAACAATAATGAAAAACAAGTTAATGAGAGATATAATGCCGGACTGGAAGAAAGAGAAAGGAAAATAAAAATAAAATTAAATAAAACCAATTATAATAAATTAACAAATAATAATACTAAAACAAAAAGTATAATAAAAATCTTCCAGTCATAAGATAAAAAAACATTTTTTTAAATAAATCGAATGATTTGAATCTGGTCACCGTCGAGAGAACGTACCCGAGTAGTATACATTCTAAATTTACAAGTTACCTGGTAGCACAAAGTGTGTTTGTACTATTTGTTTCAAACAATTAAACCCTCTTTTAAATATAATAATGTTTAAAGACATTTGTTAAAACCTTCAGTTTCATTGATCATGTTAAAAGTTATGACTATGAGGCGTAATGGAGCCACTGCTTGATTTGTATACACCACAAACTGCCAAAACTTCAACTAAAAGGTGTCATGTTATCAACAAGATTGGAAAAGCAAGATGGCATAATACAGAACATTTCTAGCTACAGTATTCGAATTTGAATATAAATATAGGCGTGCCCGCACGCTTACATAATGCAGCTTCATATTTAACCTTCAGCCATTCTTGACGACAACGGAGACGACAGGTTAACAAGTTCTGGAAACTTTAAGAAAGCCGATTGTGTGGAATGTCAATGTTGTGTCTGGAATCTCAGTACAGAGTAGCGAGGCAGTAATAAACTCTCATGTTACATATTAACTGCTCATGTTTATTGAGATGAAAAGTGCTATTGACATAAAACCCCATAAAACCCCATATAACCAATGTATCAGTCTACAAGTCTACTGAGTGGCGACGCTGCTACTGAAGGGGTCACCAGAACAACAAACTAAACTGAAGGTTGGCACCACAGCCTCCACTCGCTGTCCCTTTGTGACCATCTAACGCTTGGGATGTTCTTCGATGGCCTGTACACACATATTGCAATACAGAAACCTGCATTTCTAAAGAGCATCTCAGGCAAAGAACGTCCGACGAACTACGTGTTTGCTGGACTACGTTCACGTAACGCATCTCTCATACAGTTAGCCTTATTAAAGGGTAATATTGTGCATTTTCACAGTGAAACCCCATTATGGATTTAAATCACTTTTTTGAGTTTTAGTGTCATAAGCACTGTGTTCTATGTTATTAGACGGTAATATAATTGTGACTTTAAATCACAATTGTTATTTACAATTTCATTTGCTCTATTGTGTGTTATTAGACGGTAATAGTATGTTTGTATATGATACATAATAGATAATAAATCATTTAATGAAATTCAAATCACTTTAATTTTTTCATATCACCCGTCCTATAGACGAATCGGCACTAGTTAAACCGACCTATGGGCGAACTGACCCTAGTCAAATCGACCGGCTACCCTATATAAGACATCATCAGCAGCAGGGTTCTTATCGGGAAGCACCTTCACCACGGAAAGGCTCTTCACCATTATTTTGTCGAGTTCGATAAGGCATTCGATGGAGTCTGGCACGAGAGGTTGTGAAACGCACTGCGATCATTCAACGTGGAAGAAGCGGCTCATCAAAACCTTCAATGGTCTCTATGATGGCTCGAGAATTTCCGTCCTATTCAACAACTAAGTCGGAAAATCGTTTCCCACATCGACATTAGTACTGATACCGACAGGATGAGTAGATACAGTAGTGCTGACACCCAGAGGATGAGTAGACACAGTGGTACTGTTACCGACAGGATAGAAAATAGTGGGAGGGGCTTAAGCTCGGCACTTGTCAGTGAAGGTGAAGGGTGACATAAGCAGACTGATGACATGCTCTGCTTTAGTCAACTCACTCATTTATTATCTCATGGCGTGCAGCTACACAGCAGGTCTCACCTGAATAATATCTCAACACATTTCACGGCAGTCAGTGCGTCATATGAGACAAACTAATAATTCGTGTACTGTGCTGTCTATTTTCATCCTTATTATGCTAAAGATATTTAAGTCTTCTATTTTATACAATGTGTCAACTCTGCCCACATTCACTCTATGTGACATCCTGGTCGTCGTATGATTATCGTGGTGGTTATACTTGTGTAAAATGTAGTCTTAATGTGTCTACATAATGTAGTCACACGTGAAGATAAGGTAGTGACACACATCTCTATGGCGGCAGCTGTATTCCTCGTGTCGTTGTGCTGTTAACGCTGAACTCTGTCAACTTAATGTCGTCCACCTCGTAGTAATGCTCTCTAGCACCTGTACTCTCGCCCCGTCTACTTATTCAAGATTTCTTTCGTCACATCAAACGTTACACAACAGTAAGGTATATACGAGTAACTTCAAAAATACATGTTTTGGTCGTAATAAAAGTATGTTACCCCTGTGATGAATATTAAAGCCAGTATAAGTCACTGACCCAAACTGCTGGCCGAGTGTCAATACAATGTGCGAGGTAACTCTGCCATCTTCCTTCTTTCAGGTTTTGCAGAACATTTTACAAAGCTTCGTGCACTCGTCTCTTTTTTCTCAAAAGCAGAAGTGTGTTGATCACGAGGCTAATTATTACCAGGACATTAATCACAGTCCAGCTGAGGCTGATGACATTCAAAATGGCGAGACAGACTAACGCTCGGCATCTCGCAGTAAGCGGCTAAGGACAGAGTAAGCGGGTTGTCTTCTAGGTACATAACTCTGTAACTCATTACCGCCTGTAGTCCGGCTACACTGCACATTTCTATTTATCTGCATCTCAGTTGAATGAATAGGAAACTCCAAAACTTTGCTGTATTGCTAACAAGAACTTATTAACCTTTCAATACACGTAAAAGAATGTCTATGAATATATATCTATATAGTAATGTTAAATAATGCAGTATGCATATTATTCTATTTCTGTATATCACACACATACTCACACTCACACACTCACACACACACACTCACGAACACTCACACACACTCTCACACACACTCACACAAACACACACCTAGTAAATTCGGAAGCACACCATCATTCGACTCTTAATAAAGCTTACTGCTTTGTATCGTCTAAATAATTGTTCACCCGAATAGTGCGATTACACAGAAAAAAATTATTATCACCCTAGTAAATAATATAGTCTTACAAAGTCCTTAGCAGGTAAAATGACAAGATTGGTACTGCATAACTTTGTTTCTATGAACTATTAGAATACAGATAACATATACTTTAATGTATATTTTTATGTCATTGTCACAAGGCTCTCTTCTTTTGCTGCTGGATAATTAGTCTTCAAAACATTTGCTTTGTCTCCTAAAACTGAGCAGGTATTTTAACGGATACTGACTGATGGGTTGAAGTCGACCATTTTTTCTTCATAAAAAGCTGGGATGTATTCAAGATGTCTGATGGAGTTTAGTTCAGTTCGGTTGAGTTGTGTGTGTGTGTGAGAGAGAGAGAGAGAGAAAGAGAGAGAGAGATGGCGCTTGGCGAAGACATGACGGTAAGAAGAAACTTGTGTGGAATTATTTCTGTGGACAATACGAATGTAGGTGCATTTCTGTCATAAAAAGAAGTTGCACACAAGACGAATGATTTTGTACACATTTACTTCCTGCTGAACTATTAACATCAAGAAGAACAGCAGACGACGCGAAGTTTCGTGTTGACGGAAGTACCCATACTTCAGGTTTATAATCTGTTGTGTTTGTAGCTTATTGGCTGTAAGTTGTGGGAAGGAAAGATGGAGGACCTCCGCCAATAAATAAATAATAAACTCGAGGATGTTCTTCTTAACCCTTTGCTTCAGATGGTTGTGTTTCCGGAGCAAGGAAGTAGTACTCAGCCCTATGCACTGCAGACACTACAGGCGAACTGCTGAGGGGAAAGCAAGATGAAGAGATAAAAGATCTGAGGCCGAAACTAAAACATGATTTAAATGATGTAAACTTCCTATTAGTGTTTATCATAAATCAGATTTAAATAATAATCGGCATTGTTGGGTTCTCATAGATGAAATATTACAAAGGTTTTGTGAACAGGGGGTGGGGTGCGGCGGGGAAGCGTAACAAACTTCTTCACGTTTTGACTATAATTTGACTTCGGGGTGGCAATAATGGACCACAATGTTAGCACAGTTGGAGTTGTCGTCTTAGAGGATGGTGGTCTAAGATTGGGCTGTCGCCGTCATGCTGATCGAGTGATGTATGTGGTGCTGTTATTGAAGTACATCGTAGTAATGGCGGAATGTTTGTTTCTGTCGGTCGTGCTAGTGGTTGTTATTGTGCTGGTGGTCTCTACAGCAGGCCTGAATGACAGGTCTCGGCAGAACACATCAATCTCCTCTAGATGCTTCATTTCCACTCCCAGTGAACACAATGGCCGTGTAGTACTCGAGGATGTTCTTCTTACCCTTTGTACGCTCGTGTGGTAGTATAGTCAGTGACCTTTTACTTATAACATCATATAACATGTTAAGACTGCTCTAATGTGGACTGACCTGTGACAATCTACTTATAAACCCATCGGACACAGAGCTGTGCCTTATTTAATATTCTCCTCAGCTACGTGCTGCTTTAGTTTAATAACAAAGTCCGGTTTGAAGCGCACTGTTCCACGCGTCTAGAACTTTCGCTGACCTCACAATCTTGATACCAATCATTATGCTGTTTAGGAAGAAGATTGAGATAGAAACATCAAGAAAAATGGCTCTCAACCGCTCAGACCGGTCACTTCCTTACCAGGGTTATCTCCCACTTCAAAGGTATGTCGTAGGCTCCATGTTACAAATCCATTTCTCTGCTTCAAGCTTTCAGCATGTCGAAGAAGTTAATTAGTTTTTGTCCACTTTGTAAAAAATCCGAAACGTTTGTTAAGTTACACACTTGACAACATTTTGACAGTTCTACTTGGAAGGTGGTAAACTTTGAGACAAAACAGCAGGTGAGAACTGTCTCCTTACTTTCAGTAAGTTTATCTGGTCCTGAATAATTGTCTCAACGCATAAGTGTTATGTAAGAGTGTAAAATAATGAAAAAAAAACAGTCTCTGCTCCTTGGTTGACCGCAGCCCGTCTGCCAACAGAGGCGGCGACCCACTCACTGACCGGCGTTGACCTCAGCAAAGCTCGATGGTCACACAGTCCGCTTACAGGCCTGGAGAACGACGATGACGGCATTTACGACGATTAAAGACGAATACTGAAGACGATTTACGATGTGTGGTGATTGACGATACTTGATGACTTTTCGGAAGATGATTTTAAAAAGCCTGTGGCGAGGATGACACACAAAACCCTTTCCACCATCTTCCGCGTTACTACCTAGTTAATCCCCCACAGGGCCTCTCTTACAAACATCAAGCTTGCAGCTAATGCCTCCCGCTAAATACATTCTCAACAACGCATACACACGCACGCGCGCACGCACACACGCACGCACACACACACGTGTCTTCCTCGAGCCATAATTCGCATAACCGCACACTGGTCAGGTAGCCATTGGCGAAGAAAGAACAGCGGCAAGGAAGTATATCCCTCTACTTACCCAACGGCTCGTGACGTGTGTCCTTCTGTCGCTCCCTCCATGAAACATTGAGATGTTACTCTCGACAGTCCGACAATTTCTAAGGATTCAAAGAAAGACGAAATAACCATGGGTCACGAACGACACTCTTATTCCCTATGAACCAAGGAGGGCTTTGAAGAGAGAAAGGAAAAGCAAATCATCAAAAAGTCATTCAACAGAGTCTGGCACAGGGGCTTTGGCATGTGATGCAAAAACTCAGCATCGAAGAAGGCATAGTTCAAGTCATGAAAGCGCTATGTAACAGATGAATGGGTGCAATACTGATGGTTATAAAAAGGGGACCTTACTTTACATCTACAGTAGAGGTACGCTAAGGGTGCGCTTTATCACCGGAACTGTTTAATATCTTTTTGTAGAACATTAAAGTGAAATCGTTCATGACCATCGGACTTTCATTTCCATTGGTGGGAGACCGACTTGCAACTTACTTTTTGCAGAGGAGACAGACCTGTTAACGGGTACTAACAAAGAACTCCAAGATCTCCCCAGTAGACTGAGAGACAAATGGAACTTATATTGAATGGAGACCAGCACTGAAAAGAGCAAAGTTATGAGCATTAGAAACGGTAAAGCAGAGATCTACGTGAACTGGGTACACCTCGAAGTCGCAAAAGCTTTAGGTACTTGGGAGCCACCTTCTGTCAAGATGGCAGCTCCACGACAGATGTCCGGATCACTCTAGCAACAGCAACAGCGGCGATGGCTAAGCGGGATAGGATCTGGCATTCTACAAAGTACACTCACAAACCCCATGTAGTTGCTGGTCTAAGGATGTGAAACGTGTTCTCACTACAGAACCACAAACCTTGTCAGCCACTCCAGCAGAGTGGTGCTGAAAGTAACACAGAACAGCGCGTGACACGTGTACTCTGCTCGCCGACACGGAAAGGATAATCAAACCATTCGAGAGCAAGTGCAAGAGGAAGCTGCTGGGGATCTCACACAGAGAACACAAAACCAATGATTTTGTACGGTTGCCACACAACTCGTAGGACAATAGAAGCCTCTATTTGCAACAGTCAAGTGACTGGCTTGTGTTGCCATGTGGCCAGACACGACACCTTGTCGAAGACAAGGCACATGTGAGGGTGGTCGACCACGCGGTGGCCAGAGAAAGAACTGATATACTAAGGTCAATGACTGGACTGGTCGTCCTGTACAGGACCAGCTGACTATCACCCAATATAGTCTGGAGTGGAGGGCCCTGTCAGCTGTCACTTCTACCCATGTGGTCCCTTCCAACGACAGGTACCGGTCACTGACTGACTGATTGACTGAGTGTGTAAAACAAAACATGATGACATCAGGATTGCGATAACAGAGAAACTACACAATCATGCATTGTCCTATATCCAAGACATTAATAATACACCTATTTGTTTTAATTGTCTATTCAGACGTGAAAGATAATGGGATATCTCGCTTTGGTCAATCCCATTAAGTTTTCTTTTGGGGATTATAGTTGCTTTTTAGTCGACCACGTTGATCACATCAAAAACAATCACAAAACAATAATACAGAAGTAGTTTAGACTTCAACAGCGTTTATTTCATAAGACAAAGGGCACAAAACCGTATTACAAGGGAGGCAAACCATCACATACAGAACTATATTACAATGTGCATTCACTATTTTCCAGATTAGCTTGTATTGTAAGCCGTTTCTCGCTGGAAATTTCCTCTTGAGTGTTTGTTTTCAGTCGGCTATTACAGGGTGACTGTGTCTATATTTAGATTGAATGACTGAAAGTTTTAAATGTCATGTTTGTCTCTCGCTTTAGCAATTCTTCTTTTTTATTTTTTTGTTGTGTCATGTTTGCACTGTGAGCAGCGTTTATTCTCTTAAACTGGTAAAAAGTTATACATACATCTTTCGTAATAAATATATAGATTTGTAAATGCATTTTTGAAACCTTGAGTGTAATTAAATATAGTTTGCCTACAACGTAGACAGGAACAATAATGAATAATTTTCGTCGCTTTTCACTCTTTCTAGTATACATTAGACAAGTAAATTAGAGGCAGTAAAGTGACAGAAACACTATGGCCCATAACAAAGTTCAATTCTACTGGTAAATTCAAGTATTAAACAATTTGAGGGAAATTAATGCGATTATTATTATCTTCTGTAACTGTCCTTTACACACATCCAGACACGTGTGCGTCAGACATTGCAAAGTGTATCAGGAAAGACTTTGTGCATCACCATGTTATCTCCACTGTACAGCCTCAACTTGATGGGCGGAGACTTGTTTTAATCGTCAGCTGAACACAGATGAAAGCAAGTGATAACGAGGCTTGTGTGAAGCTTTCATTTCCTGAGCTAGCAAACAGCCCTGAGTATTGCAGGCGAACTGTTGAAGAGTAAGTAAGAGAGAAAGACGGAGAAATAAGAGATACAGAGCAGGTCCAAGCATGAACACTGTGAGACTCGCAAAACTCCTATTAGAGTATATAATATATCAGGTTTGAATAATCACCTGTGGTGACGAGTTAACATGTGAGGAACATCACGAAGATGGTGCATGTGAATATCTGTCAACAGAGAGAAAGACAAGACACTGGGTGATGTGGTGACGTCTGGGATCAACTGATGACAACTCTTTCGGATGACTGTTTTCTGTATCAGACAACTCAGCAGTGTCCTCAGTCACGAAAAAGAAGTGAGACAGGAAATGTAACATGTAGACAAGAAACACTCCTCGCTATACTTGTCTATTGTCATCGACAGTATATCCGTTCTACCAAGAGATAGATTAGAGAATAACAATATAACGATAAATATAATAGATAATTCTTAATTCTGCACTTTTACAACTGCAAGAACTGGAAGAACATTGAAATGGATAACATTCACAGTCAAGAACAATGATTTCTACTAAAAGGTGACGAGGGACTATATCTATGCATAAATTATTTCGATAGCATCAACAAAAGAAAAAAAGTCTGCGAGTCGTTTTTAAAGGTCTCAGGGGAAAAGCCATCCAGTGTAATCGTTACATGGATAACACATTTAATGCCTATTACTGCTGATTACTGAACTGCATTATTATCAGAACACGTGAACATGGTGGCAAAATATTTTGCTTCTATACATTTCTCTGATGACTAACGATTGCTGCTGCGGCTTTCCTTCACTTTGTTCTTAGGCACCGAGAAAATTTCTGTTGAACTGATTTCCTGGTATGTTTAACCAATAAAATGTCTGTGAGCTGCCCGAGACTGTTAGAATACGAAGTCTGTTAAACTAATAGACTGCTTGTGTGCTCGTCGGACTAGCAGGACGAGGAATAATGTCTTTTGTATTTTAGAAATATTCACAGTGCACGACATCTGAACCTCTTGAGGAGGAAGCTCTTGGTGAAGGAAGTCAAAACACGGAGTAGGAATTGCTGTAACAGCTTTAAATACTGCGGATTTGTCCGGAAGAAGATTCTTTAAGAAAGTTGAAGAAATCACATCTACTTTAAAATATGCATTGATCTCATCATCATCATCATCATCATCATCATCATCATCATCATCATCATCATCATCATCATCATCATCATCATCATCATCATCATCACGATTGTAGCTAATGTCGTCTCTGTCAAAACGAGAGGAGGCTTAACATCTGTAACAGTGTGAGACTCAAACCATGACAAGAATGTCAGATGGACAAGCATCAGCAATACAAGTATCAACTGTAAAAGCTGCCCGATATCAAGTATCACCAAAAACAGTTTTACAATACAGGAGCCAAGCTCTGCAGCAAATGGTAACGACCTCTGGAAGGCTCTGTGAAGGCCAAGACGATGCTCAATACTCTGAAGGATTATCTTCTTAACCATGTACGAAACACTGATGAGCTAGATGATACTGATCACAGTAATTACTTATACAAAAAGACATAGGGTCATTTTTTCTTTGAGTACCGTCAATGCCACGCTGTTGATTTTCATTCTACACTTGTCTGACAGTTTGAATGCTGGTTACCATCGCTTGGGTACAACAAGGTAAGTACAGTCACGTGACCCTAACGGTGCTTCATATGAGAGTGAGATAGGGGGAGATAATAAGGCCCAACATGACATTCCCTGGCAGAAACGCTGTTCTCCACGCTCATTAAGACACGTGTGCGTCAGACATTGCAAAGTGTATGAGGAAGACTTTGTCCATCACATTGTTATCTACACTGTACAGCCTCATCTTGAGTGGCGGAAACTGTTAATGCTCACTTGTTTTCACCGTGAACTGAACACAGATGAAAGCAAGTGATAACGAGGCTTGTGAAGCTTTCATTTCCTGAACCAGCAAACAGCCCTGAGTATTGCAGGCGAACTGTTGAAGACAATGACAATGACTGTTGAAGAGTAAGCAAGAGAGAAAGAAGAAGAAATAAAGTAAGTAGAGCAGAAATCTAAACATTAACACAGTGCGACTCGTAAAACTCCCATTAGAAGATAAAATAAACCAGGTTTCAAAGTTGATCTGTTTGTCGGACATCGTATTAGATGATTTTGTTGTTGCCGACAAGTAAGTAAATTTTGTAGTTTGTTTTTTTATGAAAACTTATCTTAACTACCCACCTTCCGCCCTTGCTACTTTTTTACGCATCTCTCGCTGCACAATCACGATATTCTCTGTTCCTGTTACTTGACTAAGAAATTAAGGAAATAAACATTTTAACACAAGACTTCACTCAGTTATCAACTGTTCTGCTTTGGCCAGTATAGTCAAGACTTTGTTTCTCCATCGCGTTTTAAACTACAGCGAACATCCATAACTTGACACGAGATTAATATGTTTCCTGGTCTTCACAGTAGACTGAGCACACAATCACTACCACAACTAAGTGAAAACGATGGCTTCAGATGATTGTGTTTCCTGAGCAAGGAAGTAGTACTCAGCCCTATGTACTGCAGATGCTTCAGGCAAACAACTGGGCGGCAAGCAAGATGAAGAGATAACAGGTCTGAGGCCGAAATTACAACATGATTTAAACATGTAAACTTCCTATTAGCTGAGTATGTTAACATCATTGGCTTTATCGTCTTACAGGATGGTTGTCGATGAATCTGCTGGTATCGTCATGCTCATCCAATGATTTATGTATTGCCGTTATTGAAAAACATCGTAGTAATGGCGGAATGTTTGTTTCTGTCGGTCATTCTAGTGGTTGTTATTGTGATGGGGGTCTCTGCAGCAGGCGTTAATGAAAGGTCATGGCCGAGTACATCTCATAAACAATCTTCCTCTTGATGCCCGCAGCTACAGTTTCCACAGACGTATATCTCACAGCCTACAATTTTGCAAAAGGTTAAGAGCTGACCTCAGCAAAGAGGCAGCCCTGAGATATACATCCGTGTTTTCCGTTTTCATTCCTAGTGAACACAATGGTCACTTAGAACTCGAGGATGTTCTTCTTAACCCTTTGTACTCTCCTGTCAGTGACGGTTTACTCACAACAGCACATAACATGTTAAGTTTGTCTCTCATGCGGACTGATCTGTGCCAGTAAACATATAAACATATAAAGACATAGAAAATGGAGGTATGCCTTTGTTAATTGCCTCATCAGTTATGTTTTACCTTAGTTTAATGACATAACATCCACTTCTCTGCTTCAAGCTTCCTGACTGTCGAGGAAATTAGTTAATTTGAAAAAGTTGCACATTTTGTAAAAAATCCGACATGTTTGTTAAAATACAGACTTGATAAGATTTTCTCAGTTCTACTTGGAAGGTAGCAAAACTTTTCAGACCAAACAGCAGGTGGCAACTATCTCCTTATTTTAGGTAAGTTGATCTGGTCCTGAATAATTGTCTCAACTCGCTAAATAGCGAAAAACTAAGACATAAATAATTGAATGTTTCAACTAGTACGCATGTATTTATTTTTGTATGTATGTAAAATGTTTCATTTGTTAAAAGCAGAAGCGGATCCACTAGTTTGAACTTAATAACAATATTATCTACAAGATTAGATTCTGTGTTTTAGGTAGAGTAAGAAAAGAAAATAGAGACTGAGACATCTTCTTTTTCTTTCTTTTTGTTTTTCTTCTTCTTTTTTCTGAAAAAAGTCAGAATACTTGACAGAGGAGTTTAAGAGAGTTTGAAATTGTAACTGGATTACCTGTCTTACCTAATAGTGATGACTTATCAGTGAGAAACATTAGCTTAGCCCTGGTGTACGGAAGTTATAATCTGTCTGTTTATCCTCTTATGATGTTTCATCATCACACTTGTCATTCTATAGACATAACCTTTGCATGTCATGTTGCGTGCGCACGTGTGTGTGTTCTTATTTTTCTGTGTACTGTTGTGTGTTTAGTCCTGTATGCTTGACGATGATGACGACGACACGACGACAGTAGTGGATGATAGCGGCTAACAATGTATGGTGTGGGTCAGGAGTACAAGGATTGCCGACAAACTACACGCACGCAATCACAAGACTCGCGACTTTGTCTCGCTCACGTGTTAACTCCTGGTACATGCCACTCGCCAATCATCGAGGAAATTTACGTGACGACAAACCTTCATACTGACAAACCAATGGCGTTCAACTGGCAAGTGTAGAGAAAGGAAACTGTTGGAAGGAGGAAGTGAATATATTGGGGACCTTCTCTCTTGTTAAACAGAGAAACAGAACTGATTACAGAGAGAAGTGTATTGTAACAATTCTCACTACATTCTTGTCAATAAACAAGAGCTACATTGTGAGTCATCAGGTCGGAGAAATTACATCTTGAGGTGAGATTATACATGTTTAATCATCATCATCATCATCATCATCATCATCATCATCATCATCATCATCATCATCATCATCATCATCATCATCATCATCATCATCATCATCATCATCATCATCATCAAAAAGGGCAGAAGGTAAATTAACATATTTATTCTTTAATCCGTGTCATCAGATGAGGCAAAGTTTATGTGTGTGATTGCATGAATGAAAGAGAAGAAAATGAGTGAGCATTATTCATTCCTTCATGAGCTAAATAAAAAAGATACCTGGGATTCTCCTGCCACATACCCTATCATAGGCAGGGTGAATTTGCTTTATCTTTTATCTTGAAATATCTCCTTCTGATGTGTGAAAACATTTTTATGAAGTTTTACTAGATTTTAATAATGTAAACAATGTAACTATCCTCTGAATAATCCTTTATCTAATAAAGAAGTCACTAAGTGGACGTGTATAGTTTATAATCTTATCATCTGTTTAATTCTATACATTTTATATGACATTATTTAAAATTGATCAACTGATCATATTTTAAAAAGCTTACGTTTTATATCCTGGTCATATTTCAGCGATCAAGATGACTATGAAGCTTCTTGTGTGTTTGTTTACTCTCTTGATTCAGCACCAGGTACAGCAAACACGAGGTAAGATCACGAGGTGGTCACACAGAAGGGTAGGAATATTTTCGTTGAAAATTATTTAGCAGGAACCTACTCGTCCATACCACATAATCTCAAATTCTCACTTTGTGAGGCCAAATGTTAATTATGATGAAGTCTTACATTTTAGTCTTGACCTTTGGTATCCCAACAGCTTTGTTTGTATTCTAGCCTGTGGTGTGTACACCTTACCCAGTGGCTTCATTTTGTCTCCACTGAACCCCTGATCTCTTATTTGTCTGCATGAACTTCACGCTCTCTCCAGTCGCATTCACTAGTTCACACAGCATGTTACCACCACCGACAATACCTGGCAGTCCTAACAACATGTCTGCCTTTCAAATGAAAAAAGTAGCAATAAATCATCTGATAATAAAGATAATGAGTAAGAAATGGAGAAAGCAATTTTATCTAAAATATCTCTCATAACTGACATTCTACACAGAAAGAAGAGGCGATGTGAAGAATATCTCTGTAGACAACAAAGCCACCACCTTAGGGATGATAAAAAAAGGAATCGTCGTTATGGAGTACGGTATTTGTAACTGAGTCATCACCATCATGTATTGAGGCTAAAGAAATGAAGAAAATGTGAAACTCATATTCAAGAATATAGAATATAGTCAGCAATAAAGTGAAGATTGGCTGTCCTGGGTTCAGTTCTCGTCTCGGGCACGCTGTTCTTTCTCTGCATGTGGCATGTGTTTACAGGGCTACCTGCCTTCCCGTGATATAGCTTTAGTTGCTGTCTCGGCGTAAAACACCAATCCTCCTCCTCACCCTTTTCTACATTTCTGTCCTATTCTCTCTTTCTCATATCAACTTCTGAAATGCAGTGTTATTCCCTTTAGGAAATTCCTTTACCTCAGGTAACAGAATATATTGAGATTTTTTAACTTGTGAAACTGATCCAATCTGGCCATGATGTAAAAACTTTATGTTAACGAGATACATAGGCCTTATGTATGGAATACTGTCACGGAAAACAACACGAAGAAGCAACGGTCGAAACAATCCCCAAAAATAATTCTTCTTCTTTATTTTCCTTAATTCTCCTCCACCTTCCTTCTTTTTTAACCCCTTGTTCTTTTCCCTGATCTATTTTTTTGATTATCTTTAGCCTGTACAATTTTTCGTCTATTTATATTTTTGTTTTAAACTTTATTATAAAAAATTTATGTGAGACAATATATGAAATAACAGGCTATTAACGTGACCTCTTGACATACATGTTAAATCTTACTCTTGTTATGGTCAAAATACTGTCAGAAATTTTTTTCCACAGCAATCATTCCACAGAAGTTTCTCCTTGTCACTGACGATGATAACGCCATCCATCGCATAGACATCGACACGGGAAGTAATGTTACAATCCGTCCCAGTGGTCTACAGAGGCCACATGGTATTGACTACGATCCAGTAGATGGTCGTATCTATTGGGCAAATACATGGGAGAAGACCATTCGATCCGCTAACCTTGATGGCAGCGATTCTCGACTCGTTCGCAAAATTAGTGAAGGTAAAGTCACTGACACACACCGTGTTCATAGGTTCTACATTTATTACAATATTGTTAAGAATATTTTTATTAAATTAATGATGAAGGGATTTTTAAAACTTTTTCTAGTAAAGAAAAGGCTGAAATCGCTTTACAAAAAGGCAAATACACAAAACAAACACAAAATACCTGATAAGCTCATAGGTACCAAAAGAGAAACATTCAACAGCAGCAAACACAAGGCCGAAAATCCTTAAACCCAAGGATGCCAGGGAAGATAGATGTTAAAAATGGGCAAGCAGCTATTTCGAGGATGGCAAAACATAGAAAACAGAAGAAAGCAACCACAACAACAGACATCAAATCAACAGTACACACAAGTGTGACACATATCTACAAGTAAAAACGAAAAGAGATCAATTCACATTCTAATCAGTTAGACTTCACACATCTCTGAAAGCTATCAAGATTGTGTTCTTAAATAAGTGTGGATATGGTTTACTTTTACAAACTTTGTTCGCTGTCTTTAATATTACATCCTCGTCCTCTGCCATTAGTCTTATGTCTTTATGTTACTGTCATCTTACATTTGTGTAGTCAGCGAAATCACTGAAGAAAACAATTGTCGTCGGTCTGTTCACAAGTCACGTATCGAGTAGAAAAAAGACATCATCCAACTCGATGAATTTCGAACAGAGCAATGCACTGGTTTCATTTGTTAACTGTCTTTAAGGAGTTTATCTACGGGGCCTTTCTTTGGATCCTGTGTCGAGGCTACTATTCTACGCCATGATCGACATCCCCAGTGTCATCGGAATGATATCACTGTACAACAACAGTCATCACATTGTCGTCGATTCAGACATTGATTACCCTATAGACATCGAGCTGGACAAACACAATGGGTGACTATAATAAGACTTGTAAATAATCAAAAACACATTGAGCTCCTTAGTGTTAAGACTGTTACAACGCTGACAAATAATATAGCAGTTCATGTTAAAGACTTTCTTCATCAAATGTTTACATCTGAGCGATTTACATGCTAATGAATAATGAAACAGCAAATGGTGTAAAGGAAGAGAAGTAAAAATAAATGGAAGTAGAGAAAAACAGAAGGAAAGAAAGAAATGTGTTCAAATGTGACAGCTGCACTCAAAGACATTCAGCAGTTTTTCAAGATATAAACCAATTTTAAAATCGTTCTCCAATTATTTGTAAAAACAACAGTGTCATCTACTGGAGTGACAGCTGGGGTAGAATAGAGAGGTGTAACTATGACGGCTCGGACCGTCAGACACTCATTTCCTCATCCCCGCATCTTCAACATCCAACTGGTCTTGCTTTGGACACAGCAGGTAAGATGTTTGGTGTTTCTTGCACTTTTTAGTTCTTTTTATTAAGATTTTTATAAAGATTTGTTCTTACTTTTTCTATTCCGTTTTTATTTCTTTCTTTCTGCCTGACTGCTTAAAAAAATCTTTGATTTGCTCTTAGAAACGACGCTTTATTCTTTTAGCCTGTCTATTTGAGGATTTGTTGTCTGATTGTTTCTAACTTTGCTTTTTGTAAATTATTCCGTAAGTGTACATATTTGTGTCTTTCCATTCATATCTTCCTTCATACTTACTTTTGTTTGTGTTCATGTCGATGTATGTGATGAATGAATGAATTAATGACTGTATGGGTGTGTGAACGGATGGATTAACTGGTGTGCATGTGAAGGTAGGAGACTTTACTGGGCAGATACAGGCACAAAACTGATAGGATGGACGGATGTGGACGGCAGAAATACTGGAGTTTATTTTAAACAAGAGGGCTCATTTTTTGTGGGCCTGGATATCTACCAAACTGAGTTGTTTGTCGCGGACTGGGGACCTGAAGGGTAAGCGCTATTAAGATTTTTCTTTGGCATACAGCAGCAAACAAAGTTGTTTTTAACATTGGGATGGGAGGTACAGGATAGAGAAAACAGTCATAAAGCTACATCTTTACGTAGCCACAGTGAAAAAGTTTCATATTACTTTATATTTGTGAAGCTACAGACATTTCGTAATATCATTACTTAGGAACGTGAAACTTTTAAATGAAAATCAAACACATGTTGATCACGAATAAAGCTCTGTCTGTGTTGATTACTCAGTGGATGTTAGATTTCTGCTTAGATACCTAAATATGGCTGATTAATCCCGATACTTAGCTGTTTGCTGTGGGGTAGCCAAATTCAGGAGTTTGGCAATGTAGAGATGTATGACACAGTAAAGGTGAGAATACCAGTCAGTCCGCTACCTGTCCTCGGGGGGCGGGGGGAGCACATGGATAGACTGAGCAGTTGCCAGGGGCCGCTACTCTTGTGGGTGTCAGTGAGCAGGTCCTGTACAGGATGACCAATCCAGTCATTTATGTCCTTATGGGAGATTTAGAATTCACTGAGATACTTTTAATATGTTGGCATATTAATCTGTAACCAAACGACTCTTACAGAATATTTTTTATGTTTTCAAACAATCTTATGAATATACCCAATGATAAGGTTTAACTAACAGGACTCATAATAAGATTAAGTTTATTTGCTAACTATTGAAAGTACCATTTCACAAGTACTATTTAAAAGTATTAATTTTCTGCTCATACTTTAAAACCCGTTAAAATCTGTGATTGCTTACATTTTTACTATGTAATCTAATCAATATGGAAATTTAGTGGACATAACATAACTAGAGAGAAGGTTGTTGTCGTTTTGGTATTGTTTTTATACAGAAGGGGGGCAAAAACAACATATATCTATCGCATTGACAAGAATGGAACAATGAAGGCGACTGTACAAGTTAATGGGAGAGTAAGGGATGTTCGGGTCTATGCGGAGGAAAGAACAGACAAAGGTCAGTAAACAGTCTGTACTGCCCAGAAATGTAAGATAAAAAGGAAAACATAATACAGAAATTCACAGGAGATTATATTTTCCACAATGTCTCCTTTTATATATATATATATATATGTCTGTGTTTTATGGGTTGATTTTACTCACACCTCAAAAAGCGAGAAAACTTTCTGTACACACATACATTTTCTTCACTCTTTCATTCATCTCTTGGGCTCGACATTTGTGTCTGTATTGAGCGGTCATCAGCAGGTCATCCTCCTCAGTCACAGACCTGTATTCTCTGATGCATATTGGCAGGTATAGTGGCAAACATTTGTACAGCAAGAAGGGAATTTAGAGGAACTTGTACAACATGTGTTTGGCATTACTACCTGATGAATTTTACATGTCAATTGTATGAAAAATTAGATTTTCCCATTCAAATATACTGGAATGGTAAAAATATGTAAACATGCTTTCACTATCTTCCACGCCGCTTGCAGTAGAAACACATTTTAAAAATTCTTTTAGATTTTGTAGGCAGCAACTTATTTAGGGTACAAAGACATCATACCATCTAAAGAGTTTTTTGACACTAATTGAATCGTGAAGTTAGAACAATCTGTGTGAAAAGCTTATGTTTTTGTGTAACTATTAAGATGTTAGTTTAATACTATACTTAATTACTTATTCTTCTATTGATATGAGAGGTATTGAGGTACTAGCAATATCTTACCTCACACAGTTTTTCTTGTCTGACCTCAAAGATGGCGAAGGCACCATCTTTAAAAGTTCTCTATCCTTAATTCATATTTTCAGCATCTTCCTCACCAACACCAACAAGCGATCATACAATGAGCAGTGAAAGTACAGGTAGCATTTAAAGCTTTTTTCTTTATTATTTGTGTTTAAGTACAACCTAAAACATGTTGTTAATTTACTAATATAAATAGCTTGCCCAGTCTTCTGGCCCTCCTAAACTTACACCTGTATGACTCAGGAGTCAGCTGAAATGCTTCTCTCAGTGCTATTGTCACAGTATTGTAGTCACGGTGTTCAGCGTCTGTGAGAGACAGGTACACGTGTGCTGCTCGACCTCTCAGTTGACTCCAAGCATCACTCCCCAACTATTTTCATCCCAGCTCCACAGCTGAGCTACACACTCAGAACGTCCTAAGGAAGTATCAAGAGCTTCCACAGTTTCATCAAAAACAGGAAGTTTAACTCGATAAGTACTGATACGTGGGTCTGATGGGGTTGAGTTCATTCCCTTTTCACACCGTTGATAATGAGTTTCTCTTTCTCTCTCCTGCTCTAATTCAAACTTCCTTTCTCTCAGTTTCAATTCTAGCAGTCTTTCCTCTTCTTCTAACTGAAGATTTCTTTCTCTCTCTTTTTCTACTGCTTGAAGATTTCTCTATTTTTCTTCTAACCGAAGTTGTCTTTCTTCTAACTGAAATTTCCGTTGTCTCTCTTCTTCCTCTCTCTTTTTGTCACTGACAGTCCAGAAGTACAATTTTATCATTACTTTATAATTATATATTAGTCTCATTAGGGATTAACGTATGTCCGCGGGTACCCCTTGCAAGGAAGTTCACGCATAAAAGTACTTATTTTTATGATGGCGGGTGATTCCTTTCTAATGGGATACTTGGGCTTGTTTTGTGCCGTCAACTATTTGATTTGAAGATGGATGTTGTGATTATAGTCACTTGACATCCACCAGCTCTTCTTCCTCTGTAGATGTATGGCAGTCTCAGTCCTTACTGTTTGTTTTCTGATTACTATTTTCGTCTTCTATGTTTGTCTTGTATTCCGTGCCTGCAAAGATATCCTTTCCTCCATAGTATTCTGTCCATATCTACTTCGTGAGAGCACTCTTGATAACTTTCCGCCGACTGTCTTGAACAATTACTATCAGGTGGTAGTTTTATGTAGGATTGGACACGGAGATTGAAGCGCTTTTATTTTTATTATTATTATTTTTGGTGGGGGGGGGCATTGCAAAGGAACTTTCGAAAGCGAAACTTGATCCAAGAAGGCAAAGACTAACCACCTGGGTTAGAGAACTTTGAGACTTTGAAGTAGTGGGGTCGTGTCATTGTGTGATGTATAACAGTGAAGACGGGTAAACAAGATGTCTACTAATAAACCAGGCATCGTCCCTGGACCGAAATAATACTCGGTATCTCTGTCGCCGGGGAAACAGTTGTGGACAGATTACTACGAGTTAAGTCCCCTACATGCCCTACGAGTGCAAAGTCGGACGGGGCGCCGCTCATCCCCTCATCACAAAGCAGCCGGCGATACTGAGACTGAAAACGAATTTTTAGTACATAAGTGGGGGTAATAACTGTCATAGTAAAGTTGGTGAAACTGAGTGTGTAAGAGGGGATGGTGTGACAACAGGAAATAATAGAGTTGTTTTATGAAAGGTGCGGGTAGCACAGATTCCTTTGAAACCCCTTTAACTTTAGCTAATTGTTGTCTGTATTTGGCTTTGCTTATATCTTATTGAAACCTTTTGTCTTTATACTTTGCTTTAAACGATATTTAATTTATTTAGTGAAGAGCGGGTTTGGGTTCTAGTGAGCCGCCTGTCGTCCACTGGCCCCTGTGTTAACATTGTGTGTAACATTTCTCTGCTGTATTATTTAATATCCTCATAACTGTCATCCACATGCCCAGTTTCCCCGAGGTCAATGTTTCGCAGAAAACGCAAAAAATTGTGGGGCAAAGAAATAAATTCGTTGAGCTCGTGCTCCTACCCACCCACCCCTTTTCGGTTTGTTTATGAGTCTCAGTGCATATTAATCCTCACAAATTGTTTAACACATCTAAGGTCGTCTGGTAATCTGTTGGATACGATGTAGAGTAAACCCATGATTCTTATCCCATGACTTTTTCTCTTGTCTAACAGTTGGCATGGTTTTGAAACAGGATGGTAAAGATGTGATCTCTGATTTTTGTTTAGAACGCCTGCTGTCATTCTTTAGGTTTTCCCCTGTAAGATGGGTAGAACATTTGTAAAGTGTAGAAACCTGTATAATTAATGCTTAGAGAGTCAGAATGCCTACTCACAGTACTTACTAATAAAAACTGGATAATAAAAGCTACCATTAGCTGTAGAACTAAAGATATTTAACCATGTTGATGTACTAACATACCATGAGGATTGTCACATCCTTGTGTGTACATTGACCTTTGAGGTCGCCGTAAGGTGACAGTCGTGACAAGGAAATGACTTGGACATCGTCGGTCAGTATTTGCGGCCCCAAAGCAAAGATTATACACCGTCACACACAGTCTTGTTGTCGCCATACTAACACAGTCTCGAGAAAAAAGAAGAAACTTTGCTGATTATTTCTTTTACCGTAGTGACGAATTTTATTTGGAAGAATGAAGAACAAGAACATTCTTCTGTCTTTTGTGTACACAGATTTTATTTCGTCGTTACAGAGGTGAGAAAAATAATTTGTTTAATATCAGTCTCATGGTTTGCAAGGCTTTGGTCCCATGTAACATAAACAAGAAGACTTGAAGGTCTGTATAATTTATAATTTATTGTAATGTGCAATCAATCTAAAATTATTGGCAGCATGATCGCTTCTTTCTAGTTTTGTTTTTTGACTGTTTTCACCCATTTTCTGTTACGATCTTCTTTGTTTGAAGATAAAATAAAATAATACCTTTAATCTGCTTGGATTTAGGAATGTTATAAATGTTTTAAACGTCTTCAGCTATTAAATCTGTAAAATCTATTAATTTTATGTTTTTTAAAACAGCAATGCAAGCCCAACATTCAACTCCTAGCTAAAGGACTAGTAGATAAATTTGTTTCTTAATGACTTCTTAAAAAGCTTCAGCAAGATACTATTTACCCACATCTATCTGTACATGTACAGTTCTGTCGTCTGCATCTCTAGGTGTCTCACACACTCTCACACTCACACAATCGCCCGGAAATTTGCTCGTTCTCTTCTTTAGTCGTAAACAGAACAAATTAATCTGCTTCTTTGCCGGTCCTGTATAAGCTTACACAAGGGAACATTTATGTTACGGTAACTAATAAAATGTATGAAACGATTTTTCAATATACATACATCTTTAATCCTTTTTATTCCCTAAGTTCCTTTTGTCAGTGTGAATGTTAACAGAAGAATACTAGAATTTATAGTTTGCAACAAGATCACTTTTGTACCCGTTCACACTTGATACTGCTTTTTTTGTTAAAACTATGTTTTTATCACTGGCGTCTGATATTGCACGGATACAATATATATATATATATATACAAATTTCTATGGTCTATAGGATGATGTACTGGAGTGATTGTAGATTATATGGCCAAACGCTCTGACATTGTCTTTATTTTTTGTTCCTTCGCTTGTTTATTTTGTTTTGTTTGCTTGTTTCTTTATTAGTTAATTTGCTTCTGTATTGTCTGATTTATTGGCTGACAGGATAATTGTCTGCTTCAAGCAGTGAAAAGACCTAAATGACTCTTGAGGAGATATAGTGCGACCGTATATTTATGTGTATGTGCGCGTCCACACATGGGGAGACTGTACTGGGCAGATGGTAGCACAGACAAGATAGGGTGGACAAGTCTGGACAAGTAGGGTTGTGACATTTACAAAGCCAGGATCACACTTCTTCGGCATGAACTACTTCCAGAGCAACCTCTACATCACTGACTGGGGCACTGCAGGGTGAGCAACATTTAACCACAAATACGGACCACCGTAACTCTTGTCACCTGTGTAAAGTAGTTGTATGTAAAGACTATCAGAGCAGAGCTAGAATGGCGCTGAAGACAGTGGTACAAAGTCACTCATAGCTAATCTTGGGCAATGTTTACTAACTCCAATTACAGTTATTGTAATTTTAAATTCACAAACATCGTCTGAATCTAATGTTCAGGTAAATCTGGTCTAAGTTAAGAAACCTGGTCGATATACACTGCAGCAAATTACTCGAACATCTCTACTCTCTAAGAATCTACGTGTATTAGCGATCAGTCATTATACATTGTTGAAATTGTGTTGTGTTGTAACAAAGTATCTTCAGTCCAGCATAATCTTTTTTGTTCATTTCACACACATCAAACTGTACGAATTCATTAAATAATTTAGTTTGAATAATCGTTTTTTGTGATCACTGGCACACTATATTAGAGCTCACTGTCTCCATTCAGGAGTCAAGCACCACATAGTCTTATCCCTGGAATACTATACTTGTTTCTCCCCATCCATAATGCTTTCGATTGGGAATCCGTGTTGTGGTCGGGTACATTCCATAGACACTCACGAAAAAAAAATGTTTATTGGAAGTGAAAATAGTAATACAGGTCGCGATCCTCGTGTTTGCATAAATAAGACAGGTGGTGACTGCAACGTGCAGGAGGGCAGTGGTACAGCAATCATCAGAAAACATAACGAGAATTGTGATGCTGAGTTCGAATCTCGCCTATGAGCATATTCATTTCTTAACCCGACAATTCATAGCGTAAAATCATTTACAGATGAAAGCTTAAATGTTTACTCGATTTTTTTTTTTGTTGTTTCTATTTTGTCATCGTGAGTTTTAGCAAGCCTAGCAGCTCACTAAAATTTAACAGATACTTTAGTTTGTATAAGTATCGATAAGTACCTCGGTGTGATAATCTTGCAAAAATATTGTTCATCGTAAAAGTTTGCAACCAATAAAAGAAGAAAACTGCAGAGTGCATTGTACACGTGCCTAGCTGTTCTTCTTGAATCTGACCTTTTACATCTTTAAGGTACATACTTTAGAAGTGGGGCAGCGACTTCATTCATTAAGGCCAAGGAAGGACATTAGCGCAGTCTTATGGAAGGATGAACGACATCGTCATCTACTCGGCACAAAACGTAGACACAGGTGTGTGTGTGTGTGTGTGTGTGTGTGTGTGTGTGTGTGTGTGTGTGTGTGTGTGTGTGTGTGTGTCCCCATTAATTGATTTACTAATCTATTGTTAGCATATAGACTATACCAAGCAGTTATTTTTTCTTCTTATTTGAGCAATCATAATTACCTCCAGAGCAGATAAAAAACAATCACATAAAGTGCAGATGTTGAATAATTCTCACACCTAGCAGTTCTCTCTACTGTGTGTTTGTTCCTCTTAGCACCAAACGGATGTACTGTCAACAACGGGGGCTGCGGCAGCAACATTTGCATCCCGGCCCCTGCTAACACCAACAAGTGTCTTACCCCGCGGGAGTACTGTAAGTGTTCGCCCATTAGTTAATATTGTCATCCAAACTAGAGAGATTATTTAATATTTCATACTTATTGATGTCAAAGTTTAAGCAAGTCAGTATCTTATATAGCAAGTTCACATTTATCTCGCTCACAGACATAAAACTGTACACATATGTAAAACGCTGTGTAAAATCAATGTGTGGCTGTGCTTTTACTGTACTACATTATGCTAGAGTTCATTGTACTACTATCAACTAAACCACTTAAGACTGAGGAAGTACCTCAACTCTTTCCAGTTTTATTCATCAGCCGCGCCAGAAGTGTGAGCGAGACTGAGAACAATGTTACTGTACTCTAGTCTTCTATTTTTAGACTATAACTTTATCAGGTACATCGTATATTACACATTAAAATGCAGATTTGCAGGAGGTTGGGAAGCAAAAAGAATGATGCAAACAAGTCAACAAGAGCTGCATATGTGGGCATTGGTAACAGCAAACAGAAGAAACTAAGAAAAACTTACTAGAACATCACCGCCATCTACGTCCTGTTCATATGTCAGGATAGAACTTAGTAGCATGTTCCCCTTTATTTGTGTAGTATGTAGTGTGTGAAATGTTTGGTTTGCTTAAGTAGTCATTGAAACAGGTCTGTTTTGTTGTTATGCAGTGATTTACTGTTTGTCTCTCAAAAGTCTCCATGGGAACTATGTTAACAATCTAATCGTTTGAGTATGGTAAATCAGAAATACTTCTTTTGCATACACGCAGTAGTTAATTTGTAATTTTGTTTTTCAGCTTTCGTCATTCGTCGTGTCGAAAGAAGTGCTCAGCTGAACTTCGAAGATTGCAAGGTTCTCTTCTTTTTTTCCTATAGATGATGTAAAAGCAACAACAGTTGCCTATGTACATACATTTTTAATTCGTTGTGGACCTTTACCCACGGTGTATGTTTTAACAATACGTCAATAATAATTCGAGCTATTGACTGTCAATACCATGTTTATAATACAATGCTGCTACCAATGTACAGCGCCCAAGACGTACATAAATGGATAACTCTTTAGTCACTAATCGTCGAAAGAATATATTGGTTGCCTCCCCTACCACTGTTTTGTGAACATATTTGAAGTGGCGGAGGTATTCCCAATGTTTATATTCAGGTTGAAATAATCATACGGATGTTCTCAAATTTACATTTATTGAAATCAACTTGAGCAAAAACAAGTAAAACGGTTTTATTATATCTTCTGTAACTGAATTCATGAGCATAAACTGTTTGCACTAATCAACAAATTTCTAACTAGATGGTTCCCGGTCGTTGCAACTAGGGTCGTTTCGACTAGGGTCAGTTCGACTAACAGTCATTTCGACTAAGGTCGGTTCGACTAAGTCGTTTCGTCTAAAGGTCGTTTCATCTATAGGGCACATGAAATGGAAAAAAAATGAAGTGATTTGAGGATAAGTAGAGAGGATAAGAGCGCGAGGATAAGTATGCAGTTGGGAGATAGAGGAGGTTTAGGAGGAGAAACAAGGATTAAAAAAGAAGGATTTGTGAGTAGGGCGTGTAGGAGTATATAGAACGATTAGTTGAGTAGAGCTTTAGGCATTCTTGTAGATATTCAGAAAGGAAAGACTCAAAGGTTAGGGATTCCGTTATTTTAAAGTAATCAAGATGTAAGAATCGGTTTTTAACTGACTTTTTCATTTGTTTATTTTTCTTGTTTTCTTTTTTTTTATTTATAATTAGTAAAGCAGACAGATTCGTTAGACAAATCATTCTTTTCTTTTAATTTGTGTGAAGGAGCACGTATTTGTCAGGCTCCGTGTAAGTGTTGAAAGGATTGAGAGACTGATACACTGCGCGGTGTCGTGACATGTAAATAGTACTAATTGTCCACCCTCGCATGCACGCTCTCAACCACACAGACTCAACAAGCACTCAAACACCCGATCCCAGCGACGTATCTAACCGTCCCTCAGTGTACAAATTGACGCGCACACGTGGGAAGAGTAAAAAACACACGTTTATTAAAGATTGAAGAAAATTGTAAGAGAGAAGAAGAAAGGGCGAACACTGCCAAACATAATGTCAAGATAACACAAACACATAAACGTGTTTATGACGTAAAACAGAAGAAATTGCGTCAGAACGCGGTGATGTAGAAATTCTCCCCCCTCCAATTACCTCCTTCCACCCCCGTTTCTAAAGACAGCATGCGCCCCTCGACACTAATGACAGATTAAAATTCAAAATAATGATTTGAATCCATAATACAGTTTAACTGTAAATAATGCACAATATTACCGTAAAGTCTAACTGTATGAGAGATGTGCTATAGCACGCAGATATGTAAGGAGGTCGCTCTGACCGTAACGGGCGATACAACGCTGAACGCACACACGTACTCGAACAGACGAGCAAACACCTTTATCGTCGGACGTTGTGTCCCCGAAATGCTCTGAAGAAATGCAGCTTTCTGCATTGCAACATCTGTGTATAGGCCATCGAAAAACATCCACAGCGTTGGATGGTCACAAAGGAACAGGTAGTGAAGGCTGTGGTGCCAACCTTGTTCTATGTTTGTTGTTCTGGCGACCCCTTCAGTAGCAGCCTGTCGCTGGTTCCATGTTGCAGGAGGAAGCAACGCTTGTCTGTAGTGATCAGCACGACCTGGAAGCCGACGATCTCTGACATATGTATGTTCGAAATAGCTCAATAATTCGTCCATCTGGGGATGTTCAGGCATTGAGTTCGCCAGTTCTTCAAAGCTGGTCTGCACGTCGTCAACAGGAACATGTGTTAGAGCAGCGAGGCAACGGACACCAGTTCTAACTGCATCATCTGTTTCATATGCTGGGCGCTTTCCTATCTCAGAAACATGTCGCAACACACTCTGGCTGAGATGGAAGTAACATCCAGTCACACGGGCATGCAGATATAATCGTCGAAAGCACTCCATTGCAGCAAATTTCAAAATCAGTCAGGATCACCCGTGGTTGTGCATGTGGCAGTAGACGATTGACGTAGTCGAGCAAACGTGTGTATGTGGCCTTTGTCTTGTTGGGCAGTAGACAGTAAAGAGCTGCAGGATTGATGCCACTATTCTGCTCAAAATGGATAGAATAAAGCTGAAAGAAGATTGCTGGCAACTTTTTGAATGTCCCATCGGCCAACCAAACATCGCTTCTCTCTAGTCCTCGCACAACTGTATCGTCTCCCATGATAACGATACGGTTGCTCGGGTTGTCACGCTGTTCATCAAACGAATCAAACAGGACCAAATGACCAAAACGCTGTGGTATGTCCAATGTCATATCTTAGGATGGAGGTGGTAGAATATCGCCTCCTTCCTGGTTCACAGTCTTCACTCTGAAGCGTCTTAAACTCCTGCTAATCACTGATCGATCCGGGAGTGCCATCAGAATATCTTCAGCCAAGTCTCTTGCAACTGCGCCTTGTACAGCACCTGGTGTTGATGTAGTGTCTTGCATTCTGCGTTTCATTTGAAAAACGGCCTCTCTTGCTTTACTTCTTGCTGAATTTCCTTCATGATTATGCTTTGACATCTCCTGCACAATCTGAGTCCCAAGTGTCTTTATGCGTGCAGGACATTTCAACGGTCCATACTTGCAACATCTCCAGTAGACTTCAACTTTAGTATTCGATCTCTGCTTTCAAAATTCATAACCATTGCACAAAGCAGTTTCGCAACCACGTTTTGAATGTCCGATACTGATTTCGCTGGCCATTACTACTCCAGTGTACACTGTATTTTCAATGTTGTGTCTCAGTAGACAGCAAACGCTGGTCCGGTGGAAACTCTTCCAGCCGCTGCCTCACGCTTTTTGCTGCCAACCTGTTTGTCACACACCACTCTTCTCTATACAACACATCCCCCTGCGCTATACTTCAGGTGTCTATGACCTACCCACCATTCCGTTTTCTCACGGTCATTAGTCTAGTTCCTTCACTCAGCACCGGCTTCCAGTCGGTCAGAATGAAAACAAATGCTGGTCTCCGGTACTAACTAGACTGGTCTTCCACATAAGGGGTGTAGCCCTGAAACAATGGCGGCGGTTCCCCTTACGTAAGCGCGCGATTCCCAGGCTCAACTGATGCCAGGGGAGACCTGATGTTCTGGCCTTGAACACCCGAGTTACACAGCCGCTGACCCACTTAATTAACGCCTGGACAATTGCGCTTTTTCTAAAAAACAGCTCTGCCTTCTTTTCAAGCCTTTTTACATTTAATTAATTCAGTAAAAATGTGTCAACTCTGCCCACATTCACTATATGTGACATCCTGGTCACCGTATGATTATCGTGGTGGTTCTACTTGTGTAAAATGTAGTCTTAATGTGTCTACATAATGTAGTCACACGTGAAGATAGGGTAGTCATACTAAATGTGTCTGGAGATAATGTAGTCACACACAGTATGTCTAGAGATAATATAGCCACACGTAGTATATCTAGAGATAATGTAGTCACACACAATATGTCTAGAGATAATATAGCCACACGTAGTATATCTAGAGATAATGTAGTCACACAGTGACACACAATGTGTCTAGAGGCATGCTTATTATTAGCAGGACAATTATCACAGTCCAGCTGAGGCTGATGACATTCAAAATGGCGAGACAGACTAACGCTCGACATCCCGCAGTAAGCGGCTAAGGACAGAGTAAGCGGGTTGTCTTCTAGGTACATAACTCTGTAACTCATTACCTCCTGTAGTCCGGCTACACTGCACATTTCTATTTATCTGCATCTCAGTTGACTGAATAGGAAACTCCGAAACATCGCTGTATCGCTAACAAGAACTTATTAACCTTTCAATATATGTAAACTGTCTATGAATATATATCTATAGAGTAATTTTGAATAATGCTGTATGAATATCATTCTATTTCTGCATATCACACACACACACACACACACACGTACACATACACAAACACACACACAGACACACACCCTCTCTGTCTCTCTCTCTCTCACACACACACATCCACATACACACACAAACACACACACGTACACATACACAAACACACACACAGACACACACCCTCTCTGTCTTTCTCTCTCTCTCACACACACACACGTACACATACACATATATACACACACAGACACACACTGTCTCTGTCTCCCTCTCTCTCACACACACACACACACACTCTCTCTGCCTCTCTCTCTCTCACACACACACACACACACACACATACACACACAAACACACACTCTCTCTGTCTCTCTCTCACACACACACAAACACACACACACACACTCTCTCTCTCACACACACACACACACTCTCTCTCTCTGCCTCTCTCTCTCTCTCTCTCACACACACACACACACACACAGTAAAGTCAAAAGCCTACCATCATTCCACTGAGTGAGCTCGACTTTGTCACAAAGCACAAAGCATCACTGACAACAGTTCACAGACATCCTATTCAGGAAAGATATCATAATGTATAAATGTGTGTTTGCAGGTCTGCCGACTCCCTCAGGGCAGTTCACAGCTGACTGTATGAAGTCTGTAGAACATGATGGGAGTAGATTAAAAGTCTTGTATTTGAAAGACCCACAACGCCTTGGCTACTGGAGAATCTGCAGAAAGTGTATCAAACCAGCAGTAATGGCACTGATAACACAGCCAAAAGCAACAACAACAAAGTTCTGAACTTGGCGACTCGATGGCTCTCCATAACGACAAAAGAACTGAAGTGTTCACAGTTCTCAAATATTAGGTTGTATTCTGTTTCATTTTCTTTTGAAAAAGCTTTTCTGAGGATGGTACAAGGAGGCAAAGCTCTGCAAAAACAACGGACTTTTACTTTAATAAAAAAAATGCAATGAAAATTGTTATTTCCCCCGTAAATGTTGTCAGACCTTATGCTATTCACAAAGAGTAATAAAGAACTTCAAGATATTGAAAACACCAGATTCTGCAAATATTTGAATCCTCACAAACAATGAGAACAACAGTCTTATGATTTTGACTTTTGCTACTTGGAACTGGAAAGTACAAACTAACGTATAACAGTAAGAAAACGTATGAGTTTATAGTCTGATGTTTATTCTAATAAAATATATTATGTTTGTTTGGTACTATATGGTACCAAATGACCGGACTTCACACACCAACACCACTGCCCACTGTCTACCCTGTTTCACGGCTGCCACAAGTTTTTACTGATGTCCTCCCGGGATGCCCTATGACCAAGTTTCTCCCAGTCTCTGAGGCCGATGTGAAAGCGGTTATTCTAAAAGCTAAACCAAGAACTTGCGAGTTAAATCCAATGCCCACAAGCCTTCTGCTCGAGTGTCTAGCTATTTTACTTCCTGCCATCACTTATATTGTAAATGTCAGCTTGTCGTCAGGTGTTTTCCCATCTTTGTTAAAAAATCGCTGTTGAGGCGACTTCTTAAGAAATCCAAGCTTGATGTCAATGTGCTGAACAACTACCGCCCAGCCTCCAACTTGTCTTTTCTCATGAAGATCATAGAAAAATTGTTTTGACTACAATAGGTGATGGTTTTTAGCAGCTTGCAAACATTTTGTTATCTATTCATGCCTTTACCTTGTCTAGATTATGTGTCATGTTGAGGGGTGGTACATGCTGGAGGGGGGATGTATAACTGCGTCTGTATTTTCACCTCTACCACATGGAATACAGGAAAATTTGTGAGCTTTCCGATGCGCGCAGAGCTCACCCTATGTCCAGGTGGACAGGGGTGGGTGTGTAGGCCCGCCTTTGCATAGCCAGGAGCTGCTGTCTATCGTCGTTCGAGCGACTGCTGTCTGTCGTCGTGTGGCTACTTGCGCCACTAACATCGCTGTTACGGTGACTGTGGGAAGCAATTCAAATCTATGACTGGCACCCTTACCAGCACTTAATACACAAGAATTAACCATGCAATGCAATAAGCAGCATTCTGAGAACAAAACAGTTAAGCTAATATTACACAAGACCGTAATACTAATTCAACACCTGCTCCAGCTGTCAAAACCCTCAGTACGGACTGCATTTCAAAGACCCACAATGCCTTCGCCACTGGAGAATGTGAACAAAGCGTATCACTTAAATATTTACGGCTCCGGCTGTTACTTCGTTACAGTGTCTTGAATCAGGAAAACCTCGATCAAATGTCTCAAACACAAAATACTGTTGTAAGTAAACAACACGACCTCGGTGACCTGTCCTATGTGCTACATTATATGTCTAGTATATATTATACACATTATATGTCTAGTATATATATATATATGTCTAGTATAAAATGGGGAACCTTCAGCCTCCTGTCACCTGCTCTAGTGAAATCCAAAATGGTCATCAATATAACGATCACGAATTCTTCCTATACGCACGCACGCACACACACTCACACACGCACACACACGGACGCACACACACGCACTCACACACGCACGCACACACACACGCACGCACACACACACCAGCTACACGAAGCGCGTGCAGTATGAGGGAGAGTGGTAAAGTGGGGAACAACGAGAGCGAGGTGTGTGCTAGTACTGGTCATTGTTACGGGGGAGTGGGATCATTCACAGCAGTCAGCACTACTACGGCAATGATAAGCAATGTGAATCAGTATTTATTTCAAACGAAATGTCACTTTCTCTGAAGTACCCTGCATTTCTGATGTACCCTGCGTTCTTCTGAACTGTGCAAGCACTAACAGGAATTTTTACAGACACGGATACTTATATTTAATACTGAATAAAAATAATAATGTTTGAGGTTTTATTTACATGAACATGACTTAGACAGTTGATCAAAATTTCTGGTGCAAATGGCGTCGCTGCATCAAGATAATACACTCGGCGAACCCGTCATCACCGACCACAGTCATCCAATATCAGACATCGACACGCATATATATATATATATATATATCAGACGCACGTCACACACTCGTGCGCGCGCCAGGTATTCTGGGTGATATTTAACATGTAACGCCTGCTTACGTAGGTGAGAAAGATACAATGACCTGTACACGTGTAGCTTGTAATTCCTTCCTACATATAATCACATGCTTATATTTGAATATCGTTTTTAAGGAGCTTCGTGAAACGTGTATTTTTTTAAGATGAAGAATTGAGGAGGAGGAAAAGTTTATAGATGTGCTATGACACATGTTGGCTTAGTTTGTCTGTTTTTTATTATTCTGTGGACAATACGAATGCATGTGCATTTCTGTCATGAAATGGTGGGCACAAGACGAATGATTTTGTACAAATTTACTTCCGGCTTAACTATTAACATCAAGAAGAACAGCAGCGACATGAACTCTCGTGTTGACGGAAGTAAAGACACTTAATTAAGGTTTATGATATGTTGTGTTTATTCGCTGTAAGTTGTGGGAAGGAAACACAGTTGAGCAGATCTTTAACTGTCGTCTTCTTATAGAAAAGCATCTTCAGCATCAGCGGGACCTTTACCACAACTTCATTGACTTTAAGAAGGCATTTGACAGAGTCTGGCACGAGGGGCTATGGCATGTGATGCGGAAATTCAACATTGAAGAAGGGCTCGTCCAAGTTGTTGAAGCTCTGTATAACAGCTCAACGAGTACAGTACTGCTGAACAACCAAATAGGAGCGTACTTTCGCACCACAGTAGGGGTACGTCAAGGATGTCCCCTATCACCCTTGCTGTTCAATATATTCTTGGAGAACATCATGCTTTAAGCTCTTCATGACCACCATACCTCCATTTCAAGACCAATCTGCAACCTACGCTTTGCAGATGACATAGATCTGTTAGCAGGTACAAACACGGAACTGCAAGACCTCACCAACAGACTGACAGACAGCTCAAACGCATATGGAATGGAGACCAGCACTGAAAAGAGTAAAGTTATGATCAATGGCAACGGCAAAGCAGAGATCTATATGAACGGGGTACAGCTCGAAGAGGTAAGCAGCTTCAAGTACTTGGGAGCCACTTGTTAAGGAAACACCACCACGTGCAGACAGGACACTGACCACAAACACTGACTGCACGGCGTGCTCCACGTGTTCTTTCTCTCCACACCAAAACAAACATCTGTGCGTGGGTTCCTACTGTCTTCTATTTTGTGGGAGGGGTATAACTAAAATAACACACTTGAAAACGCCCAACTATTCTTCCACTCTTCACAAAATCCTCAGAAATTTTCCATCACACATATCTCCTTAGCGTTCAATAACCATGAAAAATTATTACTGTATAACCAATCAAATAAACATCAAAATACATCACTTATCAAACCTAAATCACTCTATTCATAGCCACGAGTAAATCAAGATCCATCCCAACAGTCAGGCAAATATCAATACATCAATAATCAAGCGTGAGTCTAAAATATCAATCGTAGAGCATAAATTGATCGGAATGTTCTAGAAGGTTCTAAGTCCAGTTCTCCAACGGAAAGCGACATTCATATGACAAGTCCCGAAACGATAGTCTTATATAAAGTGCAAAAAGGACCAAACTTACTTACTGTTCCTGGCCCACTTTGTTATCATTCACACACTCGTAAACACCTAGACTTATCTCCCTGCTCCAGTTGACAAAGTATAATCCATACGCAGGCGACAGCACTCCCGGGGTCAGGTACACCACAATTCGAAGGTAAGATACTCCCGGGTTGTCGGCCACACTGATCGCTGTCCACACAAGACTTCCGGGTCGTACTTTCCCACTCCTCGTGAAGACAATATACTTCAACACTTCAGCCTCACGATATTTTCATTCAATCCTCTCGACTCTCTGTATAACTCCAATATTCTGAAGAACTTCCGTGACGGCAACATCCACAGTTACTGCTGAGCGGGGCTGACTTGGCAGGTACCTCTCGCTGTAGTGATATCTTCTTTTATCTTCTTTCTCCCAACTTAATTCCTGAAAACACTTATTCTTCCATGAGTAATCACGTCACCTGCACTAACGCACTATATAATGCTTTCACCACTATCATACCTCTTTCTAATACCCATCAAATATTATACCCGCTCATCATTCTCTCCAGGCCTATTACAAAGACCAAGTAATAAAGAAAATCACTATTACAAAAATCCATCAATAAAGAAACATTCCATACCTTGGCTAGGCAAGGAATTCGGTCTACTCGCTTCTCGCTTCCACACAGTAAGTCTTTTATACTATACTCACTCCTTTCATTTGCTTTCATTCAGGGGAGACTATTATGACATCCTATTACCTAAAGGGAACTAACTGCTGCTAAAAAAAGAATTGTTCTCTTAACGTACACAGAATGGGCACACAACCAAGGGCGAAAAACCCTACTGAGTAAAACCATCAGGGGCACAACCCCCTTTCCCTAACACCACTCTCTCCAAGGACGGCAACTCCACGCAAGATATCCGCATCAGGATCGCAACAGCAACAGCAGCAATGGCTAGGCTAGATAGGATCTGGCATAGCCACAAGATAAGGTTCACTACCAAGTACAGGCTGTACAAATTCCTGGTAGTGCCGATCCTGCTCTACGGATGTGACACGTAGACTCTGCTCGCCGAAACAGAAAGGAGAATCTAGACATTCGAGAACAAGTGTCTGAGGAGGCTGCTCCGGATCTCATACAAAGAACACAAAATCAACGACTTTGTAAGAAACAAGATTGCCACACTCGTAGGACACCAGGAACCTCTATTATCAACAGTCAAGCGACGTAAGCTGGTCTTCTTTGGTCATGTGACCCGGCACGACACCTTGTCGAAGACTATCCTTCAAGGCAGCTTGGAGGGTGGCCAACGCCGCGGTGGTCAGAGAAAGAACTGGCTTACGAACGTCAAAGACTGGTCTGGTCGTCCTGTACAGGACCTGCTGACTATCGCCCAAAATAGGCAAGACTGACTGACTGACTGTGGGAAGGAAAGATGGAGGATTTCCGGCAATAAATAAATAAATATTATCAGGGTTCCAATAAACTGGTACATGGTTTGCAGAGACCTGACAGCCTACAACTTTGCAAAAGGTTAAGAGCTGACCTCAGCAAAGGCAGCCCTGAGATATACATCCGTGCAGTTTTCCATTTTCATGCCTTGTGAACACAATGGTCGTTTAGAACTCTAGGATGTTCTTCCTAACCCTTTGTACGCCCCTGTGGTAGTATAGTCACTGATCTTTTGCTTATGAAGCGGTTATGGTTTGGATTGTTTTTGTGTGTTTCAGATATATTTGTTTTTGGATTCCTGTACATTAGTCCCCAGTGACTGTTTTCTTAGAGTATAGTGCTTAAACAACATTGTCAAGAGTGAACAGTAAAAAAGTGATTTTGTGCCGGATTTAAATACTTAGGTACTTTCTTTTAGAAAATTTTTTATCACTGTTGTTAATTAATGAGTAACTTTTGGGATGTATATAAAAAATTAGTTTTACCTCAATAATTATTGTAGAATTTTCTTAAGTATGTTAATTACATTTCTGTTTATGCAATTAAATGTGTACAGGCCTGCAAAGAGCGAGAGTTAGTTTTTTTGTTAAGAAAAAGAAGGCGCAAATGTCAACCCGTCATTACGAGCAAACGAATTAGACAGGATCCACATGCAGCATGGAAGAAATGAAAGATCAGTTTCAAAATAAGCTGTCAAAATTAAATAATTTGTGTATGTTTTTATATTTGTCTTTTTGTGATAGTCTGTTTTCCTCTAAAGACTTAAAACTTCAGGAGAAGGAAAAAAACCAGATCGACTATTGATACCAAACTGTCTCCGTTAACTTGCCTCCTGTTGCTCTGCATTGAAAACTGTTTTGCTTTTTTTCCTCTTTCTTTATAGCTTCTTCTAATAGACGAAGTGGGCACTCTTCTGCTGGCAGAAAGACTACTGGAAAATGTACGCTTGAAGATAAAAATACGATTTATTCAGCCTTGAGACCTTAAGAAACAAACAACTGGAGAGTGAGAAACTAATGAAAAGCAGCTGAAGAAAAACAAATTGATTGTTTTTAATTTACGTCTTGGACATTTTTATAATTGCGTATAAAGCCATTATTTTGCTGATAATATATTACAGAGTGGAGGTATAGTCTTTTTGTTTCTAACACCTGCTAAATCTTTCCAGAAATGGTCTCGTCTTGATTACTTTTTGTTAATGCTCTTATCATTTAAAAAAATGCTTATGTTATCTATTGCTGCCTAGTGCATGCAAGCAGGCTTAATTTACCCAATCAACCTTTTAACATGAGTGTCTTGACTTAACACAGAGACCAGAAACATCATTCGCGAATACATTTGGCAACATTAGACCCAATTGTCATCTATTATAAACTATTTTTAGTATCGCAATATATGATATACAGATGGGTGATGTGTATGTTCAGACCCTCTAACAAAATTTATCACAATCGATTCCCTTATCCAAGGCAGTCGACCAAGAAATTCTTCATCAACTATTTGTTCTTTAGTTGTTTTTCTTTTTTTGAAATTCTACCCTTCTGTATCATCTCTCCCTTTGATATTCAACTAATATACATACATTCGACTTATAGCTCTATAGGAAAATAAAATAGTTCTGTTATCAAAAGGGTCTGTCAGTGAGTTATTGTTGCTGTATTGCATTATTAACAAATTAATAATTATTTATTAATAAATGAAACTTGCCAAAAACTTATTTTTGAGCCTTCAGAGTTAACACTTCTGGTCCTGGACACGCAAAAGTTTGTATGAAGGTTTCCACATGGCTCTCTACCGTGAATATCATGTAAACGTTGTACTGACACGATAGAAGGAACTAACAATTCTGTCTGGTTATTGAGTGATAATAATGGCGCCGAATATTTTGTCTTTCCTGACTCCGTTAACAATACAGTAAATATTACTGATGGCCAAGCGTTACAAGCAGTCAAGGGTGAGCTGTCCAAGAGCAGGCAAGAGGGAATCATGAAGAGATGAAACATAAAGAGGTTCAATGATGAACATTTCCCTTTCTGATCTTTGCACTCACACACACACACACACACACACACACACACACACACACACACACACACACACATACACACAGCTAGATTGGTAGGCCTTCCAGAGTCCCCAATCAGAGAGACAAAGTTAAGCATAGACAGTCCAAGTGTTAAGCAGTGATCGCAATCTTGTAATCGTATTAACTGATAATCAGATTAATGTAACCAGCTTAAACTCCATTATCTCCTTCTCAATTTAATATCGCGGTATTTCAATCTCTGTCGAAGGTCTCTTAAGGATTAATACAAACACTGCAAATGTCACTTAAAATAAATCTCACTACAGTAAATGAAACAACAGACTGGTGGTGGAGCGAGTACATGCGCACTGATAAACAGCGTGACCTGTAGGGAACTCAGGTGACATCACAAACATTGAGTCTTGTGGGAAGGGTTCGTGTCCCGCAACACGCTGAACTGACAAAAAATCTGGCACTCAACTCTACAGGCAACTCTTTGAGAATTCGTCTTACCTGGTTTATGAGAGAAATGGATGAGCTGCACTGTAAAGAGTTAAACAAAACCTTTTTCTTAATTTTGTCCATTAAAGATCTCTTCTAATCATAATTTGCTTTACTTAACTAAGTTGAAGTTGTCAAAAATTAAAGATACACAATTAGTTAAAAGGTTAGTCACGAGCAAAACGAGCCTTTAGCGCGTTTGTTTTTGTGCTCCTCACATGTTGAGGTCTGTTTGTGGTGTCGGTAGCCCGTATGGCCGCTACACTGACTCTGTTGTCGTCATCCCTTTTGTTCAGTCGTCCCCAGGTGGCTCTAATCCGGGAGTCAACACGAGAAAACTAGGTTCCCCTTAAGGTGTAGTCGACCACTCAAGTGACTAACTCCAGAGGTAATTTATCACGAGAAGACGAGCGATGTCCCCAACCACAGCAGCCACAGAAGCTGGGGCAGAATTAATAGTTACACCTCCTGACACACAAACATATGAAAACAATGTTGTCACATACAACATACACCATGAAGGGTCCTATAAAAGCTCTTCGCGTACATCTAACGTGCATTAAATACATACTTTTCTTTCAGTGCATAAAAATAATTCCCAACTAAATGTACACAAACAATTGTACACACCCTCAAAATTATAACAAAGAAACATTTTACCTATATTAATATATTTATACATCATTATATTAATCATCAGAAGGGTATTATGTTCAGACGAGGTAACAAGGCTTCATTCGTCATCCAATCATCAAGTAGCCAACAGTGACAAGAGGGAGTCCACTCCTATTGACCCCCTGTCCCGCCTACAGGTGGAGCGTGGACAGGTGTCTAATCCCCCCTCCCCATGTCCTACTTACTTGTTCCTGCAGACAGATGTCACTCTCTCCCCTTAGGGCTGTCTGACAAACAACCACCTCTACGCTGGCACATACACCCCCCTTTCTTGCATAAGGGGCCTCAGGCTTGTCAACAAGCCACCTTTTAAGCCTAATTGGGGTGATTGTTACTCCCCCATTATGGTTACCTCATGACATCAGTATAGACAAAGTCTTATCACTCCTTCTCGTCTGTGTTTTATGTGGCTTCTCTGTTTAACACATTTCTGCACATAAATGTAACTGGTAAGAGTTTCTGCTTTGTATTCTTGCAGCAAAGTCACCTCAGTCCCTACTCTACTGTCTGATTGCAAGAATAATTTTTTCTGAGAAACCAGATGGACGGAGGACATGGGATATTGAGAGAACAGCTTTACTGCTTTACTGATACAGAAGACTGTGCAGGCAGAGAATAATCAGAACATTTCCTCATAAAAATCTCGATTAACTAAAAAGTAATAAAGTAAAGTAATTTATTGCTTTGTAGGAAAGTTTTTTGACCACCATACTTTATTACCAGTGCAGTTACTACAACACCGTGGAATTCCTGAAACCGAGCAGCATTGACTAGTTTCTCCTCACATGTAATGTTTAATAGAAGACAAGACACCAGCTTAGAAAATCTGGCAGAAAGTTGTTACCTTGTGGACAAATGCGATGCTAAAATCTGCAGTGAATGTGTCTTTCCTGACTCTAGTGTTTAGTCTATCAGCCCCCTCCTCCAACCAAAAAATGACTGAGTTGTGCGCAAAAGCAAATGAACAAGGAAAGTGTGAGGAGAGAAAGAGAGAAAGAGAGAGGAGTTAAAGAGAGCTTAAACTTGAGAGAGGATTAGATGAGAAACGGAGGAAGACTGTCTTACCTGATTTAAATACTGATGACTTATCAGTGAGAAACATTTACGGGGTCCTCTAAATATCTATCGGAGCTCAGCGCTGGTGTACGGAAGTTATAATCTGTCTGTTTATCTTCTTATGATGTTTCATCATCACACTTGTCATTCTATAGACATAACCTTTGCATGTCATGTTGCGTGCGTACGTGTGTGTGTTCTTATTATTCTGTGTACTGTTGTGTCTGTCTTGTTGCGTGCATTGCCTAACATATACATTCTATACACTCAACACAGTGAGCCTTCTATAACACATTGTGACGAGGCAGACAACCTTTAAGTGGCCCAACATGTTTGTGACTTTCACCTCCAACTCCTTACTGGAGTTCACACTGTCTACACTCACTCGCCTTCTTATGGACATTTCCAAGCAGCTCAAGGGCAGTAATCACGATGGTTCTCCAATGAATATATTTCATCGCGGTACACTGTGTCATCATCTGTTCAAATTCTTCGTCGTTCATGTGCTCGTTACTTCGACAATTAATGTGTTTATTTATGGTAAGTCCTATATGCCTGATGATGATGATGACGACGACACGATAACAGTAGTGGATAATAGCCGCTAACAATTTATGGTGTGGGTCAGTGGTTTAAGGATTACCGACAAACTTCTACATGCCACTCGCCAATCATCGAGGAAAGTCACGTAACAACAACCCTTCATACTGACAAACCAATGGCGTTCATCAGCCAAGTGTAGAGGTGGAAGATGTTGGAAGGAGGAAGTGAATATGTTGGGGACCTTCTCTCTTGTTAAACAGAGAAACAGAGTCATCAGATCGGAGAAATTACATCTTGAGGTGAGTTAATATGTGTCTCATCATCATCATCATCATCATCATCATCATCATCATCATCATCATCATCATCATCATCATCATCATCATCATCATCATCATCATCATCATCATCATCATCATCATCATCATCATCAAAAAGGTCAGAACGTAAATTAACATATTAATTCTTAAATCCGGGTATCAGATGAGCCAAAGTTTATTCTGGGCCAGTTAACGTCTGTGATCTGATGAAAGTATTTAAAATATATGATCAATATGTGACCTGCCTGACAGTCCAATGGCCTTAGTTACACTACAAGGGCAATTAGTTTCCTAAGACCATTTTTTTAATTGCGTTTATGGATATGCGACACATCAATAGTGTGTGTGTGTGTGTGTGTGTGTGTGCATGAGTGCAAGGAAAGATAAATCTACACATTTTATATGACACTATTTAAAATTCATCAGCTGATCATATTTTAAAAAGTTGATGTTTTATATCCTGGTCTTATTTCAGTGATCAAGATGACTATACAGCTTCTTGTGTGTTTGTTTACTCTTTTGATTCAACACCACGTACAGAAAACACGAGGTAAGATCACGAGGTGGTCACACAGAAGGGTAGGAATATTTTCGTTGCAAATTATTCAGCAGGAACCTACTCGGCCCAGTCCCTTTCACACCCACATAATGTTACCACCACCGACAATACCTGACATTCCTGACCACATATTTGCCTTTCAAATGAAAAAGTAGAAAGAAAAGCAACTGCTATTAAAGATAAAGAGGAAGAAATGGAAAAAGCAATTTAATCTAAAATATATCTCATAACTGACACATTCTACACAGAAAGAAGAGGCGGTGTGAAGAATATCTCTGTAGACAACAAAGTCACAACCTTAGGGATGATAGAAAAAGGAATCGTCCTGCCGGAGGACTGTTTTTGTAACTAGATCATCGCCATCGTGTAGTGAGGCTTAAGAAATGAAGAAAATGTGAAACTCATATTTAAGAATATAGGATATAGTCTGTAAGAAGCACAACCTCGCCGACTTGTTTCGCAGACTTTGCTTTGAACAGGTACCTGATTAAAACCCTGGCAGAGATGCTGGGACAAGAAGGAGAAACAAATGGCAGGCGGTAAGACACGAAACTCCTGAAAATCTCTCAGTAGGCAAAGTAAACAACACATGATAAATGGCTGTTTACAAGATCACGACACAGGTAGATTCAGGTGGCAATCATCAAAATGAAACCTGTTCAATCACCAACCTCAGTTACTAAGTAACATCATCCTTCCATCCGCCTGTACTATTTTTCTTATATTTATATTTTGTCTTATACTTTTTCTTTTAATATAAGAAATTATGTGAGACAGTATCTGAAGTAACAGGCTATTAACATCACCTCTTGACATAAGTGCCAAACCTTACTCTTGTTATGATCAGAATAATGTCAGAAACTTTATTTGGCCACAGCAACCATTCCACAGAAGTTTCTCCTTGTCACTGACGAATATAACGGCATCCATCGCATAGACATCGACACGGAAAGTATTGTTACAATCCTGCCCAGTGGTCTACAGTACCCATTCGGTATTGACTACGATCCAGTAGATGGTCGTATCTATTGGTCAAATCAATGGGAGAAGACTATTCGATCCGCTAACCTTGATGGCAGCGATGCTCGACTCGTTCGCAATATTAGTGGAGGTAAAGTCACTGACACCCACCGTGTTCATAGCTTCTACATTTATTACAATATTGTTAAGACCATTTTCATAAAAATCATCATAAAGGGATTTTATAGCTTATTTTTCAGTAAAGGTAAGGCTGAAATCGCTTTGCAGAAAGGCAAATACACAAAACAAATACACAAAGCAAGCACAATAACAGAAATCAAATCAACGGACACAATAGTGTGACATATCTACAAGAAAAAAGCCAAAGGAGATAAAGTCACCTTCAATTAGGACACCACGATTCGCAAGTATCACAAATAAATCATACAAAAAAAACACCAGAAAAGGATATCAAATTTATAATTTAAGATAAAGATTATAAAAAAAGAATCTGTTCTTAGTTTACTCCACTGTGAAATCGCACTTTCTTGTAAATTCAAAGAAAATTATAAAATTGTATTTATAAAAAGAAAATTAGACACAGTCGTTCATTAGTCCCACGTTTAGTCCGACGAACAAAGTGTATAAATGTTTACACACTACGTAGAAATAAATAAACATAACGTTAATGTCAGGTACAAATTCAAACTTTAAACTAACGCCCTACTTACCTTAGTTACATAGTTTAGTGGTAAAAAATTATTGTATCACTGGTCAATATGGGCGGCCCGGACTTAGTAGCTGCTGAAGGTCTCGATGAATTTCGAATAAAGCAATGAAACGGTTTGATTTCTATTTGGTTCTAGAAATTGGTGTTGTTGGTTTGGTGACTATACTCCTCTAAAGGTATTTAAATTAGTAAGATATCGTACATGCTCATTTGTTAACTGTCTTTAAGGAGGTACTCTATGGGGCCTTTCTTTGGATTCCTTGTCGAGGCTACTATTCTACGCCGACGACAGCAACAAGGTCATCGGAATGATATCACTGTACAACAACAGTCATCACATTGTCGTCAATTCAGACATTGGTTGGCCTTGGGACATCGAGCTGGACAAACACAACGGGTGACTATAATAAGACTTGTAATTAAACAAAAACACATTGAACTCCTTAGTTCAAGATTCAAGATTCTTTTATTCTGTCGCCCTCCAGGGGGTATTGAGAAATTACGAAATATCCATGCATATTCATTCACATTCTTATCATTATATATAGAGTATCTCTCATTCACATATACTCAAAAGTCATCCAATCATTCTTTCCTTTTTCCAACCTCTTCATGTATACTTGGATATTGTAATTATTGATAATAATAATAATTAATAATAATAATTTTAATTGATAATAATAATTGATAATTTAATAATTGATATTGAGGTGTAAGGAGGTACTTGCATCTTGAGGCTCATGTAGTCAGCCTGTTCCAGAGAACTTAGACTTGAAATCTTACTAGCTGAAGAGACTATTGTAAGTTTTGGTAATACATGAACCACTACTGTCTTCAATAAGGTGGGAGGTGTAAAAGTATACAAAACAACTATAATGGAAACCTAAATCTAAAAAGAAGATAGACTATTTAAGAGTTCACAAATATAGAGATGTAAAAAGGTATTTGTAGCCTGAGACACATATAGTCAGCCTGCTCCAGAGAACTTAGTTAGTTTTTAATTCTTATTAGCTGAAGAGACTGTTGTATGTCTGGGTAATGAATGTACCACTATTGTCTTGAATAATGTGGGATGTGCAAAAGTATACAAAATAATTACAATGGATGGACAATAACATTTACATTAGATGAATTGGCTGCCACACACGACTGCAACAGCTGAACTAATAGTCGGTTGAGCGCAAGCAAGATAGATAAGGCTCAGCATAAGAATAACTATTGAAATGTGAGCAACAGTCATAGCAGCCGCCTTACTGCATTGTGAATTTGTTCAGGTACTCTTATACCATGTTAAAGTCGGTGGTCAAATATACAGAATGCGTGTATGTGTGGGGATGTGTATGCATGTTGTTGGTTTATTTTTTGTTTTTCGTTCTTTCCAAATTTTCAATGTGTACCAGACTTTTTGCCATATTTCTGGCTGTCACTTTGTGAAAGAGAAATAAACAGTCTGAAAAAAAAGAAATTTGTTATTATATGTTAGTTTCAGGCCAAGATAGGAAAAATAATCTACTATTTCAAGTGTCTCACCGTTATATAAAAATATTGGCTTCTTTCTGGTTAATAGTATAAATAATATAGCAGTTCATGTTAAAGACTTTATTCATGAAATGTTTACATCTGAGCGATTTACATGCTAATGATGATACACTCAGTATATCGGAAAAGAATTCTCTGTGACTTGCTGTCAACACATTCAGCAGTTTTTCAAAAAGACGAGCTATAAACCAGTTTTATAATCGTTGTCCAATTATTTGTAAAAACAACAGTCTCATCTACTGGAGTGACTCAGCCTGGGGTAAAATAGAGAGGTGCAACTATGACGGCTCGGACCGTCAGACACTCATTTCCTCATCCCCGCATCTTATAAGTCCAACTGGTCTTGCTTTGGACACAGCGGGTAAGATGTTTGATGTTTCTTGCACTTTTTAGTTATTTTTACTGTGATTTTTTTTTAGATTTGTTCTCACTTTTCTGCTTAAAATAACTTTGGCTTAATTTTAACAAGTAGGCTTTATCCTTTTATCCTGTCTATTTAAGGATTTTTTGAGTTCTTCCGAATATTCGGTCGGGAAACGCCTGTAGGCTAGCGTGCCCAGTGACCGAATTTCAAGTCGGCGACATGTTCTATTTTTGGCGGAGAATCTGGAGTGACGTATAGATAACGGCTATTCAATGGTCGGCAGAAATGGGATACCCCCTAATTTTAGCCCCGACTCTGACGCATTGCGTGGTTTGATTGGTGTTTTATCAGCTGGGAATACAGCGACCCCCCACTTTTCCAACAGCACAAACAGTATCATGGCGGACGATGCGATTGCTGGGTCGAGTGGCGAAAACAATGGCTACAGGAGGCTGTACACACTACAAGAGGCCGTACACACTACAAGAGGCTGTACACACTACAGGAGGCCGTACATACTACAAGAGGCCGTACACACTACAAGAGGCCGTACACACTACAGGAGGCCGTACACACTTCAAGACGCCGTACAAGAGGCCGTACACACTACAAGAGGCCGTACACACTACAAGACGCCGTACACACTATAAGACGCCGTACACACCATAAGACGCCGTACACACTACAAGACGCCGTACACACTATAAGACGCCGTACACACTATAAGACGCCGTACAAGAGGCCGTACACACTACAAGACGCCGTACACACTACAAGACGCCGTACACACTATAAGACGCCGTACAAGAGGCCGTACACACTACAAGACGCCGTACACACCATAAGACGCCGTACACACTACAAGACGCCGTACACACTATAAGACGGCGTACAAGAGGCCGTACACGCTACAAGACGCCGTACACACTATAGGACGCCGTACAAGACGCCGTACACACTACAAGACGCCGTACACACTATAAGACGCCGTACACACTATAAGACGCCGTACAAGAGGCCGTACACACTACAAGACGCCGTACACACTACAAGACGCCGTACACACTACAAGACGCCGTACAAGAGGTCGTACACACTACAAGAGGCCGTACAAGAGGTCGTACACACTACAGGAGGCCGTACACACTACAAGACGCCGTACAAGAGGCCGTACACACTACAGGAGGCCCTACACACTACAAGACGCCGTACAAGAGGCCGTACACACTACAAGACGCCGTACAAGAGACCGTACACACTACAGGAGGCCCTACACACTACAAGACGCCGTACACACTATAAGACGCCGTACAAGAGGCCGTACACACTACAAGACGCCGTACAAGAGGCCGTACACACTACAAGACGCCGTACAAGAGACCGTACACACTACAAGACGCCGTACAAGAGACCGTACACACTACAAGACGCCGTACAAGAGACCGTACACACTACAGGAGGCCCTACACACTACAAGACGCCGTACAAGAGACCGTACACACTACAGGAGGCCGTACACAGTACAAGTCCCGCGGCCGGCCGGTCAGTCAACCGGGGTCAAACACCCCATCAAAGCGCCGGTGACCCGTCACACAGACCGCTACCGTAACAACCTTTGCCATCAAAAAGTAGGAAACGATTTGAAGCAGACCGGAGCACATCAAAGAGGGTCGAGCTCCAGGTGGTGAAAGGGGGCGTGGCAAGGGAGGGGGTGGGCGAAACAACACCACGAGGAATTTAACTGCACGTTTGAAGGGGATTCTACCCCTGCTACCCTCTTTATCAGAGCAAACTTGTCTACTGGAAACACAATATTTCAAAGCAGAATTTCAGAGCAGCAGAATGTTTATGAAAGTTGAGTTTGTGGTTGAAATGACAGTGCTTGTGACTTGTGTGAATGAACTACATGATCCGTTGAGATGAAGCTCTCAGGTTTCTCATGGCAGATGTTGGTGAAGTGGGAACATTATTATGAAAAATGAGGTTTTCAACAAACAGTAAACCCTGCACTTTTATCCAGGCTTTCGTTGTCACTTTCTAAATAAAATACACAAAAGTAATACTGGTTTGAAGTCAAGAATTACTCTTACTTCTTGACTGTGTGTGACATTGTTTTCGATTTTTGGTTAGTTTTTTCTAGAAAAAAATATTTGAATTAAAGTAACAATCCAAAAAAATCTTATTTCTTGGTCTTTCTTGTGTGTGAATAGTATAGGTTTCATATGCTTTTTTTGTATCTCCAGAGCTCCAGATTTCTTTAAAATAATGACTGAAAAATCTTAAAAACTCCCTGGCACTGGCATGTACACGTTCTTTGTTATCATCTGGTACTCAAAGGGTTAGAAAGTAGGTTTTATCCTTTTAACCTGTCTATTTGAGGATTTGTTGTCTGATTGTATCTAACTTTGCTTTTTGTAAATTCATCCGTAAGCGTATATATATTTGTGCCTTTCCATTATTAATTTCCTTCATACTTACTTGTGTTTATGCTTATGCCTGTGTATGTGATGAATGAATGAATTAACGACTGCATGGATGTGTGAACGGATGGATTAACTGGTGTGAACGTGAAGGTAGGAGACTTTACTGGGCAGATATAGTCACACAGCTGATAGGATGGACGGATGTGGACGGCAAAAATACTGGAGTTTATTTTAAACAGGAGGGCTCATATTTTAGGGGCCTGGATATCTACCAAAATGAGTTGTTTGTCACGGACTGGGGACCTGAACAGTAAGCGCTTTTAAGATTTTTCTTTGGCATACAGCAGCAAGTGAAGTTATTTTTAACATTGGGATGGGAGGTACAGGATAGAGAAAACAGTCATAAAGCTACATCTTCGCGTAGCCACAGTGAAAAAGTTTCATATTACTTTCTATTTGTGAAGCTACAGACATTTCGTAATATCATTACTTAGGAGCGCGAAAAATTCAAATGCAAATCAATCACATGATGATCCACGAATAAAGCTCTGTCTGTGTTGATTACTCAGTGGATGTAAGATTTCTGCTTAGATACCTAAATATGGCTGATTAATACCGATACTTAGCTTTTTGCTGTGTGGGAGCAAAATTCAGGAGTTTGGCAATGTAGAGATGTATGACAAAGTAAAGGTGAGAATACCAGTCAGTCCGCTACCTGTCCTCGGGGGCGGGGGGAGCACATGGATAGACTGAGCAGTTGACAGGGGCCGCTACTCTTGTTGATTGCTTTCGTTTTTACTATGTAAACCAATAAATATAAGGAAATTTAATGGACATGACATAACTAAATGAAGGTTGTACTCCTCTTGGTATTGTTTGTATACAGAGGTCGGGCAAAAACAACAATCTATCGCATTGACAAGAATGGAACAATGCGGTCGACTGTACAAGTTAATGGGAGAGTAAACGATGTTCGGGTCTATATCGAGGAAAGAACAGATAAAGGTTAGTAAACAGTCTGTGCTGCCCAGAAATGTAAGATAAAAAGGAAAACATAATATAGAAATGCACAGGAGATTATATTTTCCCTAATGTCTCCTTTTATGTCTGTGTTTTATTGGTTGATTTTACTCGAACCTCAAAAAGCAAGAAAACTTTCTGTACACACAAACATTTTCTTCATTCATTGCAAACATGGCAACACCAGACTAATCTACATTCTTCACTGTAGTGGAAACAGGTTTCCAATGTCCCAGAGTGGCAACCGTGTTCTGTACTCAGTAAATGGTTTTGTGTTCCTTGTAGCAGATTCCTAGCCTCCTCCTCTGACACTTGGCTTCACAGGTCTTTATTGGCAGGTATAGTGACAAACATGGGTACAGCAAGAAGGGAATTTAGCTAAACTTGTACAATACAATACAGCACAATACCACTTTATTTATCCCCAAGGGCAATTCCGACATGTGCTTGGCATTACTACCTGATGAATTTTGCTTTTCAATTGTATGAAAATTAGATTTTTGCATTCCAATTCTCCATTCCAATATAATGCAATTGTCAAAATGTTAGAAAATGCTTTCACTAACTTCCACGCCGCTCGCAGAGGAATCTTAATTGGAATTTTGGCCTAGAATAAGGCGACTTATGCTCACCTTCTTTTCCTTTAGATTTTGTTCCCAGCAACTTATTCAGGGTACAAAGACATTATTATTTAGGGGATCATCTAAAGATGTTTTTTACACTAATTGAATCGTGAAGTTAAAAACATCTGTGCGAAAAGTTTATGTTTCGGTGAAACTAGTAAAATGTTAGTTTAATACTATAGTTAATTAAGACTTAATTACTTATTCTACTATTGACTGTAGAACTAAAAATATTAGAGGTGTTGATGTACTAGCTGTATCACACAGCACACTGCTTTTCTTGTCTTATCTGAGCATCAGATATCGTAGGCACCATCTTTAAAACATCTCTACCATTTATTTTTTTTCAGCATTTACCTCATCAGAAATAACAAGCGATAGCACAGTAAACAGTGAATGTACAGGTAGTATTGAAAGCTTTTTGTCTTAATAATTTCTGTTTATGTTCAACTTACAGTTAATTAAGACTTAATTACTTTTTTACCATTGACTGTAGAACTGACAATATTAAAGTTGTTGACTTACTAACATACTATCAAAAGTGTTAGATCCTTCTGTGCATGTTGATCGTTGATGTTTGTATTTCATAAAAGACAGAGGTTGTTATTCTCACTTAGTAAACATCATTTAAAACAATCTATACCTTTTATTTTTATTTTCAGCATCTATCTCACAAGCAATAACAAGCGATTACACAATAAAAACTGAAACTACAGGTAGTATGAAAATCTTTGCTTTTTATCCTAATAATTTGTGTTTAGTTTCAACCCGTTAATTTACTAATGTACATAGCTTGTACACGCTGTCCTCCGCTTGGATTTAGAGTGACAGACATTTGTACTGCAAAACACATTCAAGCTGCTTAACAGAGGTTGGTTGTATGTATGTATGATAGCACTAGAGTAAACATCAAGTTGTTGCAATTGCTGTTATTACTTTTATTACATTTTTGGGAAACAGAATCCACTGTTGCTAAGACTTTGAACATCAGTTTGGTCGGCGTCATCATTGCCTTGGTAGTAACTGCTGGCATTTAAACGTTATGAAATATGATTAGCATACAAATAAATAAAAATGCACCAAAAATGCCAGATTGAAACATTGTAAGCTTGCGATTGCCTGTCCAGCGAAGCACACACGTGTTGCCGTAATTATTAGGTCCAACCTATAACAAGTTGTTGACTTACTAATATACATAGCTTACACACTTACACCAAGCCGGGATGAGAAAGTCAAGCGAGGAGCAGACGTTGACAGTGACCACCAGCTATTAGTTGCAAAGCTGAAACTGAAGTTGAGAAAAGCAAATATTGGACAGAAAAGAAACCAGCGTTTGAACTTGGCCAAACTCAGAGACCCAGTAAAGAAGCCTTCGACATTGCACTGAAAAACAACTACAGCATCCTCCAAAATAAAGCAGCAATAACGATTGATACCTTTAACAATGCCACAGTAGAAGCAGTAAAAGAATCCATTGGCTACAGGACAAGCCCCAATAATGTATGGATATCTGTGAACGCATGGAACTTGATAGAATAAAGGAAAGAGATAAAGAGGAAGCTCTTGAGCACGAAGTCCCCCAGGCTGAAAGGGAGGACTGCAGCCCAATACAGGGAGCTAGACAATCAGATCAAGTGCTCCTCAAGAAGAGACAGGCGACAGTATGTAGAACAGCTCTCAGCTGAAGCCGAGGCAGCAGCTGAACGGAAAGACATGAAGACGACCTATCAGAACATAAGGAGCTACGTGATGGCCGAAGACAACCAGGACCTTCCGGTCAAAAGAGCAGATGGCACACCCATCACTGAAGAGCGAGCCAAACTGAAGAGATGGGGGATCGATTCCAACAGATTCTTAACCAGCCAGACCCGTCAGTGCTACCTGAAATCACCGAAGCAGTAGAAGACCTAGATATCAACACTGGACCCATTGCACTACCAGAAATTAAGGAAGCCATTCACAAAACAAAGATCGGCAAGGCGCCAGGAAGGGATGGTGTATGTGCTGAAATGCTGAAAGCAGAGGAGGAAGAGACACCACGTATTCTACAAGCAATCCTCCAGGAGATCTGGGACAGTGAAGAAATCCCTGCCGAGTATAGAAAAGGTGTTATATTCAAGATAACAAAGAAAGGAGACCTTGGTGACTGTAATAACTGGAGAGGCATCACATTGGTATCCGTCACCAGCAAAATTTTTTGCCGTATAATTCCCCCAGAGCATTACAACGACAATATATTCCATACTCCGACAAGAACAAGCTGGCTTCCAAAAAGGACGATCATGCATCGACCATATCTTTGTGCTGCGACAGATCCTGGAAGAATCGCAGGAGTGGAACTGTCACCTGCAATCTACAGTGCCTTTCAGACGAGTCAGTAACTATTAAAACAACAACAACAATTTGAATTTTGAATTTAAAGACAAATATAATTGAAAAGAAGAATTAATAATTAACTAAAACAAACAAATCTAAATTCAAAATAACGACTAAACACAGTCAAAAATTCAATGTTCACCCTTAAATCCTTCAAACATAATATTTCCCTCACTCATGAAGGCGCAGTCCTCCACTCCTGAAGGCGCAGTCCTCCCAAACACAGTCTTCAGAAAAGAAAATAAAAACCCAACACAAATCACACAACACAGTCTCCGGTCCTGGTGCTGTCTCTTCCGAATCAGGCACCCCCCAGTCCCGACCGCCAACGAATGCACAGTTGATTGTCCAGATGAATGAATAAAAAAAATGAAATAAAAAAATAGTAATCCAAAGTCTCCACTTGTAATAATCCGCTGTTTTCCCAGTAGTCAGTGGATGAAATCAGGCAGATACATCAAACGAAGAAAACAAAGAAGAAGAAAAAACCTGAAGAGAATATAACCAAATATTTTAAAAATTGATAATTTCAAAACTAAAACTCTCTCCACAACCAATTCTACTGTTTACCCTATCTTCATTCTTAAAATATACACATATAATATCACTCTCATCAAATACAAAAAATTTCACCATTTCATACCAAAAAAAATCAAAACACCTCCTCACCGATTTACAACAGCAACAACAACAAAAAAATCGACGTAAATAGACACTCACCTCAACAGGTTCATTATGACAGCCACTGAACAATCCGTCAGGACTTGTTCACAAACACACAGCCGGTCAAGGCCTACACACCACAAGTCTGTTGAGGACTTGTGAACAGCCAGTCAAGGCTTAAACATCGCAAGTCTGTCGAGAACTTACGAACAAACAGCCATTCAAGGCTTCTCCTCCGAGTCTGCTCTAGACTTGTTTTCCCCCACAGCAACAGTCTGATCAGGACTATTACTTTGTCCCTCCGGACACCTGGAGAACGCTGAGGAGACTAACTACTATGTCCTCTCAGGACACATTTTAACAACGAGGAAACTGTTCTTCCTTCCTTGCTCTCATCAAAATACTTAATCGCCATAAATCAATGGAAACAAAGAAACCCTAAAACTCTCTCCCTTCGTCACCATTCCCCCAATACAACTTGTCAACACCAGTTACTTAAGCGGCCGGCCGGCCATCACGGCCCGGCACTGACTCACCCACTCAGACCTCACACCGATACACATTAACTCTTCCGCTCACACCTCCCCCCTTCCAGCCCCGTTACCTGTCCCCTTTCAGGAAAAAAAATAAACAAAATATTTTAAGACAGCAGGTTTGTGACAGGAACAGTCCACTGTATATGGCCTTTATTGACTTTGAGAAGGCATTTGACAGCCTACATCGTGCCTCTCTTTGGAAGATTCTACTTCACTATGGCATCCCAAGGAAACTGGTTTACATCATCAAGTCCTTATACGAAAATTGTGAATGCCAGGTCACCCACAACAATCAGCTGACTGAAACGTATTTTTAGTACTTAAGCTGGAACAATAACTGTCATAGTTAAGTTGATGAAATGAGTATTGAAGAGGGGATGGTGTAATAACAGAAGATAATAGAACTGTAGAATGAAATGTACGGGTAGCACAGATCCCACTGGGACCCCTTCAACTTTAGGCTAATTGTTGTATGTATTTTGCTTTGCTTATATGTTATTTAATCCTTTTGCTATTGTACTTTTCTTTAAACGTTGGTTAGTTTGCTCAGTGAATAGCAGGGTTTGAGGCTCAGGAGCCACTTGTCGTTCACTGCTCCTGTGTCAACACTGTGTATAACATTTCTCTGCTGTATTATTTAATAACCTCATAACTGTCATCCACATGCGCAGTTTCCCCGGGGCCAATGTTTCGCAGAAGACGCGAAATATCGTAACATAAGGGGTCAAAAAATTTTCATTTGGTAAAGCTAATGTTCCTACCACCTTTTTCAATTTGTTTACAAGTCTCAGTGCATATTAAGCCTTTTAAACTATTGTAGCACATCTAAGGTCGACGGAATTCTGTTGTATGTGCTGTAGATCAGCCCATGATTCATATCTCTTGACTTTCTCATTTGTCTAACAACCAACATTGTTTTGAAACAGGATGGTAAAGACTTTAAGATTTTGTCTATGATTTTTGTTTTGGATGCCTGCTGTCATTTTGTTTTTTTCCCTGTAAGACGGGTAAAACATTTGTAAAGTGTAGAAATCTGTATAATTAATGCGTATTGATTGAGAATGTCTACACACATCACTTTCTAATAAAATTGGTTAAAAAAAGCTATGAACCAAGTGAGAATTACACAGCTAACAGAGAAAAGCTTGAGTTGTTGTAGGAAGTACAGGTGGTGTTGGCTCTGAGTGAGGATCATGTCAGTGTTGGTGTACAGTTTTAACTGACTGGCCAAGACTTTACTTCAATATTTATAAAAGTCGACTGTCTTGGTGGCATCACCATAGGCTACATCCGACTTGTTCATCCTAAATTCAACGATTATCTACCTTGTCTTTAAGGGCTTGAAGTCAAGAAAATGTAGGTGACACCCAATGTACATGTACAATGTCAGACAGAGCGCCACTGTCAACACCTTCATTGTCATACAACAGTCACAGCAGGCGGCGCTGTCAGCAGATTATGTTTGTGTCTCATATGCGAAAAAGGGAATTTTAACAACCTATAGCCTTTATTTCTTCTTTCAGAATCTATATCACCAACACCAACAAGCGATCAAAGAATAAGAAGTGAAAGTACAGGTAGTATTAAAAGTTTCGGGTTTTTCTTATGTCAGTCACTTGTGTGAAAATCTGAATATGAACATACATATATATATATATATATATTCTTCTATTATATCAGACCTCTTTGTATTTACGTTTTAGTTTGAAGCGTTTTATCTCCTAAACAAATTGTTTTTATCTTAAATTTGAGTAATTTGTATCTTTGTAAACGAGAGATTACCTCCCTTATATTGTAAAGGGTTCCTCTAAGCAGACGATTTGTTGGACATAAAGGCAAGAATAATACAAGAAAATGTTTATTATGCTTTTATGCAGTTATATGTAACAGTCATGAATATTTTATTTTATTTCATACTTTAGATAGTGATATAACATTGGTTTACAGACCACAAAGGACTTTAATGAACAAATAATGTGTTTTGTTTGTATGCATCTATGAATGAACATGTATAAATATACACGTACTTGCATATCTCCGTGTTTGTATGTATAACTCAAGAAGAAAGAAATATATCAAACTAGTTGTTGGAATTGCTGTTACTACTTTTATAATATTTTGTAGAAACAGAATCTACTGGCGCTCAGAATTTAGTTATCATTCTTGTCGGCGCCATCACTGCCTTGATAGGAATTGCTGTCCTCGCCATTATCATCGTTTTTATCAAGAAACGGAAATGTAAGTACAAATTATAGAACAAGCTTAACATACAAAATGAACGAATGCAACGAAACAGATTGAAACACTCATTACTTTGAATACAGTTTAAACATGACAAACATACCAGTCACATGACACAAGTACCAATCATGTCATAAATTATCTACAAGCTTGCGATTGTCTGTCCACCGAAACACACACGTGTTGCCGTAAGGTGACAGTCGTCACAAGGAAATGACTCGGACATCGTCGGTCAGTTTTCTCGGCCACAGAGCAAAGATTATCAACCGTCACACACAGTCTTGTCGCCATAGCAACGCTCGAGGAAAAGGAAGAAAATTATGGATTATTTATTTTTCTACCGTGATAGTTCTTATACCGAAAAGTGAAGATCATGGATGATCTCATTTCTTTGGCGTACGTTTACTTTTATTCGTCATTACGAAGGTGAGATAATAAACTTAGATAATAAATAGAATAATAAAGTCAGATTCGTGGCTTGCGGGACAACTAGAGAAATAGAGAAGACTTAAGGTCTGCATGCTTTATAACTTTATGTAACATTAGACTGATACAGCATTCTGAGCAGCATGATGGCTTCTTTCTAATTGTAATTTGACTATTTCCATTCTTTCTCTGTGTCTCGATCATCTTTGAGTAAACATGAAGCTTCAAACAAGTCTAACACTGTGATCACAACTAGTCTACTTGGATAAAGAAATGATTTTCCTATAGTTTGAAAACATGTTTTGTACAGAACTAGCCGGCAAGAAGTATTAGAGGTCTGTTTTATACTTATGTATGAATAAGTACATTATAACGAACACATGGATGGATAACGACAGATAGAATATAGTGTTCGTCTTTATAGATTAAAAATATACGTGCTCTCTTATCATTTCAAAGAGCAGTGGAAGCCAGGAATTCTGCACTTAGTGAATAACTATATTTTGTGATGAATGTTTAAAGTTCCGGCAAGACCCTCTTTCCTCAAATGTGGGTGATTATCTCCCTTTCGTCCACATGATAAAGGCCTACGAGATCACCACTTACAGATTGAGGAGAAAATGGGGTACATGTGTGTACAGAGATTAGCATTATTAATATACGGTTCTAGCTCATGTACTGGACGAGGTCTTCACAAGGTAAATGTGTGCATTGCAGTCCTGTTGTCTATTACCAACCTCTATCTGTGCACAATGATGTGTGTAGGTGAGTATCCCTAGAGCTAAAGGAGTCTGTTTACACAGAGCCGGAGACTAATTATCTAGCACTAAGCTTTCCTCAGTTTTCTAATTTTAAACACGTTTAGGCCTTAACTCTATTTAGATAATCAGTTTAAAGTGCACACCACAATTTCAAATTTTTTAAACATAAAACTGCTTTTAGTAAGATAAATTTGTTTAAGTATGACTGTACGTCCTGTCAGTACAATTTTTTATGTTTTTCTGCAATGAATCAGATTTTGCTTCTTTAGAACAGTTTTAATAAAGGTTTAGAAACGTGCAACTGGCCCCTGGAATCTCTAGCCAGTTACTGTCTTGTGGTTCGCTCATCTTACATTCTTATTGTATAACATACCGCTGTTATAAGAAATGGACAGAAGAGATGTTGTGAGAAGAATTTGTAGCAGAATGTCTATGGCAACGGCAAACAACGATCAGTCAACAATCATAAAATATTAAGTTTGTTTAGCTACAACATGAAATAGTTTGTCTGATATTTTCTCGCGAAATCAGTTGAAACTATGGCTTTTGCCTAAACTCTTTTCTTTTTCTTAAAAAATATATTAAAATGAGATTATCATCTTTCGCCTCTGCAACGCAAAGGATCTTTTCCACCGTCAAAGTCTACGAAAATGGGTGAAGCTATTTGACACTTGCTGAGAATGAAGCCTGAAAACACAACAAGGAGCAAACAGGTAGATATTCAGACTGAAACATCCTGGGTAAAAGGAATAATAGGCAGCTGAATGGAAGTAGAGGAAGACGAACAGAAAGAGAATAGACAACGAGAAATAGCCATGAGACATAAAATCTTGCCCTTATCGTAACCTGCTTTTTTCCTATGATTTTCTTATACGAAATCTTTTACATAAAAATGTGTGTGAGATTTAATGAATAACTAAGTGCGCTTAATTTAATAATTCCTGTTTGTTGTTAAATTTGTTTTTATTATTATTTCAATGATGCTTACGTTTGAGGTTGATATTCTGTTCCTGGTTGTAAACACTGAATTGTTTCAAACTACCTTCACTAACTACTCAAACATACGGCTTTTCTAATGATGAAAGGAATGTTGTACCGAAATCATCCCAGTACGTTTTCAGCCTTGATGCATTGAAATATTTCATTGATATGATCAGAACTTTTAAAAAAATCTCTGATAATATATAAACTTTGTTTGTTGTAGTCTAACTGACTCAGAGTGACTGCCATCAGATGGTCAAAGGGGACACAGACTGGTCTTTGCTGCTGACTGAAAACCTCATTGCCACAGAAAGCTGAAGAAAGCGCTACAAAGTGTGTGTGGAAACTGCACCCAAGTTAAACGCACATTTTCTTTAATTTAGTACTCTGATAATTATTTAATTTAAAACAGCTGAGATAGATATGTGTATGATTGTGTGTATGTGTGTGTGTGTGTGTGTGTGTGTGTGTGTGTGTGTGTGTGTGCGTGCGTGTGGGGCGGGTGCAGAGCTGGGAGAGAGAGTGGAGTGGTGGCGTAACAAGGGGACCTTGCTATTGCGTGTGAAATAAGCGGGTCATTGCAGGTTCAGCGGAAGAAGCACATGGTCCACTTACAACTAATGGCAATTGGACCGTTGCATGGAGATGTGCCTGTTTATGGTGGGTTTTTGTGATCTAGTTTTGTATCTTTCTAGCTGCCTCCATGCATTGTGACACCATTTGTCGGCACAACGAGGAATATCTCACAATCGAAGACGTTCATTTCTTCTGTGGCTAGTACACGTGCCGGGTTTTTCCAGCCGTCGATGCGAGACCCAAGGAATTTTCTAGAAATTATATTAAATTCAGTTTATGGACCGATAAGTTCAGCATTCAAAATGTGTATTCTTTCTTTCTTTATTTCTTTCTTTCTTTCTTTCTTTCTTTCTTTCTTTCTTTCTTTTTTTCTTTCTTTCTTTCTGAATGCAACTAATGGCACCTCGTTGAAAGTAGAGGAGATGGAACTAACAGACACTAGGCAAAAGAAAATAGCACTGGGAAGCCACTGAGCCAGATAAAGAAAATCTTGCCCTTATTGTATATTATCGTATATTTTTCTTATATGTACTCTTTTACATCGAAAAGAATATGAGTTAGCTTTGATGATTGATTGAATGGGCTTAATTTATTTAGTGCCTTTTTGAGAAATAACATATTTGTGTGTTGCAGTCTAACAGACGGAGTGACAACCATCAGCCAGTCAACCTGTCATGATGACTGAAAAACATGAGACCACAGGAGACACAGAACTGATATTTCCTGTTAACTGGAGTCTCACTGCCACAGGGAACTGAAAGTAGAGCTACTTTGTCTGTGTAGACAACTACCAAGACTAAAGTTTTATTTCTGATTGAATACTAAAGGGACATAACTTCGTCTCGCAGCCAATGTATAAACACATTTGCACAAACAAACATTTTAACAGCATACAATGGTTACTGTGGGAAGGGATGAGTGCTTGAGCTCACCACATTACACATCCGGGGCTGCTACCTTTCTCACCGCTTTATAACTGTGGTTCCATGCGTGAAACAAAATCTCTGGGATCTGGACATCGCTTTATAACTTCGGAAACAAGACGCTTTTGCTTGATTTCCCGGTGTTGCCCCCAGGCAGACTTAAAAAAAATAATAAAGTATATTTCTATAGCGCATTACCCCATCATCAAAAGCAAGCTTAAAGCACTTGAAAAAACAGGTAAAAACACATAAACATAAAATAATGGGCGCTACCTCAAAAACAATGAGATTATTGTGTGACCCCGTATAGCAGCCACTCATGTTAAGTAGGTGACCGCCATCAGCACAAATGCAGTTAGTAACCTCGCCATTGCATGAAATCTTCAGTAAGTCAATAAAGTTCTGTTTCTGAAAGTAGTGAAAAGTTATTATGATGTTTATATAGAAGATCAACTCTTGATCTCTGGTTCAGTGGCCTAACTTTTGCAGACAGAAACCTGGTTCCATAATCACAACTCTTGTTAGAGCATCATGCTAACGGCCACAGTTAGATTAGTTTCACGCAGATGCACAATGTCAGCAAAGATAGTCAAATAAAAGATGAATAGTCCAAACATTAGGGCGGGGACAGTAGACACTATCAGACTACATCCCTGCTGGCTCTCAACGGCCGTGAGTTCACATCTACAGCTCGGACAGCCATTGTGTCGTCTGTAGCATCGCAGAATACTGTGAATGCATCAACAGAGACTCGGGTCAATGGAGCTGACATCGCCAGAAGACTGCTGGTGTCGATTTAATCACAAAGCGGAAGAAAACTGCATAAAAAGTTTATAGCAACTGACTGTGTGATCTTCATCAGCATTGTGTTTGACTGTTTACTTGCCTCTGGGATACCATGCTTTAAAAGGTCACTCCATTATCATTTTTCATTATTATTATGATCATTATTATTTGTGAACGTAATTTTGAAATTGATATAGTTCGTGCACACTGTAGACAGGAACAATAATAAATAATGTCCATTTTTTTCGACATTTTCTAATATACATCAGACAAGTGACTTAGAGACAATAAAATGGCAGAAACTCTGTTCTCCACGCTCATTAAGACACGTGTGCGTCAGACATTGCAAAGTGTATGAGTAAGACTTTGTCCATCACATTGTTATCTCCACTGTACAGCCTCATCTTGAGTGGCGGAAACTGTTAATGTCCACTTGTTTTCACCGTGAACTGAACACAGATGAAAGTAAGTGATAACGAGGCTTGTGAAGCTTTCATTTCCTGAGCCAGCAAACAGCCCTGAGTATTGCAGGCGAACTGTTGAAGACAATGACAATGACTGTTGAAGAGTAAGCAAGAGAGAAAGAAGAAGAAATAAAGTAAGTAGAGCAGAAGTCTAAACATTAACACAGTGAGACTCGTAAAACTCCTATAAGAAGATACAATAAACCAGGTTTCTAAATTGATCTGCGTTGGCGGGCTAACACAGAGAAACATGATATAGGTGTCACTTTTAAATGTCTTACGACAGAGACAGAGACAGAGGGAGGACATGGGATGACGGGTTAATATGGGCTACATACAGCGACAATTTATTAGGAAGTTGTAGATGATGTGTGGGTACGGGTCTGATGTGTGATGGTACGGGTATGGTCAAGGAGAACAGAGAGGCCCTTTTATCAGTACAAGGTTTGCTGAGCTTCTGCATATTGCAACTTGTACAAGACTGTTGGTCGGACATCGTATTAGAGGATTTTACTGTAGCCGTCATGACGGTAAATTTTTGTAATTTGCTTTTTGAAAACTTATCTTAACTCTCCCCCTTCCGCTCTTGCTAATTTTTACCCATCTCTCTCTCTCTCTCTGCAGAATCACTATTTTCTCTGTTTCTTTTACTTTGTGTCTTTTTGTGTTTTCTATGTTTGTTTTTTTGTTTGTCGTCAGTACTGTCGTTTATTCTTCCGTCCCTCGTGTTCTATCCATGTAGTCCATGTCTCTTCCCAATTTTAATTAAGCACTAAGAGCATGCTCTCTATGAATGTGAATATGCGCTATACAAATCTTTATTATTATTATTATTATTATTATTATTATTATTATTATAAATAGATTTTATTTTCTAAAGTTGTTGACAGTACAGTTTTCGATGAGACACGACAGATAGAACTTCATATTTGCCCTCAAGACTAAGAAATTAAATAAATAAACATTTAACACAAGACTTCACTCATTTATCAACTGTTCTGCTTTGGCCAGTATAGTCAAGACTTTGTTTCTCCATCGCGTTTTAAACTACAACAAGCATCCATAACTTGACACGAGATTAATATGTTTCCTGGTCTTCACAGTAGACTGAGCACACAACCACAACCACAACTAAGTGAAAACGATGGCTTCAGATGGTTGTGTTGTACTGCAGATTCTACAGGCGAACTGCTGTGGGGCAAGCAAGATGAAGAAATAAAAGGTGTAAGGCCGAAATCAAAACATGACTTAAATGATGTAAACTTCCTATTAGAGTATGTTAACATCATTGGCTTTATCGTCTTACAGGATGGTTGTCGATAAATCTGCTGGTATCGTCATGCTCATCCAATGATTTATATATTTCCGTTATTGAAAAACATCGTAGTAATGGCGGAATGTTTGTTTGTGTCGGTCATTCTAGTGGTTGTTATTGTGATGGCCCCCCGGAGGATCATTACCTTGTCGCGGTCGGGGGGCTTGTGTGTACCGATGACCCTAAGAGCTATACCGGGCAGGGCCACCCAAGCCGGGCAGGTCAAAGGGTAGATGCCAGACAAAACATGATCCCTGGTCCTCCAGGTTGGGGGTTGGGCACAGGGCTAACAACCCTGTCCCGTAAAAAGCAATACCGTTACGGAAACAGCGACAAAGAAACCTTTGTCGCTGCCCTACGTGCCGACAGGCATAACGGGCAGTAAGTAAGTAAGTATTGTGATGGGGGTCTCTGCAGCAGGCGTTAATGAAAGGTCATGGCCGAGCACATCTCAAAAACAGTCTTCCTCTTGATGCTCACTGCTATAGTTTCTCACAGCCTACAATTTTGCAAGAGGTTAAGAGCTGACCTCAGCAAAGAGGCAGCCGTGAGATATACATCCGTGAAGTTGTCCGTGTTCATGCCTTTGTACGCTCCTGTCAGTGACGGTTTACTTACAACAGCACATAACAAGTTATGTTTGCCTCTCATGCACACTGATCTGTGCCAGTAAACATATAAACATATAAACACATCAAAAATGGAGGTATGCCTTTCTTAATTTCCTCATCAGTTATGTGTTGCCTTAGTTTAATGACATAGCATCCACTTCTCCGCTTCAAGCTTTCTGACTGTCGAGAAAATTAGTTCATTTGAAAACCTCGCACATTTTGTAACGAGGCAGACAACCTTTAAGTGGCCCAACATGTTTGTGACTTTCACCTCCAACTCCTTACTGGAGTTTACACTGTCTACACTCACTCGCCTTCTTATGGACATTTCCAAGCAGCTCAAGGGCAGTAATCACGATGGTTCTCCAATGAATATATTTTATCGCGGGACACTGTGTCATCATCTGTTTAAATTCTTCGTCGTTCATGTACTCGCTAATTCGACAATAAATGTCCTATATGCTTGATGATGATGACGACGACACAATAACAGTAGTGGATAAAAGCGACTAACAATGTATGGTGTGGGTCAGCGGTACAAGGATTGCCGACAAACTTCTACATGCCCCTTGCCAATCATCGGGGAAAGTCACGTGACGACTAATTTTAATACTGACAAACCAATGGCGTTCATCGGGCAAGTCTAGAGGAGGAAACTGTTGGAAGGAGGAAGTGAATATATTGGGGACCTTCTCTCTTGTTAAACAGAGAAACAGAACTGATTACAGAGATATGTGTGTTGTAACAATTATCGCTACATTCTTGTGAATAAACAAGAGCTACATTCTGAGTCATCAGATCGGAGAAATTACATCTTGATGTGAGTTAATTAATAAGTGTTTCATCATCATTATCATCATCATCATCATCATCATCATCATCATCATCATCATCAAAAAGAGTAGAACGTAAATTAACATATTTATTCTTAAATCCGGGTCATCAGATAAGCCAAAGTTCATTCGGGGCCTATTGAATCTGATTAATTAATTTCATTTTTTTATTCAGCAGATACAGTTCACAGTGACATAACTTGGCATCATGCACCCCTTTTATTCTTAAATTGTTCCTTCTTGAATTGAAGAATCTGATTTATCATAGAAGGTTATGGCGGCTTAAAAAGATACCTGGGATTCTCCTGCCACATGCCATACCATACGCACAATGTATTTGCTTTATCTTTTACCTTGAATTATCTCCTTTTGATGTGCAAACATTTTTATGAAGCTTTTACTAGTTTTTAATAATGTAATAATAGTAATAATGTAAAAAATTAGCTATCCCTCTTCATAATCCTTTATTAATCATAAAGAAGTCACTAAGAAGACTAGTATAGTTTCTAATCTTATCATCTATTTAATTTTACACATTTTAGATGACACTATTTTAAATTCATCAACTGATCAACAAGCTTACGTTTTTATATCCTGGTCATATTTCAGTGATCAAGATGACTACGCAGCTTCTTGTGTATTTGATTACTCTCTTGATTGAGCAAAACGTACAGCAAACACGAGGTAAGATGACGAGGTGGTCACAAAGAAGTGTAGGAATATTTTCGATGAAAATTATTCAGCAGAAACCTACTCGTCCCAGTCTTTTTAACACCCATATAATAACATAGTCTCAAATTCTCACTTTGTGAGGCCAACAGCTTTGTTTGTATTGTAGCCTGTGGTGGTGTGTACACCTCACCCAGTGGGTTTATTTGGTCTCCGCTGTCCCCCTGATCTCTCATTTGTCTGCACGAACTTCACGCTCTCTCCAGTCGTATTCACTAGTTCACACAGCATGTTACCTCCACCGACAACACCTGGCATTTCTCACAACATGTCTGCCTTTCAAATGAAAAAGTAGCAATAGATCATCTGCTAATAAAGATAAAATGTAAGAAATGGAGAAGGCAATTTTATTTAAAATATCTCTTATAACTGAAACATTCTACACAGAAAGAAGAAGCGACGTGAAGAATATTTCTGTAGACAGTAAAGCCACCACCTTAGAGCTGATAGAAAAAGGAATCGTCCTCCTGGAGTACGGTGTTTGTAATTGATTCATCGCCATCATGTAGTGAGGCTAAAGAAATGAATAAAATTTGAAACTCATATTCAAGAATATAGAATATAGTCTGCAATAAAAGCAACCTCGCCGACTGGGTTCCCAGACTTTGCATGGAACAGGCACCTGGTTAAAACCCTGACAGAGATGCTGGGTCAAGAAGGAGAGTCCAAGTCGGATGTCGTGGCAGGTGGTGAGGCACGAAATTTATCAAAATCTTTCAGTAGGCAAAGTAAAGTAAACAACACTGGAAAAAGGGCTGTCAGCAAGATCACGACACAGGTAGAGTCAGGTGGCAATCATTTAAATGGAAGCTGCTAAATCACCGAACTTAGTAACTAAGTATAATCATCCTTCTCTAGCGTCTGTCACCAATACAGTGAAGGTTGGCTAACAGAATACTTTGAGGTTTTTTTTAACTTGTGAAGCTGATCCAATCTGGCCATGTTGTAAAAACTTCCTGTTTCCGAGATACATAGGGCTTATGTATGGAATACTGTCACGAATAAGTGACAGCCGAAACAATCTCCCCAAATAATTCTTCTTCTTTCTTTTCCTTAATCCTCCTCCCCCTCCTTCCTTCTTTCTTTTAACCCCTTCTTCTTTTCCCTGGTATTTATTTTTCAATTATCTTTAATCTGTACTATTTTTCGGCTATTTATATTTTTTTAAACTTTATTCTTTTAATATAAAAAATTATGTGAGACAATATCTGAAATAACAGGCTATTAACTTGACCACTCCACATAAATGTTAAACCTTACTCTCCTTGTGGTCAATATAATGTCAGAATTTTTTTTTCCCACAGCAATCATTACACAGAAGTTTCTCCTTGTCACTGACCCTTCTAACGGCATCCAACGCATGGACATCGACACGGGAAGTATTGTTACAATCCGTCCCAGTGGTCTACAGAAGCCATTTGGTATTGACTACGATCCAGTAGATGGTCGTATCTATTGGGCAAATCGACTGGAGAAGACAATTCGATCCGCAAAGCTTGATGGTAGCGATGCTCGACTCGTTTGCAGCATTAGTGGAGCTCAAGGTAAAGTCACTGACACACACCGTGCTCATAAGTTATAGATTTATTACAATATGGTTAAGAACATTTTTATTACAGTAACCATGAGCGGATTTTTAAAGCTTTTTTTTTAGTAAAGAAAAGGCTGAAATCGCTTAACAAAAAGGAAATACACGACGATATGCTCTCTGCGGCAGTACCACCTAACTGAAAATGAGGTAATCCTACACAGGTGAACATGTAGACTGGTATCCAATAATTCAATAGTGCGATGGATGGGTGAACAGGTGATCCGACGTGCAGATAATCCAGCACAGGCGAACTGATAACCCAGTATCCAATAGTTCCAAGGTACGATGAGTGAGTGGACAGATGTTCCGATGTGCAGATAATCCAAAACAGGAAGAAGACGCTACCTGTTCGCAGCAAAGCTTCTGTCGACACCGTAAATTCTCTCTCTGATGACCTGTCCTCTGCAGTCGTGTCACTGATGGTTTGCAGTATAGACTCCTGCTAAAACCGTTCCAAACAGTTTTTTTCCTCCAACTGCTTGCCACAGAATCAGTCACTCAGGAGTAGAGTCAATGGTTTCCAGAGACAGTATGCCGTCTCCATACAACTCGCTCCTCTCTGGTAGATTGTCTCAGGATCAACTCCTACGTGCGGGATCCTTGCCGACTGACTACATACACTAACTTCTGTACAATTGTAGCCGGGAAGGATCATCACGTTGAATAGTCCGTGGCGGCCACTATTAAATCACACCATGATGCCTTCACTAAGATTTCATCCTTGTTTTCTAAACCAAGATCTCCCATTTCTTAGTTACGTCATGGTGTGACGCAATACGCAGGTCAACGTCACAGCTCACGAGACTATTCAGGAACGTGCCGCTGTCACCTCCCCAGGCCTTTAGACACTTACTAACATGAATAATGATAATGATGATAAAACATAATGAAAAGGTTTGAGCCGTGAAACGTTACACTAATAGGCACAAACAGAGAAACATTCAACAGCAGCAAACACAAGGCCGAAAATCCTGAAACCAAAGGGTGCCATGGAAGATAGATGTTAAAAATGTGCTAGCAGCCTTTTGGAGCATGGCAAAACATAGAAAACAGAAGATAGCGACAACAACAACAGACATCAAATCAACAGTACACACAAGTGTGACATATATCTACAAGCAAAAACGAAAAGAGATGAAGTCACATTCTTACCAGCTACACTACACACATCTCTGAAAACTATCAAGATTGTGTCCTGAAATAAGTGTTGATATGGCTTACTTTTACACACTTTGTTCGCTGTCTTTATTATTACATCCTTCAAAAATCCTCTGCCATTAGTCTTATGTCTTTATGTTACTGTCATCTTACATTTGTGTAGTCAGCGAAATCACTGAAGAAAGCAATTGTCGTCGGTCTGTTCACAACTCACGTATCGAGTAGGAGAAAGACATCATCCAACTTAAAGATAGTCACAACAAGTTCTATAGACAGTAAAACTATGAGTTAGAAATGACCACATTGAGTCCGGGGGCTTCACCTTCCATTAGGACAGCACGATACACAAGAATTCAAAGTATTTAACAATAAATCATACAAAATAAACACGAGAGAATAATATCAAATTTACAATTAAAGATAAAAGTTGTGAGAAAGAAACTGTTCTTAGTTTACTCCATTGTGAAATCGCACTTTCTTGTACATTCAAAGGAAATTTTCAAATCTTATAAATAAAAAGAAAATTAGACACAATCGTTCATTGGTCTCACGTTTAGTCCGACGAACAAAGTGTATAAATGTTTACACACCACGTTGAAATAAATAAACATAACATTAATGTCAGGAAATAATTAGAACTTAAGGTAATGCCTTACTTACCTTAGTTACTTAGTTTTATGGTAAAAAATATTGTATCACCGGTAGGGATAGGCGGCCCGGACTTAGTGGCTGCTATAGGTCTCCATGAATTTCGAACAGAGCAATGAAACGTTTTCATTTGTTAATTGTCTTTAAGGAGTTTTTCTACGGGGCCTTTCTTTGGATTCCTTGTCGAGGCTACTGTTCTACGTCGTTGACGGCAACCGCAATGCCATCGGAATGATATCACTGTACAACAACAGTCATCACATTGTCGTCGCATCATACTTTGGTCAGGCTATGGACATCGAGCTGGACAAACACAATGGGTGACTATAATAAGACTTGTAAATAATCAAAAACACATTGAACTCCTTAGTGTTAAGACTGTTACAATGCTGACAAATAATATAGCAGTTCATGCTAAAGACTTTATTCATCAAATGTTTACATCTGAGCGATTTACATGCTAATGATGATACACTCAGTACATCGGAAAAGAGATGGAAGAAACAGCAAATGGTGTAAACGAAGAGAAGTAAAAATAAAAAGTAGAGAAAAACAGAAGTATAGAAAGAAATCTCTGTGTTATAATGTGACAGCTGCACTCAAAGACATTCAGCAGTTTTTCAAAAAGACGAGATATAAATCTATTTTAAAATCGTTCTCCAATTATTTGTAAAAACAACAGTGTGATCTACTGGAGTGTCGGCAGTAGAATAGAGAGGTGTACCTATGATGGCTCGGACCGTGAGACACTCATTTCCGCATCACCTCACCTTAATATTCCAAGTGGTCTTGCTTTGGACACAGAAGGTAAGATGTTTGATGTTTCTTGCACTTTTTAGTTATTTTTATTAAGATTTTTTTAGATTTTTTTCTTTCTTTTCTTTTTCCATTATTATTTATTTCGTTCTGCCTAACTGCTTAACAAAACTTTGATTTCCTTTTAGAAAGTACACTTTATCCTTTTAGCCTGTCTATTTGAGTATTTGTTGTCTGATTCTTTCTAACTTTGTTTTTTGTAAATTTATCCGTAAGTGTACATATTTGTGTCTTTCCTTCCCTAACTTCTTTCATACTTATGTTTGTGTTTGTGTTTATGCCTGTGTATGTGATGAATGACTGAATTAACGACTGCATGGGTGTGTGAACGGGTGGATTAACTGGTGTGAACGTGAAGGTAGGAGACTTTACTGGGCAGATATAAACACACAGCTGATAGGATGGACGGATCTGGACGGCAGAAATACTGGAGTTTATTTTAAACAGGAGGGCTCATATTTTATGGGCCTGGATATCTACCAAAATGAGTTGTTTGTCACGGACTGGGGACCTGCACCGTAAGCGCTATTCAGATTTTTCTTTGTCCTACAGCAGCAAACAAAGTTGTTTTTAACATTGGGATGGGAGGTACAGGATTGAGAAAACAGTCATAAAGCTACATCTTCACGTAGCCACAGTGAAAAAAGTGTCATGTTTCCTTTCTATTTCTTAATATCACTACTTAGGAACTTAAAAAACTTTAAATGCAATTCAAACACATGTTGATCCACGAATATATATTTTGGCATGCTAATCTGTAACCAAACGACTCTTACATAATATTTTGAATGTTTTCAAAATCCTATGTATATACCCAACAATAAGATTTAACTAAGAATTCACAATAAGATTAAGTTTATTTGCTGACTATTAAAAGTACCATTTCACAAGTACTATTTAAAACTATTAATTTTCTGCTCATACTTTAAAATCCGTTAAAATCGTTGATTGCTCACATTTTTACTATGTAATCTAATAAATTTAAGGAAATTTAGTGGACATGTCATAACTAAATGAAGGTTGTTCTCGTCTTGGTGTTGTTTTTATACAGACATTGGACAACAACAACAGAAATCTATCACATTGGCAAGAATGGAACAATGCGGTCGACAGTACAAGTTAATGGGAGAGTATGGGATGTTCGGGTCTATGGCGAGGAAAGAACAGACAAAGGTCAGTAAACAGTCTGTACTGCCCAGAAATGTAAGATAAAAAGTAAAGTCTAATATAGAAATACAAAGGGGGTTATATTTTCCACAATGTCTCCTTTTATGTCTGTTTTATATGGGTTGATTTTACTCGCACATCAAAAAAGCGAAAAAACTTTCTCTACACATGTAGGGGGCCGGTAGGCCATTGCCATAAGTTGGTAAAGAAACGGCAACAGTGTTGAAAGGACATAGGAAACCGCACATCGGCACAGTGTTGAAGTACACAGGAAACAACATGTCGGTACAAAAACTATGAGCATTGCGACCAAGTTAGGGTATCTAAGGACAGAGCTGAGACAAGTCAAAAGGGCTGAGCTGACATAGAGAGCGGAGTTGACAAGGAGTTCTGAGCTGACTGAGAAGAGAACAGACCTGACTTCAAGTCCCCTGACGATCGCCCAACGCAGCCGTGGCAGCCTGTGAAACAAAAGATTGCAGACCTGCTGACAGTTTCTGGTTATGTTTGGTTGTTGAAAGTTTGCTAAGACACCAAAAGACCTCACCACTCGATTACACACACATACATTTTCTTCACTCATTTATTCATCTTTTGGCTCGACACTTGTGTCTGTCTTGAGCGGTGGTGAGCAGGTCATCCTCCTCAGTCACAGACCTGTATTCTCTGATGAATGTTGACAGGTATAGTGGCAAACATTTGGACAGCAAGAAGGGAATTTAGCGGATCTTGTACAACATGTGCTTGGCATTACTACCTGATGAATTTTACTTGTCATTTGCATGAAAAATTATTTTTTTTTGCATTCAAATTCTCCATTTAAATTTAATGAAATGCTAAAAATATGGAAAAATGATTACTCTAACTTCCACGCCGCTCGCAGAGGAATCAAATTTGAAAAGTTCTTTTAGATTTTGTAGGCAGCAACTTATTGGTACAAAGACAATATATCATCTAAAGAGTTTTTTAGACACTAACTAAATCGCGAAGTTAAAACAATCTGTGCAAAAAGCTTATGTTTTTGTGTATCTATTAAGATGTTAGTTTAATACTATAATTAATTAAGACTTAATTATTTATTCTACTATTAATATTAGAGGCGTTGAGGCACTTGCAGTATCTCACATCGCACAGTTTTTCTTTTCTAATCTCAACATCATATATCGTAGGCGCCATCTTTAACAATTTTCTATTCTTTATTTATATTTTCAGCATCTACATCACCAGCTCCAAAAAGCGATCACACAATAAGCAGTGAAAGTACAGGTAGCATTTAAAGCTTTTTATTATTAATTATTTGTGTTTAGGTACAGCCTATAACATGTTGTTAATTTACTAATATACATAGCTTGCACACTCTTCCTAACCTCCGCTTGGATGAAGAGCTGTAGATATTAAACACCATAATGTCAGACATTTTCTGTCTACCTTTTAACAACGAGAGGTGACAATAAACTATTTGTAGGCAGCAACTTATTTAGGGTACAAAGATATTATATCATCTAAAGAGTTTTTTTTGACACAAATTAAATCGTGAAGTTAGAACAATCTGTGCGAAAAGCTTATGTTTTTTGTGTAACTATTAAGATGTTAGTTTAATACTATGATTAATTAAGACTTAATTACTCATTCTACTATTGATATTAGAGGTGTTGAGAGCAGTATCTCATCTCACACAGTTTTTCTTTTCTGATCTCAACATCAGATATCGCAGGTGCCATCTTTAAAAATTCTCTACCCTTTATTTATATTTTCAGCATCTACCTCACAAGCACCAACAAGCGATCATACAATAAGCAGTGAAAGTACAGGTACCATTTAAAGCTTTTTTCTTAATTATTTATGTTTAGGTACAACCTATAACATGTTGTTAATTTACTAATATACATAGCTTGCACACTCTTCCTAACCTTAGCTTGGATGTAGAGCTGAAGATATTAAACACCACAATGTCAGACCTTTTCTGTGTACCTTTAACAACAAGAAGTGACAATAAACTATTGTCCGTGCTGTTTCTTCTTACTTTACATTGCTGTGACTAGTTGATATTATAGTCACTTGACTTATCCACCTGCTCTTCTTCCTCTGTAGATTTGTGAAAGTCTCAGTCCTTACTGTTTATTTTCTGATGCCTCTTTTCATCTTCCATGTTTGTCTTTTATTCCGTGTCTGCATAGGTGCTGATCCTTTCCTCCATAGTATTCTGTTATATCGACTTCGTGAGAGCACTGGTGATAACTTTCCGCTACCTATCTTGAACAATAAGTATCAGGTGGTAATTTTATGTAGGACAGGTTATGGAGACTGAAGCGCTTTAAGTTTGGTGGGGTTTTTTTGGTGGGAAGGGTGGGAGAAGGGTCAATGCAAAAGAACTTTCGAAAGTGAAACTTGAGCCAAGAAGCCAAAGACTGGAGAGAAAAATCATGTATCAAATCTTGAAACCTTTACCATCCTGTTTCAAAACCATGCCAGTTGTTAGACACCTGGGTTAGACAACTTTGAGTCCTTGCAACGGACTCGTGCCATTGTGTGATGTATAACAGTGAAGACGGATACACAAGAGGTCTTCTAATAAACCAGGCAAATAAATTTTATTTGGTTTAGCTTATGTTTCTATCCCCCTTTTTCGGTTTGTTTATAAGTCTCAGTGCATGTAAATCGTCACAAAATATTGTACCACATCTAAGGTCGTCTGGTAATCTGTAGATCAACCCATGATTCTTATCTCTTGTCTTTTTCATTTGTCTAACAATTGGCATGGTTTTCAAACAGGAGGGTAAAGGCTTAAAGATGTGATCTCTGACTTTTGTTTTAAACGCCTGCTGTCGTTCTTTAGGTTTTCCCCTGTAAGATGGGTAGAACATTTGTAAAGTGTAGAAATCTCTATAATTAATACTGAGGGATTCAAAATGTCTACGAACATTACTTACTAATAAAAACTGGATAATAAAAAGCTACCATTGGCTGTAGAACTAAAGATATTTAACCATGTTGATGTCCTAACATACCATGAGGATTGTCACATCCTTGTGTGTACATTGATCTTTGAGGTCGCCGTAAGGTGACAGTCGTGACAAGGAAATGACTCGGACATCGTCGGTCAGTTTTTGCGGCCACAGAGCAAAGATTATACACCGTCACAAACAGTCTTGCTGTCGCCATAGCAACGCTCGAGAAAAAAGAAGAAAATTTGCTGATTATTTCTTCTACCACAGTGACGACTTTTATATGGAAGAATAAAGAACAAGAACATTTTCCTCTCTTTTGTGTACACAGATTTCATTTCGTCGTTACAGAGGTGAGAAAAATAATTTGTTTAATATCAGTCTCATGGTTTGCAAGGCTTTGGTCCCATGTAAAATAATAAAACTTAAAGGTCTGTGTGATTCATTATTTATTGTAATGTGCAAATAATCTAAATTTTTTGGCAGCCTGATCCTTACTTTCTAATTTATTTTTTACTGTTTTCACTCATTTTCTGGTACGATCTTCTTTGTTTCAAGATAAAACAATTGAATACCTGTAATCTACTTGGATTTAGGAATGTTAGAAATGTTTCAAACCTTTTCAGCTATTCAAACTGCAAAATCCATTAATTTTATGGTTTTTTTTCTTTGAAACAGCAATGCAAGCCCGAAATTCAACTCCTAGCCAAAGGACTAGTAGATGTATTTTAATGACTTGAAAGACTTTAGCTAAATACTATTTACCCAAATATACCTGTATATGTTTACATATGGAACTTTTTATTTTACAGTAAGTAATAAAATGTAGGGAACGAATTTAAAAAAAAAATTAAAATACATACATCATTTAATCATTATTATTACCTAATGACTAATTGTAAATGAAGTCCTAAAAGTTCCTATTCTCAGTTTCAATGTTAACAGTTTATAGTTCGGCACATGGTCACTTTTTAACCGTTTACACCTAATACTATTCTTTTACAACACTGCTTTTATCCCATTTTACACAAATTTCTATGATCTATAGCATGATGTACTGGAGTGATTGTAGAGAACTATTGTCTATAGTGTGACGTACTGGAGTGATTGGGGTTTCATCCCTAAAATAGAGCGGGCCAACTACGACGGCATTAACCGAAAGAATCTGCTCTCAGGATCTCAGTACATTGTTTGGGCAAATGCTCTGGCTTTGGACATAGCAGGAGACAATTTTTGTTACTGTATTTACTTTTCTTCATTCTCTTTTTTATTTTGTTTTGTTTGCTTGTTTCTTTATTAGTTAATTTGCTTCTGTATTGTGTGTTTTACTGGCTGACAGGATTATTGTCTGTTTCCTGAAGTGAAAAGCCCTAAATGTTTCTTGAGGAGAAATTGTGCAACCGTACATTGATTTGTGTGTGTGTGTGTGTGTGTGTGTGTGTGTGTGTGTGTGTGTGTGTGTGTGTGTGTGTGTGTGTGTGTGTGGAGGGGAAGATGGTAACACAGACAAGATAGGGTGGATATGTCTGGAAGGCACCAGTAGGGCTGCGACATTTACAAACCCAGGGTCACGCTTCTTTGGCATGGATTACTTCCAGGGCAACTTCTACATCACTGACTGGAGCACTGCAGGGTAAAAAACATTTGTCTACAGATAATCAATCAATCAATCAATCAATCAATCAATCAATCCTCTTCGTGCTGTTTGCACATAAGGCCTCAACCTCGTTTTCTTCCGCCGTCTAGAGTCCATCATAGGGCGATTCTGGAAAGGTCTGCTGTCTGCTGGCAGAGCACATGTCCAATCCATCGAAATTAATGCCTTTAGATTTTTGTTTTAGTTAATTATTCCTTTTTCTTTTCAATATTTATCTTTGAATTTAACTATTTGTTTGCTATGATCTTGTCTGAAAGTCACTGTAGAGTGCACGTGACAGATGCAACACCTGCTCCTCTTCTCACTCTGACATCTTGGAGATTCCTTCTCCACGTTCGACCAACCGTTATATTGTCGATCTGGTTTTCTGTCTGGCCATTTGGGGAAGTCCACGTTGTTTTGTGTATATTTTTGTGTGAGAATACAGTGCCGCCAATGACGTGGTCATTGAAAGCGCAGAAGTCTGTGAAGAGCTCCCTGTTTTCGTTGTAGATGCCGACGCCATGTCTTCCCATGATGAGCGCCCTGTTGGTGTTGTCATCTTCCACTTTGGCATTTAGGTCTCTCATAATGATCTTCAGATCTCTCCTTGGTGTGCGGTCAAGCAGAGACTGCAAAGAGCTATAGACTTCTTCCTTTCCCCCTTCATCTGCTGCATTTGTTGGTGCTTAGCTTTCAATCAATCAATCAATCAATCAATCAATCAATCAATCAATCAATCAATCAATCAATCAATCAATCAATCCTCTTTGTGCTAGTTGCACATAAGGCCTCAACCAGAGCCCGCCACTGATGTCGATCGGCTGAAACTCGCTCCAGGCGACCCCATGTCCAGCCCTCTCCTTTCATCTCCCTTTCCACTATTCTACTGCAGGTTTCCTTTGGGCGGCCTCGTTTTCTTCGGCCGTCTGGAGTCCATGGTATGGCGATTCTGGAGAGGTCTGCTGTCTGCTGGCGGAGCACATGTCCAATCCATCGCCAACGCCTTCATTGAACCAGCGTGGTGATGGATTCGGTGTCAGTTCTTCGGTGGAGTTCATCAAAGGTGATGGTGTTTGGCCATAAGATGTTAAGTATGCGCCTGAGGCATCTGTTTTGGAAGACGTCAAGCCTGTTACCGATGTTTTTGGTCATCTTCCATGATTCTGATCCATAAAGGAGGGTGCTGATCACATTCGACTTGAAGATTCTCAGTTTGGTCTTATGGCTGATGTTTTTTGCCTTCCATGTGCTCCTGAGTGAGGCAAAGGCTTTGGCTGGCTTTTGCCAGTTGGGCTCGAATCTCCACCTCCGCATCCCCGGTGTTGGACATCTTGGACCCAAGAGAGGTAAAACTGTCAACTTCCTCAATCTCTTCTCCATTTAGTTTGATGTTTTCTTGGACTCTGGCGTTCACTCTCATACTTTTTGTTTTCTTTGCACTGACTTTCAAGACAAGGTTTCCAACTGTTTCTGAGAAGACATTTGTTTTCTCCTGCATGTCTTGGTGGCGGTGTGACAACAGGGCAATGTCATCGGCAAAGTCCAAGTCTTCCAGCATTGTTGTTGCTGTCATAGTCATGGTCCATTTGATCCCTCTCCTTTCTCTGTCGGTGGAATTATTCATAATCCAGTCCATGGCCAGGATGAAGAGGAATGGCGACAAAATGCAGCCCTACTTCACCCCAGTACTGACGTTGAAGGGGGCTGTGAGCTCCGTGTCACAGACCACCTGAGATTTGAAGTCGCTGTACAGCATTGCAACGACCTGGACAAGGTCTGTATCTGCTGGCTGGATGTCTGCGAGCTGAGGGGGGTCTGGTCTGTTTCTAACTGACTTAAAATGCTCCCTCCAGCGCTGTAGTTTTTCTGCCTCTCCCTGGACAACATTTCCGTTCATGTCTTTCACTGGTACTTCACTGTTTTGGAACCTGTTATTCAGCTGTTTATTGATTTTATACAGTGTCTTCAGGTCATTTTTACTGCTGCTTCTTCTGCTTCATCTGCCAGTTTCTCTATGTAGTCCCTTTTGTCGATTTTTGTCATCCTCTTTACCTCTTTGTTTATTTCTGTATATCTTTGTCTGTGTTGTTCTTTCAGACGTTTAGATCTAGTGTTGTTGATTTTCTGCTTGGTTGACTTTCTCTCTTCTATCCTTTTCCATGTCGCTTCTCTGGTCCACTGTTCTTTCTTTTTTCGTTGGAAGCCCAGTATTTTCTCTCCTGTTTCCTGTAAGACTCGATTGAAGTCCTCTAAGGTCATCTCCTGTTGGTCCCCTAGTGCCTGGAACCTGTTATTTACTTCCACTACAAAGGCATGTTTGGTGGTTGGGTCCTTCAGGCTGCCGGAGTCCACTCTCTGCTGACGTGCCTGTTTTCATCGCGATCGACGTAGCTTCAGAGAAACTGCGGCTATCACAAGAGTGTGGTCACTGGCAACGTCTGCTCCTCTGTAGGCTCTGACATCTTGAAGTGAGCTCCTCCATCTTCGGTTGATGATGACATAGTTTATCTGGGTTTTGGTGATCCCGTCTGGTGATGTCCACGTTGACTTGTGGATGTCTTTGTGTTGGAAGAGTGTGCCTCCAATCAGTAGATTGTTTTCTTCACAAAAGTCTGACAGTCTCTCTTGCTTGCCCATGATATGCTCCCTGCAGGTGTTGTCACTTCCCACCTTGAAATTGAGGTCGCCGGCGATGAGCAACAAATCATGGGCATGGACACTCTCCGTGGCTGCCTGGGGCTGATCGTAAAAAGCATCCTTGTCTTCTGCCTCGGAGTCTTCTGTAGGTGCATAGCAAACTAGCACTGTCAACTTGGTGTACTTTAAATGGAATCTTGCTCTCAGAAGCCTGGGTCCATAAGGTTTCCATTCCAATAGTGTCTTTTCAGTTTTCCTATTAAGGAGTAGTGCTACTGTGTCGTCTGATCTTCCTGAGAACAAGATAGTATGTCCTGATGCTAGTCTCCTTTTCCCCGTGCCGGTCCATCTGACCTCGCTTACTACCAGGATGTCCAAGTTGTAATTGTCAAACTCCTTGACTAGTTGGGGCAACCTGCCAGTCTGAAACAAGGTCTGAACGTTCCAGCACCCCACCCTCAACTTCTGCTTCGGCTTCAGTAAATCCACCATCAGAGCGCCAGCTCCCTCTCGGGTTTGACTGTCGTCCGTCATAAGTCCAGTTCCCTGGTGTGTTTCATTACCTTCGTCATCCGTAATGAGTGCTCTAGTCTTGGTTTCTGTAACTTGCTGATTTTTACATGGTGGGGTTGTTGGCCCTACCACAACCTAATTTACCTCTAGGTGAGGTGTCCACCTTAGTCGCCTCTTACGACATGCCTGGCTGGACAGCAGGGACCCTATTCTTACAATGCTCGCTAGGCAAGCATACCCCGGGGTCCCACGAGGGGTGGGGGTGCTTAGCTTTGGATGATGGTAATCTTCCTTCCTTTTGAATTGAATCTTGCTGACATGAGCCGTGGTGAGACTGGTTCTCAGGCCATCAGCCTTTTTAGTTGCCTCTGGGGATATCAGCAGTGCTATTTTCTGGGTATGGTCATGGTCCAGGTCTTTGTGGCCAGAGTAGATGATGGTTTCTCCTGATGTTAGCCTGGTCTGCTCACTTCCATTCCATCTGGCTTCACATAACCCGAGGACCGTCATGTTGTAATTTCTCATTTCACTTGCCACTTGAGCTGATTTGCCACTTTCATAGAGGGTTCTGATGTTCCAGGTCCCTATCCTGGTTCTTGCCTTTGTCGTCAGAAGATGAGTCGGCGAGCTGGCTAACCTAGGGCTTTCACCAACCTGCGTCATAAACTCTTCTAGAGAGGAATCTTCCCGACCAGGCCCCTGTTGTGATACTGTTGCGGTTTCTGTAACAGCTTGTGTTTTACATGAATGGGTTGTTAGCTCAAAGCAAAACCCCCAACCTGGAGGGCCAGGGTGCAACATTGTAGTCTGGCCACTACCCTGACAGACCTGTTTGGCTTGGTTGGACCTGCCAGGAGTACAAGGTCCGCCCCCCGACATAGCTCTGTGGATCGACGAGGCACACAAACCACCACACCACGACAAGGTAAGTTGCACCAATTGGTACCTTAACTTTATCCAGGGAGTGAGAACGGTGGTACTGTACTCTATTCTTTTTTATTTTTAGACTATAACTTCATCAGGTTCATCGCATATTACATATTAAAATGTAGATTGACAAAAAAGTTAAAAATGAATGTACATAGGCAACTGTTTTTTTTTACATCATATATAGGAAGAGAAGAAAGCCCTATAATCTGCCATGTCTGGCTGGTCACTTATTTCTTTTCTGTTTGCTGATACCAATGCACACATATCTGCAGCTCTTGTTGACATGTTTGCATCATTCTTTTTGCTTCTTAATTCATTGTGGACCTTTGCCCCACGATGTATGTTTTAAGAATACATCAATAATAATTCAAACTATTCACTGTCAAGAACATGTTTATAATACAATGCTGCTGACCAACTTACAGCGCCCAAGACGTGTATAAATGGATAACTCTTCAATCAGCTATCGTCGAAAGAATATATTGGTTGCCTCCCCTAACACTGTTTCGTAAACATTTTTGAAGTGGCGTTGGTATTCCCATTTTTTATATTCAGGTTGAAAAAATCATACGGATGTTGTCAAATTAATGGGGGAGGAGGGGGAAGGTGCGGAAGGTTAGCGATCGGCGTGTGTGTCGGCGTGCGAGTCCTGGGATGGCTGACAGTTTAATTAAGTATTGTTGAGAGGATAGGATGGAAAGAATTGATAAGAATGAGAAAAGCGTTTTGTGTAATTTTATTTTATTCGTATGCTGGTCCTCCTTGACGGGAGCGAGGAAACTTGACGGTCTCCTTGGTGTGTGGGAAAGTCCTGACCAGACTTTGTGTAACAAGTCATGACCAGACTTGAAAGTAAAATTTGTCCTTTGAACCTGTTGAGGTGAGTGTAAGTCTATGTCAATTTCTGTCTTTAAATGGTGGAGTTTGAGAGTGTGAATATATATATTTTTTGTATGAGATCAATAGATGAATGTATGTTATTGTTGTGGGGGGGGAATGTTAAGACTTTGATATATTGTGGGTTAAATATGGTTATTTTCTGTCTAGGTTTAATTTTTTTTTGTTCTTTTTATTCGTTCATTTGGACCATCAACTGCATGTCCGTCGCAGTCAGGATTAAGAAGTACCTGAATTCGAAAAGGACAGCGCCAGGACCAGAGACTGAGGTGTGTGCTTTGTGTTGTGTTTTCTTTTCATGGTTTTAAGAAGACTGCACCTTCAAGAGTGAAAGACTACACCTTCAGGAGTGAAGGACTGCACCTTCAGGAGTGAAGGGAATATTTGATTTAATGGATAAATGAACATTGAATTCCTGGCTGTGTTTGCGTGTTTATTTTGAATTTAGATTTTTTTGTTTTAGTTAATTATTATTTCTTTTTTTCAATTATATTTATCTTTAAATTTAACTATTTGTTTATGATCTTGTCTAAAAGTCACTGTAGAGTCCACGTGACAATATGTCATTAAATGTTTCCCTGCATGTAAATGTGTACTAACGTGAATTTGTTTGTTGATGTACCCCGGTTATTGTCGTTACTCCTAATCCGGGCATTTGTGGTGGAATTGGAGAGAATCGTGCATGTACTGACTGTGTTGTTCACAGCCATTGACACAGCAAATGCTTTGATTTATTTATTAGTAACAGTAAGCAAATGCAAACCGTAGCCACTTGTAATAAGGTAAAATTACTTATATCACATTAAAATTAATATCAATAATATTTAAGTAGCTCTGGAAAGTAAAACCGAAAGTAAGAAAAACAAAAAAAGAAAGATAAATAGTTTGAACATAATGTAGTAAAACAGTTTTAAAAAGTATGAAACATGTACACAGGAATAAACAATGCTATCAATTCACAAATAATACTGTCTACAGTCTGGTATAGTTTTCTAGTTTTATTACTGTAATTAAGTCTTTCTGTTAAATGATATTTATAGTTGCAGTCTCTTGAACTGTCTGACTATCTAATGAAATAAATTTCAAAGTGTACATCTCCTAATTTAAGAGTGAAGGCTTGTTTTATATCAAACAGCAAGAAAAAAAGCTTACTAATAAAAGCTTTTCATAATTACATCGTCAGTAACATCATAAAAGCCTCATTCAAAATCCATTTAAAACGGCTTTAATTTAGAAACTTATTGATGTTGCCAAATCTGAACGATACCAAAGCTATCAAGTGTCATTATAAAATGATCTAACGAGATTATCTGGTTACTTTTTGTTTTGGGTTATGATAAACTAAGATGACTAGTGCATATCTGTTGACTGTTTAAAGAAGGACCGCGTGTGTATGTGCTGCTATTTCCTCTCTCTCTTTCATTCTGTGTGTGTGTGTGTGTGTGTGTGTGTGTGTGTTTGAAAATTCAGGCGTTTTCAAACTCTAAACACGTGTGACAATTATGACTTAATTAGGTGTAACCACCCACGTTAACACTACCCTGCAGGGGAAGCGTTACATAAAATGTTCACATGATAGTTACCCACCCCTGATCTTTCTTCCCCAGATAATCACTTAACGACGCGCACAAGCAAAGTGCATCCCAACTGATTATTTAATACATAAATTATGTGAAACACGCAGACACAGTAATTTTGCTGGTCTACAAAATTTCCAATGTTGACTGCGGGTAACTTCCGTTAACGTCACCATCCACTATCACATCCATACATCGCCAATTACCCACACGGTCATCCAACCATATCAGAAAGTTCGACTGGATACCAAGCACTGTCCACTGTCCACATGTGCCTTCTTCTACGAATACTCGTTCGCCTAACTACATTGTTACAACAGCACAAAGTGATGAATAATTACACCGACAGTCTCCGAACAAATTTTTGTCGGTGCCTCAACCTAATTTATGACAATTGAACTTCACTCTTCGTGAAGGTAGAGGTCAGGGTCTTGTTCTGCAAACACAAATACAGTTAGTTACTTCGCTGTTTTAAAAATGTAACCAGTAAAGTCTTACCTTTGGTAACAGACTAAAACATCAATTTTAAAGTTTATTTACTTCCATACAAGATATCATTAAAATGGCAGCCAATAGTGTTTAGAACTCACTGAAAAATCTTTCGCAAAGAAAGATCATGGATAACAGAAAAAAGCAAAGAATGGTTGCCAGAGTTCCTGTCCACAGAAACTCATGCTGATGGAAATGAAAAAGAAATTTTTAAAAGTGTGAAAAGATAATATCTATCAAACATTTTGAACAGCTACTAGAAAGTCACATGACACGTTCTCGCCCTGATCTTTCTCATCCATGTAAGTCTTATTAATATTCACTTTTCGAAGCGGTGAATAGTGTGACTACATTTAGATACTATACAGTTTCTTGACAGCACAATGTATGCGTTGATATAGACACACTGCATTTTCTTAAGAATAAACTAGATGATTGCAGGACGATGAATGTATCAAACTCACCAAGTTTTAAATAAACTAGATGGTAGCAGCACGATGACCCTGCTTTATTCACATATTTTATCCCGAATTAGGGAAAAAACCTATAGTTTACTAGCTTTACAGCAGCAGGTACCTATCTCCTCTAATTCGGCCTGTAAGTTCTTAGACAAAGCTTAATAAAAAAAACATTATTTTACTACTTGTGGACTGATGGAAATAGTTTAATATTGCATTGTCACTGAGAATGAATAACTGATTAAAACGTCAGACCTCTAGGACTCACGGAATAGGATGAAAAATCGATTACAAAATTCTAGAAACACACAGTAAGTGAAATTAAAGTGTGTAATTAAATTTGACCTATTATAATTTATGTTCACATAATAAAAGGAACAAATACAACAGAGATTTTTATCACTAAGCGAACTACCAGGTTTTTGTCTGCAGCAAAAAGGCATAAAGCAAGGAAGAGGGAAATTGAAGACAAATAAGAAACATCCTTTAAATCCTTAGATTTTGATTGTGAAAGTTGTTTTGAACATAGAAAGTTGTACCTACGCGAGTCTAAAAAATAGTCACCTTCACAATTCGGGCGAAAGTCGAAGGTATTTTGTTTTTTATCACCATAATCTCGATGTAGAACTAAAGCCAAATAATCGACCCTCAGGTTTACTGCTTTTCCTGTGGCTGCGATATCAGGACCACGCGTTCTCCCTGTGATAGTCACATGTTTCTCACAACTCCTCTCATCTGCACAGAGCAGGAACCAAGAGCATCAGTGGTAGCCTTATGAGTCTGAAAGAAAACATGTATGGAGGCAACGACAGATAGGACTGTACATTATGGCAAATACAGGACAACAATTTAGAAGTTGTCTGATGCCCACATTAATTTGTTTCAAGAATATGTAATGATATGAGGCACTACATGTTTTCATTTTCACGATTCATGGTCTTCTTGTAAACATTTGTGCAAGTCTTATGGAGATTGGATGTGTTTTTTTGCGAGACTAACAGTTGTTCTTATCATGTTATAGTGTGCATTTACAAGCCGGCTTGCGTCTTATTCTTCTCAAGGCAACGACAGCAACTACGATGACACCACTTGTTAAGGCAGCAGCTGCCGCACAGGCGACAATGATGATCATGTTTGTAGTGTTGATATACAAGTGCTCTGTGTAGAAAAGAAAAAGTTATGCAAAAATGATAACAAGAGCGCATTAGACTATACCGACACAATGTAATTTCTGTAAGAAATAGTAAACTACACATCACTTGATTGTCACTCTGCTTTTCCATTGTCTTTTGCCCTACCAACCTATCCCTTTATCTGTCGACACACGATAATAAAACGAAATAATTTTATTGTCGATCTGGAAGTATCTCTTGTTGTTTACAACCTGTGTCTCTAATAAGTAATGACAGTATAATAAAATGAAACTTTCTTGCATAATTTTAGAACGCCAATGCTGTTCACAATATACCCATGAATAGAAAATTCAGTATTTTAACCCCCATACTACCTTTGCTGTCACTTTTCCATGTCACATAATAGTGCTGTGGTGTTTCAGACGCTGAAAAATATCAGGACATTGTTTGGTGATGAGAAAATACAAGAGCAGCAAACGTAAGATAAGAGAATATCTGCGCGTACGTTTGTGTGTCCGGCTTTGTGTCTGCCGCTAGGTATCTCTCTTATACTTTCAGAAAATTAAAGAATGGATTAAGTTTGCATTTATCTGGTTTAAGTTCAAGCTTTTCATTGACATTTAAGTCTTCTTGTGCTTTTGTTAGCCATTCCCACAGCCAATATTGTACTTGTATGTGTCCAATAAAATGCATAAAAAATAATTTTTTGTGAGTGTTACTGTCTAGGGTTTTAGAAATATTTTTTAGAAATTTGCATGCATAAGTACTACATAAACTGTAGGTTTGTAAATACATAACATTGATTTTGATGCGTTGTGTCCCTGGGATAGTTTTACCTAAAATTGCTCAACTTTGAAGTAAAAACCTAAGACAAAAGACAACGCCTGGTCCAGTTGTACCTGTTGTGGAATTGGCCGTTGTGCTGTAAAACTTTGTTTTGACATATTCACTTGTTGTTGTGCGATTACTTGTGGCTCTAGTGCTAACACTTGTTCCTATGCTTTGATAGTTTGTAGCTGTCGTCTCATCACTTGGTGTTGCAGGTTTATCACTTGTTGTTGTGGTCCCATTACTTGTTGCTGTAGACACGAGAAAAAGAAATTCAGCTGACATGTATAAAACACAAATAAGTTGCCTTAAACTGTTGTAAAATACACGGCTGGTTGGATGTTCTCCACTTACTGGTGTAGGTGGCCTCAAAGCCAGTTCCCGACACAGAGGAATCAGAACGGAATCTGATCCACATGGTGTTTGATGTCGATCTCATTCTGCCAGGAATGGTTGTGTTGCAAAAGATACCCATAGACGAAGACCTCACAGAATTGCCATCCCTAATCTTGGGTAGAAAGAAAAAGCAACCACTAATAATTTAATAAGACATGCTCTCGTTATGATTTCCACTTTGAATTCTAATCCTATTAATTGTTAATTAGAACTAAGTCTGATGCGCAATTAGACGCTGCATCCTTTATGATACGCTCTTCTTTCCTAATCTTCTCTAATGATTAAAGTATCAAAGACACAGAAAAACAATCTCAGAGTCTTTATTACAAATAAAGCAATAAAGAAGTTAAGTATAGTAAAGACAGCAATATTTGTTTCCTTGTTTAACGTTTTATGCAAGATTACAAATAAAAACATAATGAGAACACTCTGCTACATGTAGTCCTTACCTACCATTATGAAAAAAACACAAACCTGTAGATAGTCGTAGTTACAACCAGATGTTCCAGCCTCGAGTTGAAAGTGGAGAAATGTCAAGGTTATTCGGTGGCCATCTGTTGCGTTGATTATGTAAACACAGTCCTGATACGGCGGGTACTGGCTTGGGTACAATGGCGAGGAAAAGGAACCAGTGGGTGAAGTATAAAAGCCGTCACAAGCTGGGACAAACATATTTTAAAAAGCTGTTCTTTTCCATCTTGTATTTAGCTGAACAATTGATTTTCAAAACTGCTCAGTTCTATCCTAAAATTAAGTGCTTTACACAAACCTTTAAAGCTAATATAATGACACAAATAGTTACTTACTTTTAACACTACTAAATCCAGAAAGTTAACTTATTTGCTTATTAGGCACGCCTCTCTTGCTCTCTCTTTCTCTCTCTCTCTCTCTCTGGATGTCCGCGTACACACATGCATATATGCATATGCGTACACAAGCACATACCTCTTACACATATCTCCCTATTCATGTATGTACACACGCACGCCAATACATAAATATAATTACATGTTAAATATACATATAGTACTAGGACGGGATTGCATCTGTGATTACTTTGTGATTACCTTGCACTTGATGACGAGCTGCGCATGCACATACAAACAAAAGAAGCGGGATCGCTTTTCTGAGCGCTGGAATCGAAACAAAATGAAGCCGTGGACTGACCCGTGTAACAAGATTTTTGAAATGGACTTAATGCTCACTGCCTTGAAATAAGTAAACATATCTCAAATAGCATTTTATTCCTTGCATTGTCCCCACGAAATATAAAATAAACAACTAAAAAGGTGATATTAAGAACGAGGAAGTATTTCCAAGTGCGCTGGTGGCGATGTGTGGATTTAATATGCCATGGATGATTTAAAAAAGGAAAAGTTGATTCGACAATTTACCAATTCAAGCAACTCGATTTTGCCTCGCAGCTGATTCATCCACAGCCGTGAGCCTATTCAAGTATAGCCACGAGCCTATTCAACCAGGTCTCAACTCGATTCTACGACAAAAAACTACTACAGAACACAAGCTGCCAGTCCCCACTGACTTGTAAATTACGACGCAAAAGATATGCATTCACATGGAAGTGACACATAAAAACTATATTTTTTAGAATGTTAAACGTTGAAAACTGAATAAAAAATGTGTAGAAGGGTATTTTCACCTATCTACACTTAAGGGCGTGTGCCATGAGAGGATTGCACAGCATGGATAGCGATAAGGTATAAAACCTCAAAATAATCTAGCAGCTGCCCGATATTCACAGAAATATTGCCAAGAAGTGAGGGAAAAGATACACTGAAATGTAGTTGGCGAAACTATAAGGACCTTGTCTGACCGATGACTGTTAGGGGTGGCAGTTGATCTTAACAACTAGTTAGCTTTCTTGATCCTTCTGGGCGAGTGCAGGAAAATGTTGGACATACATTGACAGCGATATGTTGGACTTTAATTACATTAATGGACAGTGATATGTTGGACTTTAACTACATACATTGACAGCGATATGTTGGACTTTAATTACATACATGGACAGTGATATGTTGGACTTTAACCACATACATTGACAGTGATATGTTGGACTTTAACTACATACATGGACAGTGATATGTTGGACTTTAACCACATACATTGACAGCGATATGTTGGACTTTAACTAGATACATTGACAGCGATATGTTGGACTTTAACTACATACATTGACAGACTGAAGAGTTAAAATCACTTCATCTGTTTCTAGAGCTGCTTTTACCTAACCCTCTTATTCCCGATATCATGAAATCACGATACTGAAATACAAGCAAAGAATTATAAACCTAAAGATTTCATCAGTTCAGAAATGAAACGCCATTGCAAGTACCTTCATATCAAAATTCAAATGAAGCTGAAGGTCTACACCAACTCCATATCGGATCATATTAGTGTGACAGTTTGACTTTCACTACAAACAAAATCATCGAAGGTATATGAACGGAATTCTAAAGAGTACTTCCCAGAATGAAGTGACTTGAACCTATTTCTTCACTGTGCCTCTTAATGGAGTGATTGATTGATAAGACACAAACTGATAATGTAACATGTTAAATCATCCATCTATTCATCCTTCTTTGAATTAAAAAGCGAAGCTCGTTTGTTGTACTGTGTCAGTAAGAACAGCCATCACCGATTATTAACACATATAACGCGCTTCAGTGCTACAACATAACACTGAGTGTATTATTTACAAAATAAAATATTTCAGTGCGCAATTTAAACCACTAAATATGTAGGAGTAATAGACATTTATTAATCTTTGTAATTATTACTTTAACACTGACAACTTATGAATCTGCCCACACTAAGGAGTACTTAAAATACTCACCAACTAACAAGAATTTCTCCATCTCTTGAGTGAATGTGGGCCTCAGGTTTGTTGGGTAATCCAGCAGGACGAAGAAACTAACGGGTCTATTTTTTTCAGGAACATAAGAAGTTCCATAAAGTGACCCTACTCACACTTCCTTCCTGGTTTCTCGGAAATCTTCTTCTCTGTATATGTCGGCACGTTATACTTCATAACATTCTACATTAAAAGTCAAGCGTATAATGATTTTAGGGGATGTGAGATTATATAATCAACTGCGTAGTACAGTAGTTAACCACCCACACACAGTATTAGAAGGACAGGTAATTCAACTTTAATACTTTTCATTGCCATTCACCTCTGGCTGACCGCGCGTTCTAGTCATCCCTCTGTCAGTGTCGAGTATGTGTTTACAATGTTGACAAAGCTGTGTCACTGAAAGAAAGTTTCGTGAGTTTGCTGTGACCTCAGTCAGGTGGAAATATAACATCGCCTGCAAGTGCAAGTTGTCTCTGTGAAACAGGCGGGACCGCACTTATGAAGCGAGGGTAAGATAACTCAAGGGTGACTGTCTTGTTTCCAGAGTTATAAGTCGATGTTTAAATCAGCAGGTGCTATTTTACACCTAGATTTAATAATTTTGTTTGTTGAATAAATTTCGGACATAATTATTTCTTAAATCAATATTTTTCTTGGTGTTTTATATCTCGTTTGAAAGTAACTGCAGAGTTGCATGCGGAACTTAGCCTATTTAACAAGTGCTTTCCAACACATTGTAAGATATCAGCCGGTGAATATGTGTAAAATATACGCCTGTCGACCACCCTCCAATGTACCTTGACATTGTCTTTGACAATGGAGGAGACGATGCTTAACGCCGAGCCAGCGACTAAGGCTATATCACGGCAAGCTAATCAGCGTGCAGAGAAAGAACAGCGTGCCCGAGACGAGAGCTGAACCAAGGACTTCTAACCTTCACTGTAGTGCTTTCTTCCTTCCTGCTTTGCACCCCGTTCCCCCCCTCCACCTTTACTCGCCGCGCGAGCTGTGTAGCTCGAGACAGACAACAAGGCAGTGGGTGACTAGCACCCAAAATTTCTATTTTAGTCAGCAGGCTGCTTGCACCCGTTACCGCAGGGTGACTGGTTCTACTTGGCAGAGCAGAAAAGGCCTCACTTGCCGAAAGGTGACTAGGGTCCTTGTTGCTCCCTCTGGGCCTCTCTCATCCTCTTTCCAAGGGCTTGGTTGCCGCGAGGTGACTTTAGCGGATCCCGTCACTTAATTAACCAACCCCCTCTTCTTCCAAGGAAGTCAGGTTTTTGGTTTTAATAGGCATCTGTGACTACTTGAAAATTACCTCGCACTTGTTGAGGAACTGTAAATGCACATAAAAGCAGAAGAAACTGTATGGACATTCTGATTACTGAAATCAAAACAGAATGAAGCAGTTGACTTGTGTGATAAGATCTGTAAATATACAGAAGTTAAGGCTCACTATCTAGAAAAGTTTAAGAAAAAATACTAAATATAGTGTGCTCTCATTAAGTGCATGTGTCGATTTCTTACCTTAACACTCACAAAGATATAATAAACACAGGCAAGCTAGAGAGAGATTTCTAATCTTTTTAAGTGAATCCAGTTCTTACATTTTGGGACGGGGTAGCTGGATGTATGTACAGCTTGAAACTTATCTGCCTGTTAATCCAGGAACTTGAACAGCTCCCTGAAATACCATGTTTACTTCCTTCTTGTGCTCTTCTTATCATGTACTGTGATCTCATCTCATTCTACATTCCATTCTGAGTAAACAATCAAGTGTATGATCTTCACTAGCTGATCCGTCGGTGTCAGTCCGTCTTCTTATTTACAACATAGAAGAAGTTGTGCTTTATGTAGTTCTGGAATGCCTGAGGTCTTTTAGTTTGGAGTGAACTGAGTCTAAAGAATCAGCTGCCTAGTATGTGGTAAAATAATCTGTAAACAATACAATGCTTTAGAGGCAGAGCATGTAAAAACTTTGTATCGCCATTAACAGAAGGTTTAGCGAGTACTGTCCACTTATTCTAACCATGGATTTCGGTTCTCTGCTAGATTCTAAAATTTAAGCTCTACTTCTCTCGTGTTCTCTTGTGTGCAACATGACCATCTTCTAACGATGAGTAATGATGATCTTAATCAACAACAGTGTTGTCATCGTAATGTCCATGTGACTGGCGTTGTCTGGGTACATTTACCTCAGACACATTTGTGCGAGGCACGATGTACTTGGCGGTAACATTTGTCATGGTCAGGCTGGGTTTGTCGAGATCAGGACTGCCCCCATCCTGAGAAATGTTTTCATGTTGTCGGGATACTTCATACTTCCCTTTGGGCCACAGTGTGATTAACACTCCTTGGTCAGGAAAAGACAGTTTCAAGAGTTTGTTGTGACCTCAGTAAGGGGAAAATTTTGTTCTTGCCGCCTGCAAGCAATGGCTGGTCTCTCTGCAGGGGAAAATGGGGAAATCTAGGGCAAGGATCTTTGTAGGTCCTGTATCTACGGTATCAAACTCTCCAAGTCTTTGCAGGCGAACAACACTTTGATCAAAGTATTACAATGGCTTTCAAATCGATAGAAAAGAACCAGAAGCGTATGTGTCACTTGAGAGAAAGAGAGAATAGTGATTGTGTGTGTGTGTGTGTGTGTGTGTGTGTGTGTGTGTGTGTGTGTGTGTGTGTGTGTGTGTGTGTCCTTCGAATCAAGAAACGAAACCTCCTTATTGCTGTGAAAGTATTGTTATTTACATTGTTCACCTTACTATTTCTTCGTGAAATACGTTCTTACAGGTTTAACAATCTTATTGGTTGCTTGCAGTGTTGACAACAACGTTTGTAATAAACAATTTTTGATTGTAGCGTAGCTTAGATGTAAGAAACGAATCAAAACGAATAATTATATGGATGAAACGTTTCCCCAACAATAAAAAAATACAAAAATCAAGCGTCTAAATTTATTGCCAACAAATAAATAACATCTCAATAAAAATTTTAATATATATTGAAATATTTAATTTTGTATTTTTTTACAAAACTTTACACAGTCTCTTTCTATTCATCATTGAATGATATAAAGAATAGAGAATCACAATTTTTTATTGTAATACATATAATTAGTTCGTGCCCTCCAAAGCCTGTGTACTTCCGGATAAACTTCGTCCAGTAGTTATTATGCATATAATTAGTTTGTACTACTCATAGCCAACGTACTTCCGGATGAGGTGAGCACTGGGTGAAGGTAGTCCTCTGCTGTAACACATAAATATAAAACACAAATAAAATATTGCCGAGGAACGAGCCCCGTCTATTGTTCAGACTATGCAAAGGCTAACCGGAAGACAACATTGTTGCAAAATGGCTTGGGTTTGTTTTAAATCCGATCCTGCATGATAGTTTGTGAATTGAAATACTGACTTAAGTGTATTTTACAGTGTTTTGGATGAAGGGTTGCTGCATGTAATGAAAACATCTACCTGTCTTTTCAGCTGCAGGCAAATACCTTCCAAGTAAGACTGAGTATTCATTCCTGCCTTAGATGTGTAAGACGAATCTCTAGATTAGTATTGCTAACAAACAATTACAATAAGGTAAACAGTCTAACTTTTCATCACAATATCTACATTCTATAATGAAGTGACAGGACGAGTAGAGAATCACGAGTCTTAATTCTAAATCACTTAATTAGCTTGTGATATCCTAAGCCAGCCTACGTGTGGATGAGCAGCGCACTGGGTGAAGGTAGTCGCCATGGTCCTGTGCTGTAATGAATGACAAAATACGGAACGGAGTCAATTTTTTGCTTCAGATATTGAAAATACTACCAAAGTACGAGCATGGTCGATTGATTACACTATTTAAATGTTGAACCAATGATATATTTTTTTAAATGCCTTGCTTTAGGTCATAGTTCTGCAAATTTAATTACTGACTCAAGGGCATTTGACCATCTGGAATGAATGCTGTGTAATGCGGTGTAAACATTTTCCGGTCTTATCCGATGTAAGTAATTATGCTTGAAGTTTAAAAAAATCTGATGTTCATGTGGTAAACTTAATGGGGAAGTACTAATCTCCCAACTGGACTAGGGTGCTTTGTTATGAAGCCAGAGACCCCTTTTGCAAGAAAGGGGGACGTATGTGCTAGTGTAGAGCTGTTATAAGGGGTTAGCCAATTGGTTAGCGCGCTCGCTTCCAGCCCAGAGGTTCGTCAGTTGTATTCCTGACTGGAGCAGCAAAACTTCGAGCCAACTGACAGAAACGGGTACCTGACTCCATGGACTAGAATATTGGGAAAGGTAAAGCTGCGAGGGGTTGAGGGGGCGGACACAAAATATCTGGCCCCGAGAAAAGGGGTCTCTGGCACTTCGCTATCCAATCTAATGAAAAGCATTAAGGGAAGACCCTTAGCTTTTCACCTGACGGTACCTACCTGTGCCGTCAAAGATATTTAGGTGGCTTCCTTCATAAAAGGACAGATAATCGTGATATTTTGGCTCCTCGTCATTATCATCAATAGTGGCATAAACTCCCGAGACTGTTACTGAAACAGTTGTGTTGATAGGATCGCTTTCTCTCCTCGTTAATGTCACAGGTATCTCAGAATTTCTCACACCTGAGAACATGAACCTTTCTTTTATTATCATTTTGCATAAATTATGCAGAGTTTGAAGGCTGAGAATAACAGCAAAAGAGCGTAATTCTTGCAATGTATCGAAAACCATTTTACTATTCTGTCTGATGAGCGCTGCTTTAAAAAGATCATATTCAACAAGTATCATGGCCAAATAATATCACATGGTACATTGAACTGGCAAACGTGATTGCTCGTTCCATGCTATGAGCTGTCTAAGCTTGTTTTCTTTATCTTAATAGTTTTATTATTAGTCATTATGACAAAGATTGATTTTTTCCCTCTTCTAGTAATTCGTTAGTCTTGTATGATCTGACCACCCTAATTAGTCTACAAAAATAGACAAGCCGTTTTGAAAACATTTTTAAATTCTACTAACAAAAACTGGAAAAGCTTATATTATTTTGTCTGTGTGTAAAAAGGCTTTTTATCAGTTAAAAGATGGAAGTTATAAACATCTGTTTAATTTGGACTAAGTTGCGGTCAGAGTAACTGAGAAAGCCGACCATAGGTTAAAATAGAATAAGCTTTCTGAGTTTTTATTATGAAGTTACTTTACATCTCACTTACAACATCTTGTTCTCAAGAATAAAACGATGGTGACGATGACAGCCATTCCTACGACAACAACAACGCAGGCGACAATGATGACTGGTGTGCTCAAGGTCTCTACGTCTGAATGGATTACAGCACAATATAACAACATTATATTAGAATTTAAGAAAAATAGTTTCTCTCGATATTGGAAAATTTGACGACTTTTTCTCTTTGTTGTTCTGTTTCTCTTGGTCTCTTATCTATGCTGTATAAAAAGTTATGATTGTTAAACATGAATAGCAAATCTAGTGAACTAACAATGAAGTAAATTAACTGTCAGTTTTAGTTAAATTGCTTAATATTTGTTCTGCCTTTGTAATTGTAACTACATACCCGTTTACTGTAAGTTTCTTTCACCAGTGATTTTCTATGTTCAATATGAATACTCTGTCTACAGTTTAAACATAAATTTAAACAGCTCCAAAAACCTGTATAAAACCTTTTCTTTCACCTTTCGCCGTGAGTTCTTTGTTTTGTAATACAGTAGAAGCTGAAAAAGTCCAGTTTATCATTATTAAACCAACAGTAATTGTTTACACAAGTAGTAATTAAATATTCACAGATAATAATAAAAGTGGATGTCTGCGAGTATGCATTTGTCACTGCTTGCTTCTGTGTCATGTATCGTAGTAGTTAACTATACCGTGCTGTTTATCTCGTTAAAGTTCAACCTTTTTAATAAGTTGCCCCTTGGTTTTGTGTTTATCAAAGGTTACTGGGGTAAACGTAGATAGCCTAGTGGTTATAAAAAACGGCCTTTAAACCCACAAAATTGGCACCTTCTATACTCTTGTAATGAATTATGTTTTGCCCACCCAGTAGAATTCTGACTCAATAAACGATTGTAGAAAGAATGGAAGCCAGAAAAAGAATATGGGTGCCACCTCATATATAGCAGGCTACGAAGCAGTAAGTGAGGGCTGTAACACCTTATTCCCTTACGACAGTAAGTCCACGAGACTGATCATGAAGACTCCATTTACAGTTTCTGTCATGACTGGAAATAGAGAGAGCTGTAGCTTGATCACCTTTTGCTGACGCTTTTTTCTATACTTTACTTTGAAGTCAAACTGAAAAAATGAGGTAATTCCAGACTGTTGTACCTGCTGTTGTAACCGCTTGCTTTGGCATACTCACCTGTTGTACAATCACTTGCTGCTAGCGTGCAGTCACTTTTGGTTGTGGTTGTGGTTTGATCAGTTGCTGCTGTTGTTCCATCACTTATTGTGGTTTGATCACTTGTTGCTGTAGCTCGATCACTTGTTTTTGTAGTTCGATCACTTGCTTTCGAAAACACTAAAAGCAAAAGGGAAACATTCAACAGACTATGTCTGCTTTTTAGCTGCCATTTTATTGCTAACAAGAATATTTTCTTGCACAGAAATAAAAGTCAAGTTTTTCTCTATATCAAAGCGATATGTGCAAGAGTCCCTACACATTTTGATGTGACTTTGAATTGATTCTAATGTTGCTTTGAGTTTTAAATTTATTTATGAAATCTGTCTTCTATATTTTTTGCTATTTGAGAATTCATATACCTAGCGATTCTCCGCCCTCAGTGAGGCATTTACTTCTGTTCCCAGGAGTAGGTATGCAGATGTAACTACAACCACCGTTGTTGTTTCCACATCCGTTTGGCCCTGTAATTGGAGATGAAGCAGACAGTTTAATAAAGCCCTACAGCGCACAAACTCGGAGGTCTTCAATAGGAGTTAACTGCTTTATATTAATCCTCTCTTTGGTGTTCATCGCTATAGGTCCACACACTACTAACATGCTTGTGGTTGTTTCAGGCAGTGCCAGTCTTCATTTAGTGCCCTTCCGTTATGGACTAATTAGTCTACCATGCTTTATACTTGTTATTTCCAGGACCTTTATCCTCAGTTTCCTCTGCGTACACACGGATGTCATTTACTCGTCCTCTGGCTGCTGCAATAATGTTGTCCCTGCTTCCGTCAGCACTAACACGATGAATGAATGTTGTTGTCGGTACCCTGAATACAAATATAGATAATATTGTATTGCGCTCGTGCGCATATAAACATATTATAATTGAATAAAAGTTTATCATATGTTTTTAAATAGATAAATCTTTTAATAACATAAAAATTCAAGAGCGTTTGAGTAAAACTTTGTTTAAAGGTTTACTTAAAAAAACACCAAAATTTAATTTTTAAAGACTAAATTAACTGAGAGGCAGGAGTAGAAAAACAGTAATATTAACCTACCTTTGTTGGTGCATTTAGTTGGAAAAATAAATATGTGTATGAGGAAAAATAAATGGGCATTATGTAATCTCCTACTTCCTTGAATCAAACATTTTACACAAACTTTGTTCATTTTTAATATTTTCTTTTATTTTACTTAAAATAAACTGATTTAGTTATTCCATATTTAATTCCTTTTTGGTGAGGAAGATGGGAGCCACCATGTGTATGAGCCCAGAGAAAAGATCAAAGATATTTCCCACAAAAGAAAATATGCTCCAATCAGCACCCATCGCGCACCCTACTGACAGGTGCCAACGTAGGAATAGGGAAAATGTGCTACTGGAACCTAATCAAATATAAATGTGAGAGAAGAAACATCCACTGATACGTGGTACTAGCGGAAACCAGATTTCCAGGATCTGACAGAGATATTTTCAGCAACAGCGGGACCTCAACCACAACCCTCGGCGTAAGAGGTGAATCTTGTTAACTGCCGCGTCTTCTGGTAGTAGTCAAAGGACGAATGAATGGAGATAAGCTCGGTAGATGCTCCGAAAAAAGCTTGCTTTTCTGCAGTGATCTCTTCTGCCTTTTGTTATAATATGCTTATCATCGCTGTAACATTACTTGAGTGACTAGTTATGCTGATAGTTTGCTAGTTTTTGTTTAGCTGTAGATTACAGTTTTGGGTGGAAAGTCCCACAATGTGAGTCCTTAGTGTAAGCCATTCCCCTTGTTATTTCTCAGATCTTATTACGGATGTTCTTTGTGAGGGGAATGATTATTACCTTCACTTCAAGCTTTGTTAATATGTTTTCATTTCTGTTTTTCACCATAATTTGCTGCCCAACTTTTATGATAAATGTGAAAGTCGTCCTAATTATTTGAGAGAGAAACACTCTGTATATCTAGATTAATTGTGATTTAGTGTTTGCATTACTCAGTGCAGTACTCTGCCCATAATTTGAGGTTGTTATGTTCTTACCTAAGCAGTTGCTTAATTGTTTCTACATGCCGAAGACTATGTCCTCTTTCTATAAGTAGTTTGACTGTTTGATATGTATTCCTGGTGGTTTTTCTCTCAAAGCTTCCTTGAGCGTGACAAAGCTATTCTTGTATCATGTGATGCAGGGTATCTTATCATAGAGATGTTTGTCAAAAGTGTTTTTGTTTCACTGTCCAAGTACCGATACTCTTTAGATGATGGAAAAAAGTCACTAGCAGTGGATTGTTCTCGCTTAGTATTTTTGTTCATGAGAAATTTGTGTTTGAGTTTTACAATTATAAAGTCACACGTGAGATAGTTATCTTAAAGCACCTCTAAATCATTATTTATTAGATTTGCTGATGAATTCTTTTAACAATGTTAGATAATTGTGTTTGTGGTAATTGACATTTTTCTTTCAAATGTTAAATCAAAGGTTATAAAGGAAAGTCAATATTTTTAAATGTCATTATTAGACATGTTTAAGACGAAAGTAGTAACAGCAGCAAACAGCATATTCGACTTTCTTAAAGTGTTCTGAAAATACTCAAATATCACTTTAGCTACCTTTCATTTCCCCAGTCTGTAACAAACAGGTGATTCAGGTAGATGTCCATTCCAAAGAAGCGAGATCCTGGATTTCGCAAAATTACGGTTGCGTTCCCTCCGTCCGATTTCACCCATCCTATAGTGCCAGTCATCGTGTCTGTCCAGTACAGTTTTCCCCCTATCATCTCAAAAAAAACACACACACACACACACACACACACACACCACGCACGCACGCACACATACACACACATCGGCTGAGAAGACTTTATCAGGAAGGTGCGGAATGCCATTGAGCTGTTAAAACATTACAGAGACAAACCTGAGTTGCAGTTCAGCACTGGCTACCTCAGGTCTGCATGACATGTTATTAATTAAGAATATGCCCTCTGTTAATTTCATAGCAAACGTTCTTTAAAAACTTTGGAAGTTGTGGACATCGATGATCGTGATCTTCACAACGTGCTTAATTTTTCTTTCTGCCTGCTTTAAGAAGCATGACTTCTCTTACAAAATCCCCATTAAGTCAGTCTATTGTTTCTGAACACGGATTGGTGATTGCCCAGTTCTCTGCCAAAGATATACCAAGGTGTGTTAATGTTAATACGGTTCTCGGTACACATGCAATATGTGGACACACCCTCCATCAACTTCACTAAACTTTACACGTATGCCAGCTCTTTGCAAATCCTGACCATATAAACGATATTTGAAAACTTTTGTTCATTGTGCCTGTCCCAAAACACACTTGATCCGGTCAACCGAACGACAGAGCCAACTATGTCTGTATCTCCTGCAAAAAGGCATGTCTGTTTCTGTCACCTCTGTCATTCTGATTCGGTTTTATCAGACCTTCAATGAAATTCTGGTGACTTTAACTTTCATCTCTTGGTTCCACAATCTCTCCCTATGGAACACCAACTTGTTTGTCTCCCTTGTTATTATATGTTTCGAGATCGCCGAATTCAAGCAGAGGTCTTCAGTAGTAAGCAAATCCTGAGGGAAGGCATCCCATATCCTCACTATTTCTGATAACGTGAAAGCACGTGAGTTCTCACTCTTGCTGTCAGGCTGCAGATACGGGATGCGTGCATGCAAACGAACAGTTACTGCAACTCATTCATTCCATGTGGCAGATAGATAGAAGTCATCATGTACTCACTTGTATGCTGCTAACAAATAAGCGCCCTTGCAGATTAATAAAGCTGTATAAAAAGCATAAATACTTTTTTGTATAAATGTTTGCATTCCTAAGCACAAGCTCACAATTGCTGACAAATGGTGGCCGCAAAGAACAAAGAAAAGATAGAAAAAGGAGGTAAATCTCACCGGCTGTGTCCAGAGCCAGAGCGCTCGGCCAGTACAGGTACTGGAACCCTGAGACCAGAGTCTTGCGTCCAGTACCGTCATAGTTGGCCCGCTCTATTTTAGGTGTGGCGCCCCAGTCAGTCCAGAATATCACCCTATTGGTTTTATTTTACCCATAAACGAAAGGAAACTCTGTCATTATTGTTTACAAATTTAGTTGCATTTGAATGAAAATTCATTTATTCTGGCATGTCTATATCACAATATAAATGTTTCTGCTTTCTTGAAGAGATTTAACAGGATCTTTCTGCAGTTTTTTGTACTCATTAAAACGTTGTGATCACTAACAATAGCAGTTGGGTAATAACGTCATATTCTATGTTTTTAATGATCGTTTGAGTCTAATTCATGAAGATACTTTGAATATCGGACAATCTTATTCTTTGTGAATTTAGCGGTTTTATGTCTATTCCATAGAACACAAAACCTTAGTTTAACTCATTTCTTAAGTTTTTTTTAAACTGTACCCATTGTGTTTGTCCAGCTCGATGTCTCTAGGACTGTAGGTGGAGTTAATGACGATCTGGTGTCTGTTGTCGTACATTGTTATCCTGCCAATGACATGATTGCCTACATCAGTGTAGAAGATCAGCCTGGACAGCGAGTCAACAGACATCCCGTCTGGCACAGCACCTGTAAAATATTCTTGTATTCATTGTAAACTCGAGACTACGTAAAAGTGTCTATTCAATTTTTATTTCTTTCCCTAGTAGCACAGGAAGCCAGAAGTTAGTCGATATAGATATCCAATACCCAGCCAGTCAGTCAGTCAGTCAGTCAGTCAGTCAGTCAGTCAGTCAGTCAGTCAGTCAGTCAGTCAGTCAGTCAGTCAGAAGCTAAAAGGGGCCCGCCACTCTTGCCTTTTTTGGGCGATAGTCAGTAGGTCCTGCACAGGACGACCAGTCCAGTCTTTGACTTCGTAAGTCAGTTCTTACTGTAGCAACTACGGGGTCGACTACTATTTCAGGTGTTTTAAAGGATAGTCTTTGACAGGATGTCTTGTCGTTAGTATCTGCTAACAAATATTCGTCGTCTACGAAGCGTAAGTTGCTGTCGTCTCTCTGTCACGTGGTTGGCGGACAGAGTGGGGAAGTGACGACGAACTGGGGGACGTTTTGATTATAAAATCATCGGCGTGTCGTCACTGTCGACGGGAGAACTGCTCCTCACCTCACCGTAAGCTTGCACGAGAGACTGGCAGTACTTCAACAGCTGTAACAACCGGGAGCTACGTTGGTGTCTGTATGCATATGAGAGTGAATAGCGGTTTAAGGGGTATCAATAACACGGTAATCCTATAAGTTAAGAAATCACAACACACTTTTATTTTATAATAAAATATTGTATTTTGGGGCTTAATTGGTTTTGTTTAAACGATTTCCTTTGACTACCTGTTTCCAATTGCGATGGTGAGTTATTTAATCGCGTTAATGTCAACTACGTCGCTTAAAACACCTAAAGTAGGTGATAAACAATCATCTTGTTAGGCACATACTTCCTTCGTTAAACATGAGCATGAGAGTATTTTAGGAAACTATTTACATAGGACATAAATACCCAACTAAATCATTAATAAAAGTTTGCCCTGACCTTGACCTAAGGTGCGAACGAGGCGAATGTCGGTGCCGTCAAGGTTGGCTGCACGGATCGTCTTCTCCTCTACATCTGTCCAGTAGATGCGACCTGTTGGTGGGTCGAGGTCAACAGCGATAGGGGTTTGCAGTCCGTCTAGAGGGATGTTAAAGTTGCTGATGGTATCGATGTCTATGCGTGAAATAACGTTCGGTCCAGTGTTGGTGACAAGGAAATACTTCTGAGGAATGATTGCTGTAAACAACCGATTTCATCGGTACGTGTTGAGAACAACAACCGCAACTTTAATTGTTTTTCAAAGAAAGCGCAAAGTGTCTGTTTAAAATCCACACACACACACACACACACACACACACACACACACACACACACACACACACTGCTATTTCAACCTTAAAAATACATATTGCTAGGACGAGAGCTATCTGGAATTGCCCCTGAGGATAAATAGAGTTGTTTTGCAAAGGCTGATGCTTCAAAGAGGAATTTCTATGGAAATGACTGTAAAGAAAAGCTTTTATTTTAAAGGGGTACTTTTTGTTTTAAGCTGTTTTAATGTCTTCATAATCATTTTGTATGTTGAATAATTTTCTGACGTGATATATAAATATCTTAAATTCATATTTTACTTGCTGTTTAATCTCTCGCCCGAAAGTAACTGCAGAGTTGCAAGCGACACTTAGCCAATTAAACCAGTGTTTTACAACCCATTGTTTGAGATTAACCTCTGAAACTGTGTAAAATATACAGCTCTCTGGCTTTTCTCCCCCTTACCTGTAGTGTAGGTGATCTCAAAGCCAGCCCCAGACACAGATGAATCTGAGTGAAACCTGATCCACATGGTGTTTGATGTTGATCTCACTCTGTCTGGGTAGGTTGTGTTGCAGAAGGTTCCCATAGAGGGTGAAATCGCAGAATTGCCGTCCCTAATCTTGGGTAGAGAAAAATATAAGCATATACGAATATTTTTTAGGACATACTCCCATTAAGTTTGGGTTATATAATGCTAATAATAATTGTTAAATATTTTGCATTGGAACTACATCATATGAACGAATAGACGCTGGTGTCTCAGTCTATTCTTTTTTTCGGATGTTTTTTCAAGGTTAAAAAAATTGCAGAACAGCAAATTTAGTAGTATCGTTAGAGATAAAGAAAGACAAAAGTTTAGTTTAGTAAATCTCATAAACAACAACACTTGTTTCTTTGCATAACGTTTTATGCTTTTGAAAAGCGTCTAAGATTGACATTCATCCACTAAGACACTGATAGTATTGTCTTTATTCGTTACAGAATCACAGGAGCGACGGCAGCAATGGCGAGGCTGAACATGATGTAGGAAAGCAGGAATATGAGCTTCGAGGCTAAATTTCGGCTTTATTAGTAGGCCTCTGTTCACTCGTATTTTGCAGTAAGGCTGCGAAACATTGACTCTGTCGACTGGTATGGCGAGAAAGATCCAAACATTCAAAATTAAATGCTTTTGGGGATTGCTCCATATCTCCTACAGGGACCAAAATATTAGGGTCACATAACCAGAAACTGTAACTACAATGATTCCAGAAACTATGAAACCAATAAAGCTGCTGAAAAAGAGCGAACCTCACCAGCAGCGACGTCACAGTGAAGTGCTCTATTTTTAATTACCTAGAAACTATTCGCAGACAACACTTTCAAGTCCTTCAAAATTCTGGAGCCACAATGGCTGAAGTGACATGACCACATGACCAAACCAGACCGGCATACGACAAGCCACGAGTCCACGTGTCATGTCCGTTGAACGGTATAGATACTACCGGGGATTGGTACAAATTGTGCTTAGTAGTGAACCTTATTTTATGGCTATGCCAGATCCTATGCAGCTGAAACTTTACCGCTGTTGCTTTTGCGATCATGATGCGGATGTCTGGCGTGGAGTTGCCGTCTTTCGAGAGGGTGGCTCCCAAGTACATGAAGCTGTCTACGTCTTTGAGCTGTATCCTGTTTATATAGATCCATGTTTTTCCTTTGCCATCGATAATTATTTTGCTTTTTCCAGTGCTGGCCTCCATTCCATATGCACTTGAACTGTATATCAGTCTTTTGGTCAGGTGTTGCCGTTCTTGGTTAGTGCCTGCTAAAAGATATCTGTTGTCTGTTGTACGACTGAGCAAAGTAGTCACAGATGCCCTGCAAGGCAGCTGAGCTGATTTGATTTGATTCCCCGACCTAACATCCTAGTGGAAGGACATAGGAGACTGTACTGTGTGTAAGCGAGAGGGGAGTAGACCTAATTCCTTGCCTAGCCAAGGTATGGATTTTTTTTTTTTGATTAATCTTTGTAATAGTCTTTTTCTTTACTGCTTGGCCTGGAGAGAATGATGAACGTTTATGAGATTTGATTGTTCTAAGAAATAAGTACGATTGCTGTGAAGTTAGAATATAATGTGTCAATGCAGTGGTGTGAATACTCATGAAAGCATAAGTATTTTCAGGAATTAGTTTAGGGGGTTGAGAAGACTGGATGAAGATATCGTCAGTGAGCTGTGTGCCCTACGACCAGGAATCTATTGTCGTCAGTGAGGTGAGTTCCTACGACCAGGAGTATATAGTCGTTAATAAGCTGTGTGTCTTACGACCAGGAATCTATTGTCGTCAGTGAGCTGTGTGCCCTACGAACCGGAAGTATATTACCTTCAAAATGCTGTGTGCCTGGCCCCAGGGAGTACTGTCCTCAGCGTGCGGATTATGCCCGTCAACCGGAGCAAGGGCCATGGATACTAAGTGATCCCTTGAGGAGTGCCGACTCCTCGTCGGAAGGGAGATAATTCTATGTGTGTATTAGTGAGGGAATGAATGCGAAGTGGACCAGGAACAGTAAATAAGACTATCGTTGCGGGACGCGTTTTATTTACGCCTCTTTCTGTTGGAGAACTGGTGGATTGGAACATTAGAGGAGAGTCAGATTGGTAGCAGTAAGAGTTGGTTGTGATTGAACGGTCGGTAGATGGTGAGTTTTATCTTGATTCATGCTCATTTATTGATTTTTTGATTTATGTTTGGCTACTGATGTATATTGATGCCTATTTGAGTAGTTATCAAGTGAGTTACTCTTGATTAGTGATCCCTATGCAACTTAGTTAGAACCCCATCTGAAATTACACAGCTAGAGAAACCCATGTGCCTATCTTTGTGTTTTTGTGTTGATTGAAAGAACACGTGAAGCGCGCCGTGTAGTCAATGTGTGTGGTGTGATCTGTCTACACGTTGTGCAGTCTTCACAGCTTCCATAAAAAATGCCAAAACCATATTTGTGAAAAACCATCACGATGCTGTTAACTCAGGTGATCTTGTTGTTTACACGAATAATGTATTTCTGGGTAACCATTTTTATGAAGCCTGCTCTCAGGTAGGGTGAACTATTTCTAACCAAAACTCTAACGATCTTATACAACAATTAATAAATAAAGGATACCTGCAACATTCTCGAAAAAACATTATATTTGATGTTTTCCAAGGCACCCATAGAAATTTTTCAAAGCAACGGTATGAAGCTTTTCAATTATTTTTTGTATCAGCATAAAGTCACCAGAACACAAACATATGGTGGCGTTTGTTCGGTCGCTGTACGTGGCATAGCAGTCGTTGTATACACCACGTATGTGTGTCCCTGGAGTGGGACAGGCTCGACACTGTGTCGCCGAGAGAGCAGTCGTCGATCTCTGACACGGTTGGCAGATCGAGTGGGAAGGACGACGGACAGTCAGACAACACCTCGAGGAAGTGTACCGTGACTATCGAATGGAGTACTGAAATCCACCTAACCATCAGCGTTGACTCACAACTAAATGAGCAGTTGTAGCAATAGAGTTGATGTGCATGTGAGATTTTGTTTATCGGCTTTGTTGTACGCAAGAGCTTCGGACGACCTGGGAAGTTCTGTGTAGTGTAGGCCAAAGTGAGGGATATGGTAAGAGTCACTTTTCATATTGTTATCTATTCGCTACTCTTTAACACGACAAGGTATTCTTTTGCAGAGGAGGGATATCTAAAACCTAAATTCCAAATTCCGACCTACTGATCTGTCCAACTAAATAACAAATTGAGGAAATCATCGTATTGAATCGTCATATCGGACTACCGTACTGGATTACCATATCATCGTGCAAAGGATTATTATATCTGGTCAGCGGTATAACATTGTGACAGCCCATCCACGTTGTCGCGACACGTGATATCAAGATAACCGTCCTCGCTACAACGGGAATCGTAACAATCGTGTCGCCATTTTGTATTGGACTACCGTGTTGGATTATCATATCACCGTGCCAACGGATTATCGTAACTGATTAGCTGTACGAATCGAGTAAGATGGATTCCATGTCAGCCGTTATAACGAGTCTCAACAGTTCATTGATAAATAATGCGAATATGGCTAGTGAACATGTATCCCGTTGGTGCAAGCATAGAGGGCATTTAAAACATTATGTAAATTCAGTTCTAGTTTATACTCTTGCTTTAACTGCTGCGTGCATACGTTTGACTGATGCAAGTAGTTTATCTGATACATTGCTCTTATTTAACATATCTCAAAGCTGGTCTCTTGAAACAGAATCAAAAGCCCTTTGGGCTTCAATAAAAGTTATGTACAAATTCTTAGGTTGTTTGTACAGTCTTTGCATTATACCCATCAGTGTAAATTTATCATCAACGGTACTCCGTTTCTTCTAAAACCAACTTGTTCTTCGCCCACAAGCTCATTTTTTCAGTCCATAACATAACTCTCCTTTTAAAATGTAGGTGTATATCTTACTAGTGAGAGAGAAAGAGAGAGAGGGATTGTCTTTAAAATCACACGACTATTTGAAGCTGTCACTCTTCAATCTTTTAATGTAAATCAGTCTAAGAAGATAACCCCCCAAATCTTTCTATAATCCAAGATGCAAACAAAGTTTAAAACTACAAACACAGGATAATGTGTTATAAGTAGCTTCTATCTACAATTATAAAGAACATCACAAACCTGCAGATAGTCGTAATTACAGCCAGATGACCCAGCCTGGAGTTGAAAATTAAAAAATGTCAGGGTTATGCGGTGGCCCTCTGTTGCGTTAAATCTGTAAACACAGTCCTGATCAGGCGGGTACTGGCTGGGGTACAATGGCGACGAAAAGGAACCAGTGGGTGAAGTATAAAACCCACCACAAGCTGGGACAAACATTTGAAAGAGATGTTCTTTCCATACAAACATTTAGCATCTTGAGTAAAATAATGACCAATTGATTTTCACATTATCCCACTTCTATATTAAAATTAAATGCTTTAAAAAATATGTCCTGGCAAACAATAGAAACTGGAAAAATATTGTTTCTCTGTCAATACTAAATCATCATGGAATTAAACGGATGGGCTTATTAGGCATGCACGTGTACGTGTGTGTGTGTGTGTGTGTGTGTGTGTGTGTGTGTGTGTCTTTAATTTACACCCGTATTATACCGATGTAGACACACACATCTTTTATACAGATTTACATACATCTACATACATATACATAACTCTACACAGAACATACACGCTAAAATACATGCTGTTGCATCTGTAATTACTTTAAATTACCTCGCACTTGTTGTGGAACTGCAAATGCACATAAAAACAGAAGAAGCTGTATGGACATTCTGATTGATGAAGTCAAAACAGAATGAAGCAGTTGACTGACCTGTGTGATAAGATTTTAAAATTTACAGAAGTGAAGGGTCACTATCTTGAAAAAAGTATAGAAAATACTAATTATAATGTAGTCTCATTAAGTGCATATGTCGATTTCTCACTTTAACACTCTCAAAAGTATCATCAAACACAGGCAAGCTAGAGAGATTTCTACTATCTTGTAAAGTGAATCTGTTCTTACCTTTTTCGGACAAGGTAGCTGGATGGACTTACGCCTTGAGCTGCTGACACTTACCTGCCTTTTAATCGAGGAAGTTGATCAGCTTTCTAAAGAAACATATTTACTTCCTTTTTGCACTCTTATAAACCCTGTAGTGAGTTCCTGTTATTCTGCATAGCATTACACATAAACAGTCAAGCGTAGAGCGTTGACTGGCTGAGCCTTCAGTGTTATTCCGTCGTATTTACAGAGGGTGACTTGTTTTTTTTCGGTAGGGGGGAGGCGAGGTTGGGCTAAAGAATCAACTGCCTAGAATGTTCTAAAATAATGTATCATCAACACACTGCTCCAGGGGCATAGCATGCAATTCGACATTAAAACTTATCGTCATTGACATCAGTCTCAGCGAGGATTGTCCACCCATTCTATCCATGCTTCTCTGTTCTCTGCTCGACGCAGGTATCTACTGAATGTTATTAAAGTCTTCTATAAGTTGTATTTGTCCATCTTCTTGTCTCCCGCTCTCTTGTGTGCGACATTACCATCTTCTAACGATTAGTAACATTTCGTTCTTTATTAACAACGGTGCTGTCATCGTAAAGTCGATGTGTTGTTAGTCTGTGTATATTTACCGCAGACACATCTCTGCGAGGCATGATGTACTGTCGGGAATATTTGTCACGCGCCGACTTGGTTTGCTTTACGCTTTTTTTTAGACTTAAGACTTCCCTATACTGAGAAATGTTTTCATGTTGTCAACATGCTTTTTACTTCCTTGTTGGCCGCAGTGTGCGTAAGACTCCTGGGTCAGGAAAAGACAGTTTCACGAGTTTCTTTGTTGTGACCTCATTAGGAGGACAATCTTGTTCTTAGCACTTGAAAGCAATGGCTGGCCACTCTCAGGGGGGATGGGGGTGAATTAAAAGCTCTGGGATAATCGTCTTTGTTTCTTTTTGTTTTGTTGTTGTTTCTTTCTACCCGGGTGCTTGGTCTCACCTGTCCGGCTTTGACCCGGTCCATCTAGACCATTGTAGCAGGTGTTTTGTTGTTGTTTCTTTCTACCCGGGTGCTTGGTCTCACCTGTCCGGCTTTGACCCGGTCCATCTAGACCATTGTAGCAGGTGTGCGAGTCTGTTCGTCCCAGCTAGATCCATTTCATCCCAGGTAGGACTATTTCGTTCAAAGGCTGAGAGATCAAATCGTCCCAGATGCAAAAGACAAATTGATCACCGACGGCACAAGCCGCTATTAACATCAAATACAACTAAAAGAGACATACGCAGTTTTAACACTATAGAAACACAAGCTCAGCTGCCTCTTTCGCGAAACTGTATTGTGCTGGGGTCACAAGGTCAAGCGAACTGACTCACTGAATTGATACAGTTTCGCTTTTTATTCATAGACAGACAGGTAGATGGGTGACAGAAGCATTTTAGATTATCAATAGGTGCCTAATGAACCGAATCCCATTAATGTATCATCGATGAATTTTATTACAAGTGAAACTCAAACTGTTGCAAAACTAGGGCTGTCTACCTATTGCTTGGTATGAGTTGTAAAGGGAATGGCGGAACTACTTCCTTTTTTCCTGAATGGTTTGCTTGTCGCATGCGCCGCTCCATGGTATTTCCGTCCTGTGAAGCTTTCGTCCCAAAGCCATGTCAGCACCTGATTTTGTTTTCAGTTAGGGTTGTCTCCCTTAGCTATACCTTATGGCCGTACCCACAAGGCGGGCGGGCCCTTTTTTACTTTCTTTTATTTCCCAAGCACCCAATAGCAGGTCAACCTTGGTCGGAGGGGGGGGCAAAGTTTATTTTTTTTGTGGGTCGGTGTCAAAATTCTAAACTATGCGCGGGCCGGTAACCTACCAAATACACACGCCAATCCAGAAACGTTCTTTACTTAGCGAATTTAAGAACTGGACGACGATTTGGTGATTGAAGAAATGCTTCAACACTATGTTGCACTGTAACTCGACGAGCAGACTATCTCGCGCACATTCCACGTCCACGATAAACGGATTGGACAATATGTTCAACTTACTTTCCAGTTTTCTGAAATTCCACATAGCGTCGCGAAAATTAATCTCGCAGATCATTCCACTATTTTTGCTGTATTTTCTTGCTTCACATTCACCTAAGTCGATGTGTTCAGGATTAAAAGGGGTTGAAATTTTGTTTCTTTCACGAGGATTGAAATGAGATCAAGTTTCCGTTGAAAAGCGCCCACGGCAAAATACAACTGATAAACAAGAATGTTATTACCTTGCAGAGTCACACTGAGTTTGTTGAAATGGTCGACGAAGTCAACAGGAAAGGCAAAATCTGTATGCAATTAAAGATCACCAAATTCGGGGAAAGCATTTGTCTTTTTCTTCATTATAAAACAGAACTATTCCTTTTTGGAGCTCCCAATATCACTTTAACAACTTTTCCAAAGCTAAGCCACCGAACATTAGTATGGTAAGAAACATCTTTGTGATCGGCTTCCTTAAAAAACGAGATGAATTGCCAGTGGTTGAGCCCTCTTGTTCTAATAAAATTCACGATCTTCGTCACAGTTACTCACAACATTGTACATGCCTAATACATTTTTGCACACTGCTTCTCAAAGTATAATGCAACGAAGAAAGATGATTTCGTGGTCTGGATATATTTCATGAACGGTTTGCTGAATTCTGGTCAAAAGACCAACATTCCTGACGGTTAAAATTAGAGATCCATCAGAAGTGACACTTCTCAATTTGCCCCATGAACGTCCATGCTTTTCGATGCACCCTTTAGCTTTCATAAGCAAATCCTTACCTGCTGTAGGGTTTGTCATTGTCAACGGAAGCAGTTCTTGGGTTATATTGAAGTCATCGTTGACGCTCTGGATACAAATAAGCAGCTGTACAGTATCAGTTACATCTTTGCTATCATACAACGCAAGTGAATACCAGTCACATTGCTTACACTTATCCATCAAATCCAGTTCTATGTGCTCTTTTCGGTGCTTCGTTTTTCTCCTGTATAAGCTAATACTCTCAGTCCTTCTTGTTCTCTGGATACCCGGATTCGATCACATCAAGCATGCACTTCTTGAGGAACTCGCTGTCGGCGAACTCCCTTTTCTTTTTTTTCAATATTATATGTCACAATAACGTTTCTGCTGACCCTTACTGGGTTTTTCTCTGTTTGGTATAAATACTTTGTTGCTTCTTAAAATTTTTGAACAATTGGTCTGACATTTTCGCCCTTCTTTCTTCGGAAATTTTACTGCATTACCCTGGATGCCTTGTGCAAAAAAGTGCGTTTAAGATTGTTGTCTTTCAAAACTGTGGTGACTTAATATAATATGACTTGATGGTTCTAAAACGATTCAATAACGGAGGACGCTCAAGAAATATTTTTCACCCCTTCTATGTAAGTAGACAAACGCCATATATTATTCACGAGTGTGAAAGATAGCAGTGTGTACTTTACATGTTTGCAGTAGTTTTCGAAAAAATATTATTCATGATTGAAAGAGAATTATTCTGTGTTAATTGTTGAATTGAAGCTTTTATTCCTGAAGTGTTGGTTTAAATTGTGAAGTGTTGAATTCCCTGCTAGGAGATTTTTAAATTTTGAATTTCGTACGGGATGATTTTATCATTCCCGAAGTGGAGGGTGGTATCGTGTGGTTTTCCTTCTGCAATTGTTCATCACCCACTTTTAAGGATTACTCTGTTTTTTTAATGTGATTTTGAATATTATGGTCTCCTCAAAGTTCTTGGTCTAGAAAAAAGGAAAGAAGAAAGAAAAGAGCCAGTCCATATAGTGTGATTTTGACAGTCCAAGTCAGTCTTGTGATTTGTTGAATGAATACGCGTCTTTCACAAAAGAGAGAGAAAGAGAGTGTATTTGCGCTGAAATCCAAGAAATGAAACCTCCCTAATGTTGTAAAAGTATTTTTATTTATATTGTTTTCCATAACTTTCTTAAAAAAAACGTTTTATAGAGGTGTAATAATCTCGTTGGTCTCTTCCAGTGTGGACAACAACGTTTGTAATAAACATAAATTCTAATTGTGGCGTAGCTTAGGTGTAAGAAACGAATCAACTGAAAGCTTGCGATTTCAAAACGATTAATAAAGCGGATGAAACATTTGCCTAACAAAAGAAAAACAACAGTGTTCGTTTTCTTCCGACAAACAATTAACACCTAAATAAAATATTTTAATATATTAATATATATTAATAATTATTTACAATAACGTCCTACAGTCTTTTTCTATGTAACAGTGAATGATATGAAAAGTAGAGAACCATTTTTTGTGACCTCCAAAATCAATGCAGTGTCGAAAAGTTTAGTCCACTAATATATATTCTACAGTAAAAAGGACATCACGAGAAGGTAACCATTTAATTATTATACATATGAATGGTTTGTGATACTCGTAACCACCGTACTGTCTGATGAAGGGACCACTGGATGAAGGTAGCTGGTAGGGCCCGTTGCTGCAATGAAAAAAACATAGAACGCAATCAGTTACTTAGTTAAAAATACTCCGAAAGACAACATTATTGCTTGTATTTGTTTTAAATTCAAATCTGCATGCCATTCCGTACATTGAAATACTGACTCAAGTGTTGTTCACAGAGTTTGGCATGGAGACTTGCTGCATGTAATGAAAACATTTACCTGCCTTTTCAGCTGCAGGGAAGTACTTTTCAAGAAAGATTGAATTTTTATTGCTTCCCTAGATGTCCATAATAAATTCATAGCTTAGTATTGCTAACAAACAATTGCAATTAAGGAAACAGTCTAATGTTTCATCAAAACATCGAATTATTCAGTCTAGCTGTGTCCTAGTCCACTATTATGACACGACGAGTAGAGAATCAAGATTTGTAATTCTAATTCACTTAATTAGCCAGCCTACGTGTGGAGGTGCAGGGCACTGGGTGGGTGTAGTCGCCATGGTCCTGTGCTGTAACGAAAAAATACGAAATGGAGTCGGTTTTAATCTTAAAATACTGAAAATACTATCAAAGAACGAGCATGGTCGATTGATTACACTATTTATATGTTTATAAGTTGAATCAAAGACAAGAATGTTTTGAAATGCCCTGCTTTAGTTCATAAGTCAGTGATAAGTGTTATTTTGTAACTAAATGGCATTTGGCAGCCAGGAAAGAATGGCTGTGTGATGTGGTGTAGACATTTACAGGTCTTAACCATTGTAACTAGGCTTGCAAACTTCACCAGTCGACCCAACTGACAGAAATGGGTACCTGACTCCATAGACTGGAATGTTGGGAAAGGTAAAGCTGCGAGTGGTAGAGGGGATAGGCATCGCCTTCACAAAAAATTTGGCTCGGAGAAAAGTGGTCTCTGACACCTCACCACCCAATGTGTTGAAAAGCGTTATCGGAAGACCTTTACCTTTTCACCTTATGATACCTACCCGTGCCGTCAGATATATATTTATATCGTTCCCATCAAAAATAAACTTACCATCGTGATTTATGTGCACCTCATGATCAATGTCAATAGTGGGATAAACGTCTGGTACTATTGCTGACCAAGCTGCGATGGTAGGATCGTTTTCTTGTATACCTGTCGTAGATATCTCAGGATTTTCCTCACCTGTACAGAACATCAGCTAAGAACATGAACAGTCAGTTGTTCCATTACCATTTTTCAGAGACTGTGCAGAATTTGAAGGCTGAGAATAGCAGCAAGACAATTATAACATTTCGTATCTTTTGCAATGAATCAAAAACCATTTGCTTCTTCGATAGAGTCTGTGATGAGTGGAGCTTTCTAAGGATAATACTCAACAAGTATCCTGGTCATACGAGATCACGTGGAGCACGGAACTGTCAGACATGATTGTTCGTTCTATGCTTTGAGCTGTCTAACTAGGTTTTGTTCATTTTAATAGTTTTATGACAAGTTATTATGACAAAGAGTGATTTTCCTGCTTTTTCTAGTAATACGGTTGTCTGCTTGCATGTTTGATCTGACCACACTTATTAGTCTACAGAACCCGACAAGCCGTTTTGAAAATATTTTCCCTAGAGTTTACTGAGAAGAAGTTATCAGTATGTAACGTACTACAAGGACATAACGAGCAGATAAACATTTAAATAATATACATTTTATTGGTTTTTGATACTCGTAGACAACGCACTTTGAGATGAGGTGAACACTGGGTTCATGTAGACGCCATGTCCCTGTGCTGTAATGAAAAAAATATAGAATGCAATAGGTTACTTAGTTCAAAATACTACCAAAGAACCGGCTCAGTCTATTCAGACTATTTAAAGGATAAGCTGAAGGCATTATTATTGCAAAATGGATTTATTTGTTTCACATTTGATTATACTTGACATTTTGTAAATTCAAATATTGATTTATATCCTGTCCTGACTATTTCTCTGAACTTCTCATCCCTTACTCTCCGTCCAGACAACTACGCTCTTCGTCTGACGACCGTATCCTAACTGTTCCTGTCACCAGAACAACAACATATGGTCACAGGACTTTTGGCTACTGTGCTGCAAAACAATGGAACTCTCTTCCTTTCCATATCCGCCACCTTCCTACAACTGAATCTTTCAAATCTGCACTGAAAACGCACCTCTTCCTTGAGCATTTCTCCTAACACAGTCCACACAATGCTCGTCCTTCTTAACCCCGCCCCCCTTCCCTCTTGCTACTTTACCCATCTTTCTCGCAGAATCACTATATTTCTCTGTTCCTGTTACTTGATGCCTTTTGTTTTCTGTTTCGTCAGTACTGTCGTTTTCTTTCGTCCCTTTGTTCTGTATCTACTTAGTCCACGTCTCTTCCTCGTTTTAAGCGCTAAGAGCATGCTCTCTACGAGTGTGAATATGCGCTATACAAATCTTCACTATTATTATTATTATTTAAGTGTACTTTACAGTGTTTGGCATAGAGGGTTACATGTCTTTTCAGCTGCAGGCAAGTGCTTTTCTTGTAAGAGTAAATTTTGATTTCTACTTTAGATGTGTAAAACGAATCTCTAGATTAGCATTGCTTACAAATAATTTGAATTAAGTAAAGGCTAGCTCTTCATGACAATATCGAGTTATTTGTCCGAGAATTGTCCCACAGTCATTAAATTATGTAGCGAAATGACAGGATGAGTAGAGAATCACGAGTTTTAATTCTAATTCACTTCATTATCTTGTGATTCTTTTTGCCAGCCTACTTGTTATTGAGCAGCGCACTGGGTGGATGTACTCGTCAAAGACCTCTGCTGTAATGAAAACAATATGGAACTGAGTCTTAAAATAGTGACAATACTACCAAAGAACGAGCATGGTCGATTGATCACACTATTTAAAGGTTAAACCAGAGACACAATTATCTTAAAATACCTTGCTTTAGTTCATGATTTAGTGGCAAGTGTAATTTTGTAAATTTAATTACCGAGTCTAGGGTATTTGACCATCTGAAATGAAGGTTGTGTAATGTAAACTTTTGCCGGTCTTAATATTATCCAGTGGAAGTAACTACCTTTGTACCCTAGTAAGTTTTTTAACACTAATTGTTTGCATTAAATGCGGAACACAATTCACTAGAAAGATTGTAAGTTCAAAACAAAAAACGTCTTGAGTAAACATTTGCCTAAAATAAAACAGACACGAATAGCAAATAAACTGGAGGACACTGTCAACAATCATCATTAAGAAAAACTTAATTTGATATCAGAATGTCAAAATATTTAGTACAGAACCTTTCCACAGTCTCTATACATCCCACGGTGAAGTGACGACGTATAGAAAATAAACTTTTAAATTCTAATACACTTGTTGAGAAAGGTAAAGCAGCGAGCAGGAGATGGGACTGGTACCATCCTGTCGAAAAATCTGGCCCCAAGGAAAGTTGTGATTGACTTGTTGAAAAGTGTTCAAGGATGACCTTTAGCTTTTCATCTTATGGTACCTAGCATGCCGTCAAAAATATTTAGATGTTTACCTTCATTAATATCCTGACATTCGTGATATATGTTCTCCTCATCAAAATCAACAGTAGAACAAACGCCTGATACTTTTGCTGACCCACTGGTGATGTTAGGATCGTCTTCTCTCCTCGTTAATGTTCCAGGTGTCTCAGAATTTCTTCTACCTGTACAAAATGTCAGCTGAGAACACGAACCGTTCTTCCATTATCATTTTGCACAAGTTATACAGATTTTGAAGGCTGAAATAACAGCAAGACAATGATAACATTTTCGTAGCTTTTGCAATGAATCAAAAACCATTTGCGTCTGTCTATAGAGTCTGTGATGAGCGGGGCTTTCTAAGGATAATATTCAACAAGTATCCTGGTCAAAAGAGATCACGTGGTGCACTGAACTGTCAGACATGATTGTTAGTTTTATGTTATCAGCTGTCTAAATAGGTTTTGCTCACTTTAATAGTTGTATAACAAGTTATTATGACAAAGATTGATTTTCCTCTCTTTTTTAGTAATACGCTGGTCTGCTTGTATGTTTGATCTGATCACACTTATCAGTCTACAACACTAGCCAAACCGTTTTGGAAACATTTTTCCTAGATTCTACTTATAATAAGTGCGAAATATTATATTTTTTATAGTGTATAAAACCAATTTTTCATCAGTTAATTAAGAGATGCACTTAAACTGCGGTCAAAGCCATTGTAAAAGCCGATCATTGGTTGAAATAAAGTAAGATGCCCGAGACATTTTTGCAGCTAAAAGTGTCTTTTCTATTTTCCGTTGAGCTTTTATTATAGAATTACCTTCAAGCTCACTTACGGAATATTGTTCTCAAGAAAAATACGATGATGACGATGACAGCGATTCCTAAGACAGCAGCAACACATGCGACAATGATGACTGTTGGGCTCGAAGTCTCTGTGTCTGTATGAATAAACAACACGATTAAAGAACATATTAGAGTTTAAATAAAATAGTTTCTTTGAAAAATAGCAATTTTTAAGACTTTTACTCTTTGTTTTTTGGCTTCTCTTTTTCTCTTATCTATGCTGTATAGAAAGTTATGATTGTTACTGACATATCAATCACACATCTAGTGAACTAACCACGAACTAAATTAACTGTCAGTCTTAAATTACTTCCTGTTTTTTTCTGCCCTTTTAATCGTAACTGCACTCGCATTTACTGTGTGTTTCTTTCACCAATAACTTTCTCATATTTGTTCAATATGAATACTCTGTCTACAGTTTACAGATAAATTAAATAGCTCCATCCAGTATAATACCTTTTGTTGTGGCTCGATCAGTTGCTGTGCTATCACTTGTTGCTGTGGTTCTATCACTTGTTGCTGTGGTTCTATCACTTGTTGCTGTGGTTCTATCACTTGTGGCTGTTGTTCTATCACTTGTTGCTGTGGTTCTATCACTTGTCTCCGTAGAGGCTAAAAGCAAAGTGGAAATTTTCAACTGAATAACTCTGCGAGTTAAGGGTTGAATTTCTGTTGACATTTTATTGTGAACAAGAATCTTTTGATTGTGATAAAAGTAAACTTGTTTTTTTTTCTTTATCATGACGGAATGTGGAAGAGTCCCTAAACCGTTGAATGCGCATTTGTATTGCATCTAATGTAAGTACGAGTTTTGAATTTATGAAATGAATTGATGAATTATGATTTATGATTTTTTTATTATTTTTTGCTATTTAAGAATTCATATACGTACTGGATTCTTCGCTCTCAGTGAGGCATTTACTTCTGTTGCCAGGAGTAGGTATGCAGATGTAACTGCAACCACCGTTGTTGTTTCCACATCCGTTTGGCCCTGTAATTGGAGATGAAGCATACAGTTTAAAGCCCCACAGCGCACAAACTCGGAGGTTTACAATAGCAGTTAACTGCGTTTTAACCTCTCTTTGATGTTCATCGCTATCGGTCCACACAGTACTAACATGCATGTGATTATTTCAGCCAGTGTCAGTCTCCATTGAGTGCCCTTCCGTTATGGACTACTTAGTCTACCATCCTTTATACTTGTTATTTCCAGGACCTTTATCCTCAGTTTCCTCTGCGTACACACGGATGTCATTTACTCGTCCTCTGGCTGTCGCAAAAATGGTGTCCCTCCTTCCGTCAGCACTAACACGATGAATGAATGTTGTTGTCGTTACCCTGATTACAAAAAAATTTAGAGAATATTTTGTATTGCACACACATAAACAGAGTAGAATTTAATAATTGTTTATTATACGTTTTAAAATAGATAAATATATGACTTATTTTAGTACCATGAAAAGTCAAGATTGTTATAAGCACAGATAAGTTTGTACGTTTAGCAGGTTACTAAAAAACACAAAATTATGTTGTAACAGCTAAAGCAACTGAGAGGCGGAAGTAGAAAAAACAGTAATGTAAGCCTACTTATGTTGGTGTTCGTTTTACACATTTTCGTTAAAGTTTATTTAAAGTAAGCACTGAAGGAACTGATTTAGTTTCTATATTTTAATTCTTTTTGGTGAGCGACGTTGCGGTGTGCATCAGTTTGCAGAAGACACCTGTTTGATGCCTGTGTCTGAGACAATTGATTGCAAGTCTTTCAAACTACGGACATACACTGATGGTCGAAATGTTGCCGTAGATTTGCTGGTAATCAGGATATAAGCAACATCCTTACTGTTCCATCTATCCTACCTACATGCTCTACAACCCGAAAATTGGTGACTGCCCTTCCGGCAGTATTTACTGGATCTTTCATAGGAAGAAGTAAATGAACAATGAAGTGGAAATTATACAGTTTTCTAAAACAGTTTAATTAACCTGCTCACATTAAATGCACTAAGAGACTATGGTTTCTGGATGTACATAATCTTTGATTTTTTTTCTTCAAGTCTCTGAAATAAGTAGACCTGTTGGTGTTTCAACTAGTCTCAGCTTTTCTCTCGAGGTTAAACAGGAAAACCCTACAGGCCATCAGCGCGCGAAGACTTTTCACGACAAAAAAGTACCAACCAGGACCCAGTGCCGATGTATTCGTGAGCTGGCTGATCATTGACTGTAGTTCACTTGGGCCCCACCAGGTGTGTGATCCCAGAGAAAGAACCAAGGATAAGCAAACGAAAACATGTTGGAGGTCCGGATAAACAGCGGTCGCGCACCCTAACGGAAGCAAAAAATGTGCTACTGGAACCAAACCAAATAGAAACCTGAGAGACGGAACATCCACTGATACGTGGTATTAGCGGCAGCTAGACTGTCAGAATCTGATAGCATCAGCGGGACCTCAACCACAACCCTCGATGTAAGTGGCGGACCTTAGCTGCCGTGTCTTTCTTCTCCTTGCACGACTGGCAGTTGTCAAGGGACGAATGAATGAATAAAAGATCTGCTGGTTAGATGCTCAGAAACCAAAGCTATTCCTGAATCATGTCAGCAGTGGAGCAGGGTGTCTTAATTGAGAGATGTTTGTCAATAGTGTTTTTGTTTTACTGTCCAAGTAACAGGTAACTAGAGATAATAAACAGTTTTCGTGACTGTGTTGTGCATTGTTTTCCGCTATTTGAGGAATAGGGGATGTCTTCATGTGCTCGATGTCGTGTTGGTCTCGGCGTACCGATATTCTTCAGGTGGAGGTGAAAAGTCACTAGAAGTTGATTGATCTCGCTTTCACTCTTTGTTCATGAAAAATTTGTGTCTGAGCTACAAAACCCAGAAAAATCACAGGATAAAAAAGCATCTCTAAGTCTGTATTTAGTAGATATGTATACAATTTTTTAACAATGTCAGACAATTATGTTTGCGATAATAGACTTTTTTCTTTAGAATGTTAAATCAAAGGTTATATAGGAAAATAAATATAAATCATGAATGAAAGTGTTAAAATAAAAGTAGCCACAGCAGCTAAAAAGCATAGTCGACACTCTTAGAGTGGTATAATAATACGAAAATATGACTTAACTTACACTTCAGTTCCCCAGTCTGTAACAAACAGATAATTCAGGTAGATGTCCATGCCAAAAAAGCGAGATGCTGCAGTTTGAACGATCACCGTTGCGTTCCCTCCCTCCACAGTCACCCATCCTATAGTGCCAATCTTCGTATCTGTCCAGTACAGCTTTCCACCTATCATCTCAAAACACACACACACACACACACATTTACACACACACACACACACACACACACACACACACACACACACACACACACAAACGTACATATCAAGAACACAGCATTATGGACGTCGTTCGATACACAATAATAATCAATCATCAAAATAAGAGTAATCAAATATACTGAGAAATGTTGTGATTAGATGTCCACACAAATAGGTCAATGTCAAGGTCCCTCAGCATGTGGGCAAGGTGGCGCAGCGTGTTACCATATTACCTTCTTACATGTATTTTTCATATCAGCTCGTCAGTTAGTTCATATCACGTGCACGGGTCACTGCTACGGTCGTGGACCTGCTAATGTTACACTGTGTTTGTGCTGCTCTTGTAATTGTCTCCGGCATTGAGTGCTGTTTGTTAATAGCATGGCAGGCGTCCATTATGTCATACAGCCATCAGGACATTCTTGCAGTCTTCCTGGCATCGACTTTCCTGGCATCGACTTTGCTCCACGTTGACATTTCCAGATTTCTCGCTGAAATCTTACCTCGAGACTTGACCTTCCATCGGAAAAGTAAGCTGAAAAGAGGACGGAGAGGAGGAAATCAGCCTCGGCTAAAAAAAAATCACTACCGTCTGTTTTACTCTCTAATTTTTAGTCCATCTGCAACAAAGTCGGTGAGTTTGAGGCATATGTCCCATGCCTGTGGAAGTTCGAAGAAATGTGTCTCTTTGTTTTCACGTCGGCAGATCTCCTAACAACCACCGGCGGATGATTGCTACATGAACTAGCGGTACTGCAACACCACTGAGGTAATAAAGATGGTATAGCCTCAGTTTTGAATTGCTGTCCATTTCCTTCCTTACAAGGGAATTCCCACAGCTGTTCTTCACACTTGTATGTGTGGACTCGTGAGCCAATCCAAGGACAGCTGCTCACCTGATCGCCATCTTCAATAACCATCTTAAATGGGACGTCAACGCAGACGTGATCCTCAGTCGGAGTCAAGTATGCCTGTATCTCCTATAAAAACTCTTGTCTTTCTCTGTCACCTCTGTCATTTTAATTCCGTTTTATCAGTCCTTCATCCTTTTTGCTTTGATCATTTGGTTCCACAATCTCTCCCTCTTGCTGTCAGGCTGCAGATACGCGATGCGTGCATGCAAAACCACAAACTCCTATTACTTTTCAGTTAAGTTATAGAACGAGACTGGTGTGTACAAAGCTTCCGGTTTAGTCACGTTTTAGTTTAACTACTTGAACGAGACTTGTGCGTACAAAGCTTCCGGTTCGTTCACATTTATTGTTTAATAAGCTCGCGTAGACCAACAGCGGAGGACTTCGCAAAAGGCTCGGCGTTGTTCTCGGCAGCAGTCCACCTATACACGTCCATGTGCAAAACGAATCGTCACTGCAAATCACTCATTCCACGTGGAAGACAATTAGATCTACTGCTCATGAAAGATAGAAAGAATTGTAGTGAACATGTATATGCATGTACACGGGCAGCTGTAAGTTGCCCTAGCGGATTAATAAATTTGTATATAAAAAACATAAATACGCATTTGTACAAATGCTTGCATTCCTGAACACAAGCTCAAAATTTCTAACAAATGTTAAACGCAAAGAACAAAGAAAATATAGAAAAAGAAAAGGAGGTAAATCTCACCGGCTGTGTCCAGAGCCAGAGCGCTCGGCCAGTACAGGTACTGGAACCCTGAGACCAGAGTTTTGCGTCCAGTACCGTCATAGTTGGCCCGCTCTATTTTAGGTGTGGCGCCCCAGTCGGTCCAGAATATCACTCTTTTGTTTACATTTTACCAGAAACGAAAGGAAACTTTGTCAATATTGTTTATTTGGATTTAATTAAAATTCATTTATTCTGACATATCTATGAGATCACAATTATCAATGTTTCTTTTGTCTTCGAGAGATTCAAACGCCCTTTCTGTAAACTGTCAACTTTACATTAAGTGAAAGCATGTAATTATTGCAAACGTTGCGATCTCTGACAAAAGCAGTTGGGTAATAAGTCACATTATATATTTGTAATAATTGTCTAATTTATCAGAATACTACGTATATTGGACATTCTTATTCTTATTAAATTTAGGAATTTTTATGTCTACTCCTTAGAATACACAATCTCAAAATTTCATAAGTTTTTTAAACTGTACCCATTGTGTTTGTCCAGCTCGATGTCTCTAGGACTGTCAATGGATTCAATGACGATCTGGTGTCTGTTGCTGTACATTGTTATCCTGCCAATGACATGATTGCCTGCATCAGTGTAGAAGATCAGCCTGGACAACGAGTCAACGACCAACCCATCTGGCACAGCGTCTGTAAAAAGTTTCTTGTATTAATTGTAAATACGAGATTACTTGTAAGTGTATATTCAATTTGTATTTCTTTTCCTAGAAACATAGGGAGCCAAAAATTTGTCGAGACAGACATCCAATACCCCGTCAGACCTCAGTCAATCAGTCGCCCGTTGACCGGATCTGTTGTTGGGAGGAGCACATGGGCGGACGTGTAAGTTGACAGGGCCCACCATTTTTGTCTCTTTTGTGCAATAGTAAGCAGGTCCTGCACAGGACGACCAGTCCAACGTTTGACTTTGATTTTCCAAACCGTGTTGGAGACCAGAGTCCACGTGTCACAACTGTAAAGCAGGATCCGCACTACCAGGGATTTTTACAGCTTGTACTTTGTCGTAAACCTGATGTTCTAGTTATGCCAGATCCTGATATCTGACATGGAGGTGCCATCTTGGGAGAGGGTGGCTTGTAAGAACTTTAAGCTGCTTACTTCTTTGAGCTGCATCCCGTTCATGTCGATCTCTGCTTTGCCGTGTGAAACTTAAAATGAAGAGCATTGATTATCATGTGGTAACTTTCAAAACGACGTAAACCCGCCCACAATCAAGGTCTAGTGTGACTTGTTGACAAGCCAGAGTCTACTTATATCAGAAAATGGGGCGTTTGTACCAGTTTATAGAGGTGTTCTATGGAATACACAGCCTTAAGTGGCTACAGCAAGCCAAACGCGAATGGTATCTCTAACACTAACGCAGAATACATTGACATGTCCTACACCAATCACAAATTAGACACTGCTTCCTTCTGAAGTGAGACACAATAGTTAAAATGTCCAAACGTAACAAACTTTGACTTAATGTAAAGTTGCCAGCTTAACTAAACACTTTCAGTGGTTAAGACCCAATATCCTGTGTCGTCACAGATGTTGGTAAGCTGATTGACAAAAGGCGTTGTTAACATGTTTCCGTCACTTTGGTCTTCATTGACACCAGTAGGAAGAATTTAATAAAAGCATTGTTATATTTGCTTGCTAGAAACATTGGGCTTAACTGTTTTTATTTATGCAATGCACTTTGACGACCTGCTTGTACTTCCGACGCGATGATGACAGTTTCTTTCGTTTAACGCCAATTGCATTGCTTGAAAAAAAAACCCACAATAGTTGATTAACAATAACTTTATTAATCACTTACTTCTTTCGTTAAGCATTTTGAGCTTGAGCGTATTTTAGGAAATCGTTCACATAAGATATAAATACATAACTATATTATAAATAACAATTTGCCCTGACCTTGACCTAAAGTGCGAACGAGGCGAATGTCACTGCCGTCAAGGTTGGCTGAACGAATTGTCTTCTCCTCTACATCTGTCCAGTAGATGCGACCTGTTGGTGGGTCAAGGTCCACAGCAATAGGGTTTTGTAGTCCGTCTAGAGGGATGTTAAAGTTGCTGACGGTTTCCATGTCTACGTGTATAATAGCATTCAGTCCAGTGTCGGTGACGAGGAGAAACTTCTGCGGAATGATTGCTGTGAAGAACGAATTGTATTGGTAAGTGTTCAGAATCCACATGCAGATAACAACCGTAACATTACTTTTGTCCAAGAAAGCACAGTGTCTTCTAATAATGTTTTTAATACTACTAATAAAATATTTCCCAATTAATAATTTGCATTCAGTCGAAAATTTACACATTCAGAAAAAAAAGTGTTTTGTGTGTTATTGCTGCATTGGCATTATAGGGACCAATGATAAATCTTTTTTGGCTCATATCTGGAATTGAGCTCGTTTTGTAGATACATGTCTTTAATTTCACCCGAATGATTATTTCATTTTGACTATATTTTCTGTTCAGGATTTTTCTGTGTTCTTGAGATGGGTGGAACCTGGAAAAGACAGGTGATGCTCCTAAGCCGAAGGAGAAGACTTTTTATTGAAGTGACTGTAATAAAAGAAAAGGGGGGTGGGGCTTTTTGTCTTAATATCTGTCCTTAGAAACGTTTAATCATTTTGTTTGTTGAATAATAATCTGACATTATATTTATTTCTTAAACCCTATTTTTCTTGGTGTTTTATATCTCGTCCGAAAGTAGCTGCAGTTTCATTCGACACTTAGCCTACTAAACCAGTTCTTTTTAACACATTGTAAGAAACTGTGTAAAATATTCGACTGGCTTTTCTTCCCCTTACCTGTAGTGTAGGTGACCTCGAAGCCAGCCCCTGACACAGATGAATCTGAGTGGAACTTGATCCACATGCTGTTTGATGTTGATCTCACTCTGTCTGGAACGGTTGTGCTACAGTAGATGCCCAGAGATGGTGAAGTCACAGTACTGCCCTCCCTAATCTTGGGTAGAAGAAAATATAATCCTATGAATGACGTACAAACATTATTTTTGTATGACATACTCTCATTAGGTTGGGCTTATATAATGCTAAATAGTTGTTAAATCGTTTACATTGGAACTACATCATATGAATGACTAGACGCTGGTGTCTTTCTCAATCTTTTCTCTTTTGACGCATGTTTTTTATTTTTATTTTCTGTTAAGGTTAATAAAAGATGCACAACAGCAAATTTAGTGGCATCATTAGAGATAAATCAATAAAAAGTTAAGTACAGTAAACAGTGTAAGATTAATTTTCGTGCATTAAAGGACTTGTAGTATTGTCTTTATTCGTTTACGAATCACTGCAGTAACGGCAGCAAACAATTGCTAGATGAACAAGATGTAGGACTCCAGGAATATGAGCTTGGAGACTAATTTCAAGCGCTACAAGTAAGTTCCTGGTCACTCCTATCTTGCAGTACGGCTGCGAAGACCTTCATGACTGATATAGCGAGAAAGATCCCGACATTCGAAATTAAATAATTTCGGAGATTGCTCAATATCTCCGACAGGGAACAAAAGATTTCAAAAAGTTTTACGCGGTCTGGTCACCAGATTAGTCAGTGCCCAGGAACCTCTATTCGCTACTGTCAAACGGCGAAAACTGATTTGATTGTGGGATGTAGACAGTTCTCCAGAGATGTGTTTAAGGAGGACGTCGACAAGGCAAACAGATGAAGTGATGACTCAGTAACATCAAGAAATGACCAGACCTCCAGTTTTAATAGGGGCATATACATTTCTGGCTGGCGCGCCTACACTATTGCTGGAACTCATTATGTCCACCTAATAACTGATCACAGTTAGTAGAAAAGGACTGTAACGTTGACTTTATTTAGTGTAGGACGTGGCTGTAGAAGTTGAATATATTTATACAGATGTGTTAACTAGCACAGTTGGCATTCTGTATAGTCAGATATAATATACATAAAGTAATATCCTTACTAAATGTTCAGCGTTTTAAGCCTGAACATGCATAAGGGCTAGTTAAACATATTAATCTTGCTATAGAACAGAATTTTATAATTCTTTGATGCAGTTTGATGCACTGTATATATAGCTCGCTAGACAGTCCGTAATACTAGGGTGGACAGAGTCTCCATTATTTGCCAGCGTGGAGTACAGTTCTCCACCATCTTCCCCTTCTTCGAGGACCCGAAAACAGAGACACTCGACCACGCCTCATAGGAACCAAGACTATAGGAAACCGTCTTCGTATCGTGAGGCAAGAAGCAACACACCACCTCCTCAACCCTCTTCAAAGGTCACCAACATCTCGGCCGGAGCATAACCCATGCCACTCACCCCACTGAGCACCTACAAGGTGATGTGGTGATATTAGAACTGTCAGAGATATAGCCATATAGCCAGAAAATGTACTACAATAAGTCCAGAGACTCTAACCCCAGTGAAGCTGCCGAAAACGAGCGGACACCAACACCAGCAAACTTCACAGTGATATGCTCGTTTTTCCAATCAAGAAGAACTGGGGCAATTACCTCTTTACCTTTTGAACATTCGCATACAACACGTTGAAGTCCTTCAATATTCGGGAGCCACAATAGCGGGAGTGATGGCATCCTTAGTCAAACCTCAGGATTACCTGCATGCGACAAAACCCTGGGTCATATTCGGAAGAAAAACTGAAACTCTCCAACTGGCTCGGATTTCAGTTGAAACCCCGTTTTATACCGGTTGTTGTAATGCTGTGTAATTAAACACCACGTAGCTGGCTCTGATCACCGGCAGCGTGAAGGAGGCCACGACAGTCACCTTTAATCTGCCGGTCATAGTAGAAGCAGTGGCGGCTGTCGTTACTCGGGCTCAGACCAAATGTCAATACCAAACTCCCCGGCCGAGAAAAAAAAACAGATACAGTAAAGTGCAGCCTGAGTGTCTAGTCAAGCGATAGTCTTGGCAATACTTAAGTTACTTGTATGGGAGGAGCTTCGTCCTTCATACAGACCACAAACCACTCACCTTCTTGACTTCTACCCCTTACAAAAACGCCCACATTGTGCAATTTGTTTTAAGAAAAGGGGGAGGTATTTCAGGAATGCAGTATAGATAAGTACCTGTGTATGGACGGAATTGAAAGTGGGAAAGTTGAAGCGAACAGTAGTTAGGGGAGTTCACTCTTGTGAGTGTGTGAGTGAATGAACGAGGTTAGCGTTCCTGACAGGACGAGAGAGCGAGCCTGACGTGTGTTAAAGAGAGTCTGTTTGTTTGTTTTTGATGAAGAGAGACAAGATCGAGAGTCAGCATATCTGAAGTAGTTTCTTACCTAACCAAGACAACTTCTGTATATTACAAAATGCAAACAAGAGAAAAAATACAAACACATGAAGATAATATACCTTAAGTAGTTTTACCGATAATAAAACCAACACAAACCAGCAGGTAGTCGTAAATACAGCCAGATGATCCAGCCTGGAGTTGAAAATTGAGAAATGTCAGGGTTATGCGGTAGCCCTCTGTTGCGTTAATTATGTAAACACAATCCTGATGAGGCGGGTACTGGCTGGGGTACAATGGCGACGAAAATGAACCACTGGGTGAAGTATAAAACCCACCACAAGCTGGGACAAACATTTCAAAGAGCTGTTTTTTTTACGAACAAATATTTAGCATCTTGAGTACAATAATGACCACATTAGGCAACTTGTATCTTAAAATTAAATCCTTTTCACAAACTTATTCTGGAAACTAACGGAATGGGAAAATTTTGTGTTACTTTAAACACTTCATAATCACATACTTAAATTTTATTCACTTTATTCATCCAAAGGGTGATTCGTGGAAGCTCGAAATAAAAGTACAAAACAGCATCACAACACATTCAAATGCGCCATGTTTCATGTTTTATTCAGTGGCACTTAACACTCAGCAACATTCAAAAGTCGCACAACCGACACAACAAAGCACAGCCTTACAGGCCATACAAAAGTACATATATCTACATACTCATACATCAGTCTACATACGTTCATAAACACTAATATAAACCATACATATTAATACATATAAGTATAATAATATAATATGAAAACGCTCTTGTATCTGTGATTAATATTACCTGGCACTTGTTGAGGAAAGGCAAATGCACATAAAATTAGAAGAAGCTGTATGGGCATTCTGATTACTGAAACCAAAACAGAATAAAGCAGTGGGGTGACCTGTGTGATAGAATCTTTACATTTACAGAAAAGGCTCACAATCTCGAAAAAAAGTAAAAAAAAAGGACAAAGTATAACATAATCTCATTAAGTACATATGTTGATTTCTTATTTGAACACTCACAAAGAAATAATCAAATACAGGCAGACTAGAGATATATTTCGATCTTTTTAATTAAGTGAATCTGGTTCTTACTTTGTTCAGACAGGTTAGCTAGATGGTGGTACAGCTTGAGCGAAGTTGTCACCTGCTGACTGTGTTACTAATCAGATGGTGGTACAGCTTGAGCGAAGTTGTCACCTGCTGACTGTGTTACTAATCCAGGAGCTTGAGCAGATCCGTAACACTATCACCTGCACTTCCTTCTTGCGCTCTTATAAATCTTGCACTGTGACCTCGTGTCCCTCTACATTCCATTTCATATAATCAGTCAAGCGTATGATGTTCACTGGCTGAGCTGACAGTGTCAGTCTATGGTATAAGTAGTTGTGTTTTGTGCAACACTCGAATGCGTTCGGCGGGTTTTTAGTTTGGGGGCGAGATTAGGCTGAAGAATCCAACACTTATAATGTGGTGAAATAATCTTTCACCAATACAGTGCTTCGAAGGCAGATGCAATTCGACATAAAATTTTGTTATCATCATTAACAGCAGTATCAGACTGTCCAACCATTCTAACCATGGATTTCGGTTCTATAACTATAAGCTTCAGTCCTCGACGGAAGTAAACCACATGCCCTCAACCCTCTCAAAACAGAAGTTAGGCTTAGAACATCACGACAAAAGGGACAGAACATCACCGTGCCATTTCCTTAAATCCATCAAAGTACCCAACAAGTATCCGAAGTTCATCTTTAAAATACTAACAGACAAAATGCCCTGTAGAATTTCTACTTCTTCATCAAAATAACTCCTATTCTTAGTCCGAGGGGTAGATGTAAAAAGTATAACTAGAGCTGTCTGCGTTGGACTAAGCCAGTGGGTGTCCACAACTACTCTCAGAAAACTCTGATTTATAAATACATGCACATAGTATTTTATTTACAGGTATAGACTCTGCTACCTTTAAGACATTCTCATTTACATAAAATTCACCATTGTTACAAAAAATATTAAAGTCTCTGGTCTATTTTCTCCTACCGGCATATCATTTGCTTCAGCTACATATTTTGCTAAGGATATCAGCAACTCTCTATTTGTGAGTAAAAGATAAACCTCTATCCTTTGAGCAGATAGTGTCTGGGAGAGTTTATGTTTCTTTCGAAAAATCTCATAACAGGAATAGCTCAATAGAAACTGCTCTTCATCTTATATAATATTGTTTCAGGAATTGGACAAACTAGGTGAACTGCTATAGATGGATCAAACTCTCTTTCATTGACATTAAGGCCGACAGAAAATTGAGCGAATGTACCAGGAAGTACGCTCACCCCGTCCCTCACATTGGTGATTTACTGGATACTTAAGCTGGTTCATCCTGGTTCACGACTTAAGACATAGCACAAGGCTTCACCGGGTTGAGTTGTATTAGAATGACAAACAAACGACAGCGTTTTCCACACCTAGAGGGCTCTTTCAGTTCAGAACTTTAAAGAGCCAGAAGGTATGTTTGCTAAATCGTTAGCTCAGTTAGAGACTTACGACTATGAAAAAAAGCACAGAAATGGAAAATCTCTTTTTACCTACATCTATGGACACTTCATGCCACATACTTTCAACAAATACAGCAACCCCCCCCCCAAGAATATTAAAATTAATCTTACGGCCCATGAGTCATTTTAAGGACGAACTTTTGTAGCTGTGTCATATCCTGAATACTCATAAAGGTGTTGTAAAAACAGAGTAGTGTGTTCAGTGATGCGAGAAGCAAATCAGGGTACTTACTCGTGTGCGTGGTCCGGGTTTAACCGATCAGGTGTCAGCTAGCGACGTGCTCTGGATTTCTGACCAAAGGCTCTGTCCTAAGGAAATGTGTTGTGACTGTCGGTGACAGTCAAAGCGACGGGGCAAGCAGGAGAGATGATAAGGGTGGGTGACACCCGAGAGCGATACCTCCGCTAACGTGTCCGAGGGTAGCACCAGGATAACGTGGCTGGTACGTCTCTAGAGGACAGAGAGATAGAGGAACTGTGTGATCAGAAAGAGGCTGAAGCCAAAGACATAGCCGGCGACAGTAGTTCTGTGTGTTCCTAATGTACCAGTGTGGAGACCCTGTGAATATAACTGGTTCCAGACCTGGTCTCGTAAAGAACTATTTGAGCTTCAGAGAGAGAAGAGCTTGTAGTTGGCACTCTGTTGCAACATAGAGAAAAGGGAGGGAAGCCACCTAGGGTTAAAGAGATTTTGTCCAGGATCGACCCGTGCCAAAAAGGAATGTGAGGAATGGGAGTTATCTCCCTTATAGGTTTTAACAAGCAGGGATAGTCACCCTTTAAGGTACGCTTGTGAATGCCTGATTGTGAATATGGTTTATAGAAGAACGCGTGACTGAGGGAAATAGTCACTGTCTGGGCGCCCATGTACATGGGGTGAACTCAGTCTATTTATTCCCAGACCACACGTCAAAGTAGAAGGACGTGATAGTAACATTCTGTGTGAAAGTGACAGGGGAATCACTCAAATTCCTTGCCTGGTCAATGTATGGAATAAGTTTTCTTTAGTGCTTTATCTTTATAATGGTCAGCGAGAGAACGATGTGCGCTTTTAATATTTGGTTACAAATTTTTATTATTGGAAAGAGGTATGGTAGTGTAATGGGAGCGCTAGGCAGCTTGTAACGCTAACGGTGCTTTCTTCCCTCTACCCCGCACCCCCTTCCACCCCACGCTTGGTCGCGCGAGCGGAGCATCGCGAGGCAGACAGACCGCACAACGGGTGACGTAGCACCCAGCTACTTCGGTATAAATACCAGAGAAAAGTCGATCTCTGGACCTGTTTGTCGAAAGACGACTGGTCCTGTCTGGACGAGCAGTGAAACACTGTGAGTATAAGAGAGGTACCTGTTTGCCTAAAGGTGACTGGAACGGCTGAAAAGCGACTCTCATCACTCAACCCCCTCTTTTCCCCCACCCCAGGGAGTTAGGTGTTAGGATTTGGTTAGGTAGGTTAGTTAGGATAGGAATATTAGTAGTTATAGGTGTTTATAATGTAAATAAAATTTATGTCTTTGAACTTAATTATTTGTGTCCTAATCCGTATGCTAGCGTGATGTATGTGTCCTCGTCGTGTGAACGAGATGAATGAGAATCAGTAGAGAGAAAGAAACTGTGTCATCCATTGTAATTGTGTAGAGCAGCAGAACACACACGAAAATCAACGAGGTGAGAGATACACCGCAGAGAACACACTATTGGTTTAGAGTAAAGCAGGGTCTTTTGTGGACTGCAAGGTCGGCTGAGTGCGGGTGTCGTAGATGGGAAAAAAAGAACACAACGCGAGGCAGTATACGACTAACGAGAGCTAGAACTTTAGAAAGAAAGTTCTCCTTGGGAATTAGAAAGAGGAACGGACTGATTTATGGCGGTAGAGCCGTGTAGTTGTCGATCGTCAGTCCGGTTACAGTAGTTTTGCTGTGTAACAAAATGTATCGGTTGTATCAGTCACTTATTCACAGAATCGGTTGGATTTGAGGAATCAGTTGGGGGTAGAGAAGATGAGTGAAGGTATCCTCGACAGCAAGTCTCGGAGTATATAGTCGTCAGAGTGCTGCTCCAGTATATCGTCGACAACAATTATCGGAGTATATTGTCTTCAGAGTGCTGCGCACACCTCGTCAGCTCCAGTATATCGTCGACAGCAATTATCGGAGTATATGGTCGTCGGAGTTGTGTGTACCCCTCATCAGCCCCAGTATATCGGAGTATATGGTCGTCGGAGTTGTGTGTACACCTCATCAGCCCCAGTATATCGGAGTATATTGTCGTCAGAGTGCTGTCTGCACCACGTCAACATCCGCTATACGGAATATTGGAGCTAAACAGTCTACGAGTTTGCGCCGACAGTTGGTCAAACAGAACAATGTCAAGGGAGATATTTCTAGGAAAGGGTACTTTTGTGAATGAGGGTAGATGACCGGACTTTGACAGTGTGTTTTTTGATCATTTTTGTTTAAATTAGAATATCCTATCGAGACATTCTTGTAAGAGAACAATCGACAAATTGTATGTTTCATAAACTATTATATAGCCTGTTACTTCTAAAGCGTCAATTCCCGCTACAAATAATAAAAGGTAGCAATGGAAGAAAATAAACTCATGGTACATGGAGTTGCCATTACCTCTTTTGCACTAAAGTGTCAGATCATTAGTTTTCGGAAACAACTTTATATTTTCTCTCTTTTTTTAATATATATATATATATATACATAAACATAAAACATACTGTGCATTCATTTTTATATCGTACTCATTAACAGTACTGCTAAAGATTTACAACCGTCAATTTAATCGTCTTGGCTTATCTAGTTTGATAGGACACAAAACTTTATTTTCTAAGACGAAAGTTCTAATTCGTCGAGGAGTAGTAGTGATGTGCCTGCCAGAGGACCAACTCCAAAACTTCCGATGTTCAAAGAGGATGTAGACGATATTGAGTCGTTTCTTTTTCGTTTTGAGGCCCATGCCCGAGCCTTAAAATAGCCACGTGACCTTTGGCCACTACATTTATCCACGTCATTACAAGGAGAAGCCTTACAGCTCTATCATGACATGTACTCAAGACATGGTAGAATATGATCACCCGAGACGGGAAATATTGTTGAAGTTCCCGTGTACGTCTGACGGATACCGAGAAAAGTTCAGAGCCGCTAGACTTCAACCACAGGAAACAATGCATTGCTTTCAGACACGAATCACCAGTCTTCTGGATAAATGTATCGACTTGTCGAAAATTCCCATGGATGATACCGGACTGCACGATTTGTTTCTGCGGGAATACATTTTACAGAGTGTATCGAGAGACTTGGCCATTTTCATACGTAAACGTGAAAAATAATCAATGTAAAGGATCTGATCGAATGCACGGGTTTCCATTAATTTGTTCATTCTGTAGGGACGTTTATTTGTATGTTATCTTGACATTATTTTTGGGAGTGTTCGTCCTTTCTTCTTACAATTTTCTTCCATCTTTAATAAAGTGTGTTTTTTTACTGTTTCCACGTGCGCGCGTCAATGTTTACACTGAGGGACGGTTGGATGCGTCGCCGGCATCGGGTGTTTGAGTGCTTGTTGAGTCTGTGTGGTTGAGAGCGTGCATGCGAGGGTGGAACGTGTGGAGCCCTGTTGCTTAACGCGACAATTAGCACTGTTTACACGATACATTTAAATCGTTCATTAACATTCCAATCACTTCAATTTTTTTCCAGTTAATGCGTCCTATAGATGACTCGACCGTTAGACGAAACGACTTCGCGGTGTCGTGACACACTGGCTTGTGAAAAAAGACTTAGAGAAACTAATTCTTTTCTTTTCATGTTTTATAATATTTTGTAAGATTATTATTTAAGGTTCTAAACAAAAAATGTATAACACAGTCCTTCTGAGATAAGATATTCACTGAAGAGCTTATACATTCTGTATTTTGAATACCATGTCCTCAAGCAATTTAAAAACCTTTCTTTTCAAGATTCATTAAAAATAACCATTACTTTCATTCATATGAGCAAAATGTACAAAATTTTCAGCTGGTCCTAGAGCTATGACAGCCCTACAGTATTCAGTATTGACATTGAGCGCTTTCAGTAACTTTTTAACAATTCAGAACATATAACAGTGTCATCTGCACACCTATGTAGGAGAATATGAGAGAGGGCTCCTAGGTCATCATTAGCTATTTTGACAACAGTAGCTTCTCTCGACAAAGGTTGCAAACCATCGATGTTCTTGAGCAAAAAGGATCTTGAATCATCTAAAATTCAAAGCAAAAAGCAAAAGTGATGTTTATCCTCTCCGTACCACTCGTGAGTTTGTAAAATTTCCATTCCCTAACAAAAGATTTTACATTGGCATACATACTTTTCATGGTTCCTCACTTCCTTACAATATGTTTTCCTCAGTTGAAAGCACATCCTCAAATATTACTTTTGCACTTGTGTCGGGCGTAGGACAGTAGGATAAAGGAAAACCTGTGATCACTAATTACACTAAGGTGAAATGACAGGCGTAGCTAGTACGGCCAATTAATTTCTCTACATTTAGTACCTCAAAAAACAAAATCTTACACATTGAGCAGGTGTAGTGCTGACAGTTGGCTGTTGCCTCATTCCTTCACCCCATTCCACTCCTCTACTCGGTGGTGTGAGCGGCGTAGGTGACCACGTAGCGGGTACCCTACCACCCAAATTTTTAAGTTGTTTGCACCATTTCTGCGAGGTGACTGGTCCTGTTTGGCAGAGCAGCAAAAGCCTCAGTTGCTGCAAAGTGACTAGATTTTTTTCGCCTTCTTTCATCATTGTTTGTGTTGTTAGGTACTCGTTTTTCGTGACACAATTGTTACTAAAATATGTGCAGAAATTAAAAAAGAATATTTTCCGTCCAGCAACGGACATCACAAATGAGGTAATAGCTACGATGTGCGAACAAAAAAGTAGAGAAAAACGAGAAACAAACGTATAGTTCCAAAACTTGAAATCAAACTAGGCGAAAATATACAGCAGTCAAACTCTTGTCTGCAAAACTATCAAAAATAAAATGAAATAAAATAACAAAAAACGTCATTAGACCTCCGTCATCTGCTCGCAACAATCGCCCGCCATCGTCTGCTCCCCACTAGACACTAAACTGGTGCAAAAAAAAAAAAAAGTAAAATATTCCCATAACAGGTTGTAACCACGATTGGGTACAAATCTGGTTTTCCACGCCAACTATGTGCCCCGTAAATTGTGTTCCCAACAGAACCAAAAGCAGCTTATTGCGCTCCCAGGGCCCTGATGACTGAGTACTACGAGCGTCACGTGTTCATGTAGTGAGTGTCACTCCACAAGACGAGTCTCCCCTCATTTTGTGACATTTTTGAATCTTTGTACTGTACTGATTTTTACAGAGTATTGAGCGCGATATTCAGTGGGCACGTGCGTAATGTAAAATGTTCAACAGTAAAAACACATTGCTGGATGGGAATGTGTATTTAAAATGTCACTCCATATTTATTTGAGGTTCATTTGTTTCGGGAATGAAACATAGAAGTCTTGCATTTCTCACAAAGATTGTTCTTACAAAACACGTTCTTCACAGTTTTCTTCAGTTACAATTACATTTTCTGATGGCTAAGCACTTATAAAAAAGTGTATTATGGTGTAAAACATAATAAGCTTTTGCATTTATCAACTTAATTTACAATACAATTTTCTAAAACAACACATGGTAGACGTACAATAGCACAGACGAAACAATTATTTATCAGCATCTTATCTCTTAGTATTGCTTGGTAGAAAAATAGTTTGTTTGATTTATTATTGTTCTGTTGCCTTTGTCCTGTGCTGCAATGCAAAAGTACAGGAAGAAATGGATTAACTGTTTATCTTGCTCACATGTCAGCTCAAAGAATATTGAAAGGTTTTGTCGAATACAAAAACTTGACTTTCGTCGATTCATAACATGTTAGTTATGTAAATGCTAGAAAAAAGTATTTCGTTTCCTCGGACATAGAAATTAGGTCCGCCAGTGTGGAATCATCATCCGAAAGTTTTGGAAGCTCTTGCTTTGGGTTCTTTCGTCGGTGGGGTCATAAGTTCAACTGAAGGCGGAGCATCCAGTGGTTCGTCTCCCACTCGCTCTGGAACAAAACAATACAAAATGTCCATCCAATAACGGTTCTGCCTTTAGTCAGATTTTTAGTCAAATCTTATAAGTCAATCTTATCTTAAATACATTTACGGTTGTTCGCATAATTTATGTAATATCGTGATCTGATATTGGATTTCATATGAAGAGAGAATTTACGCTTAGAATTTACATTTAGTTAAAGATTTTTTCGTTGTTGATGCTACAAAATCCGCTATTCTTCCACATACGCCAATATTTTCAATGTAAACTTTGGTTTGCAAAATTAATAATCCCGGTATAGTTTTTTTACAAGAAAAAGTGAGATGAGTAATATTTGATTTCAAAACGGCTGCATTTCTTAATTTATTAATTAAATCTGAATTTATTGTTCGCTTCATAAACCTACCTTTTTTGTGGCCTGAATGACACTGGTCATAAACATGTTCTTCTTCGTAAGATAAATTGGAATAACCATCCCTAGGTGCGGTTGCTTGTTCCCTACTTGTGATGTAAGGCAATCGCTCCCCCTGGGTCAACGTCACAGATGGTTTGCATTTCCTCCCACCTGCACAAAGCATCGTCCTAGAACATGCACATGTACGATTGCAGTATTAGATTTATTGATAATTTAAGACGACAGACTGTACACTGTGACACAACGATTTTTGAGAGGACGAGCTTAACAATAAAACATGTAGCATGTGCCGAATAGTATCCGAGCCATGTGTACAAACACAAGCAGAAGTACAGTGAGAACCCTCGCCGCCCACTGGACTGACAGAATGTTTGAAATAACACTAGGACTGAGAAAGGGCTGAATACAAGCAACTGTGCATTTCTTTATATACCTACATTTTTTCACCAGAGAAGCATAACAAACCCTGCTATGCTGAATGAAGACCTCTTTGCCCTCGACTACACGCTGTTGACAGACGCCACAATAGCACGCGATAAGTTCTAACAGACTGCGTGAAAACCAGGACAAAAAGAATAGGTAGATGAATAAATCTTTGTATTTTAATATCTCAAATTTATCGAACCTGATTACATTGGATACTATGTAAACCTACCTGTATCGTGGCTAGAAACAAGATCGTCATAAGCGGGGTCTTCTAAATAATCTTCCCTGGGAGTGAATGCTTGTTGCTCCAGTGCGATATGAAGAACGATGCTATTTTTTGTGAATGTTTTAGGTCGTTCACAGTTCCTCTCACCTGCACAAATCATCATCCAAGAAAACGTGCATGCACGGTCTGAGTAATACATTTATTAATTAATAATCTAAGACGATAGATTATATACTGTTCGGTGCAACGATTTTTAAGGACAAGCCACAACTTGGTTCCTGTTTATTGATTACATCCATCTTACATATACCACTATCATCAGTGGAATCGCCAGCAGTCAAGGGCTCGACGACAGTCTCTATCAGACGATTTTGTATTATTTAGTTGTCTCGGGACTGAAGTTTCTTGTAACAGTGCAGTGAGGCAAACTGTAGATAAGCAGCAACAGACAGGAGAGTATACTGTGGTAGATTCTTCTGACCACCATCCTCATCATTATCTATCGTTTATTTAATTATTAAATTATTAAATGTATGAACTATTACTTTGCCAGCTGTTTTATTGTCATCAAGTGGGCTAAATGAGGTGGATAAGAGGATAGGGGATGGAAAGTGCAGTTATCTTGACAATCTTCCCAACAATGTACTCGGCTATTGCCCCGCGATCTTGTCCCAGTTATTTTCACAATATCTGTAGACAAGTGACATATATCTTCATATACCTGTGTAGGCAGGGTTGAAGAAAGGAGAAGTCAGAATGTGCTTTCTTTGTATTATAACATAAATGTTAGTTTAATATGTCTAAATAATCTGCTCCATGACTTGACACCCACAAGCAGCAGGCATTGAGGTAGATATTATCAGCTACTAGTTTGTCCCTCTCCTTAAATCTGCCACCTCCGGAAAGAAATCGAGCGTCTGGTTAATGAAAGTAATGCTCTTACACCCTCACCCTCTTCTCGACAATCTCAAAAAATAAATGTTACTGTGCCCTCCTGCAGGTTTTGTTTACATGGCACAAGGAGAAGAAGAGTGTTACTCTGGACACCAATCGCCTTTGACCTGTTAGACTTGATTTGACGATCACAAATAGTTCACTTGGTTGCCTACCTGCATCATTAGAGTTGTCTCCAACTTTATCGGATTGATTCTTGCTGTAAATGTTATTAACAACATCAAAGGCTGAATTCGATATGGTGGGCAGTGTCTCCAATGGGGTGTTAGACTGGTTCCCTCTTCGTGTGTCAACCACATCTTGTTTGCAATCGCTTTTACCTGCACATCGCATTATTCAAAAGACTGAAGGTTCCACGGTCACCGTTTTGTATACACAAGGTTTACAGAAACATTGATCATTATCTTTCCTTTGTCACTAGTTCTTCAACAACCATAATTAATTAAAAGAACTGCAAACTGAATTTGCTACTTTGAAGGTTTTATGATATTGTTATACAAGTTCTATTTGACATTCTTGTGTCTTTAGGGTTAGTAAAAGAGAAAGGAAGTCAAAGCAGTGTTTGATATTTAATCTTCTCTATCATCTTCACACCAAATTTCGTGTTATAGATTAAGAACGCAGGTTTAAAGGTTCCAGCTGGTAGGGTGGCTTGCCTATACTATACAACAGCAACTGTTGCTGTTATTCATAGTTTGTCAAAATTAAGTTAACACTAATGGATTATTTTTCTTTTAAGTGTTGATATAATTTTGATTAAACCAGAGCAATTATAGGGCAATGGACAAATGCAGTTTTACTTTATGCTTCAGTCATAATTATGAACACAATAGTAATAATATATTTTGCCATGTTCAACTTCATACGTAATTTTTGTTCTGAGTATCTTTCTTTTGTTTAAATTTAGTTTACGTTATGTTAAGTTCGTTTGCTTGAGAAGTATACATCTAAGGCAATTGTATAAAGACAAAGTTGGGGCTTTGGTTAGGATCACAAAAGTGAATGAGAAAAGTGTTTGTCCTGTTGACATTTCGTGGCTCACGTCTTAGTTTGAACACAATGCTGAGTGCGACAACGACAGTAATTCCTACAACACCAGCCATAACGCAGACAACAATGATGATCACAGTATTAGTGCTGGCAGATTCTCTTCCTGAAAAACCAAAAGATACATTTTATAATATGTGCAGAATGTCACCATCTTTCTGATAAATGATTAGTAAAAGCTTGCACATTAGTTGCGTTGTAGCTGTCTCTCCCCCACCTCTGTGGCTGTTGAGGTGGGGTGAATAATATGCAAATTGCGTGTGGTTTTCTTCCGGGGCAATTTCGACCCATGATAAGTTTTTACCAAAGTCAAAATAAAAATCAAACGAGAAAACTCGCTAGTTCATTGGTTCAAGCTGTTTGTCGTTGTGACATAGGAAATACCAGCAAACCTTTTGCTTGTAAGCCATAGTTAAAGGATCATCAAAGGGTCATTAAAGAGTCTTAAACAAGGTTGGGGAGGCTGCTGGAGTTGTGATATTCGTTCTTAATAATTCGTTAGAAATAACAAATGAAAGCTTACTTAATATCTATTTGTCAAGATTAAGTATATGATGTATGTGTATTTTTTTTCTCGCCGCCTACGTCTTAGGTAAAGATTTGAAAAATACACGCTATGCAAGAAACATTAAAATGCGGACTGACACAGACCAGCTCACTGTTACCTGCTAAGTTGCCGGGATCACTTGTAGAGCTCGATGTGACCAAATCACGTGCTTTCATTGTACTGTCTGTCGTTATGTCATCACCTTTTGCTGGGAATTAATGAAAAATAAATTATAAATACGAAGAGTTTATGGGTTACAGAAAAACATATTGCCGCCCTAAGTTAACATCAGTCTTATACGTTTTTATTGGTGGTCTATGTTAGCATCCATTCTGCGTCTGGTAGCCGTTGCAGTATATTTTTTGTCGGAAAGCAGAGGGATTGCCACGCTCCTCTATACCTTTAGTCTGTTCGTGTGTGACTGCTGTAAGTCTTATTAAACAAAATATTCGGTGCGAGAATGGTAGCTGGTAGGTGTTTCAAGTTTGTTTTTCAGAACCAATATATAAGAATATTTCTAGAAAAGAGACAGAGACGAATACAAACAGTAAGCGCACAGACAGTGACCAGTACTGCCAGACGTGTCTTGTCTCTAGTCACCGTGTGTATCTGTGGATCCTGTGAGGCATCTGTCACCTTTGACCGATGTGACTGCTCGGAAAGATCGTCGGTACAAATTGTTGAAAAAACTTCTTACGACTGCTTTGACTCAGTTTTGGCAGGGAGAGTGGCTCAGTAGATTCAGGGACCAACGAGCCATTGACGACGACTAAAGCGTCTTATGTCTTATTATCGACTTCAGTTAACAACACCGTCTGTCTTTTCATTGTAAGAGCGAGTGTTGTGTAACAGTACAATAAAACTGTGTCCTGTGCATTGTTACAAAAACTTTATCTATGTATATATTTCGTTCGTTATGTCACATCACACCAAAACATACAATCTATAAAGAAAGATAATAGATATGCGTATGTAGAACATGGTTCTGTAATAAAAAATTCTATTTTGCGAGATGACCGTTGGTTATTATTATAATTGTTGTTGACATTTGAAAACATTTATGAATTTTTTAGATAGATGATTTCGCATCACACACAACTTTTTACCAATTGTTGATAGGTCACCTACTGGATTCTCTTCCATCAGTAAGACATTTACTTCTGTTGCTAGGAGTCGGTATACAGATGTAACTGCAACCACCGTTGTTGTTTCCACATCCGTTGGGCCCTGTAATAAGAGACGAGGTTATAATATTGAAAATATAAGTATTTAAACATAGCAGTTTAGGGCCTTCAGTTATTTTTTGATAATAAGACCAAAGACTTTTTACATCGATACTAAAGACTGAGTTTATTACAAGACTGCATTAAAAGCCTTTACCTGTGATTGGTGTTTCCAGGTAAAACTACTCCTGTCTACACTTTCAATTTTTAAGACCGCCCTCTGACCTTTATCTTCTGTGTCCTCTGCGTAGACACGGATATCATTTAACTGTCCACCATAGTTATCAGCAACATCTCGGTATCTCCCATCCGTTCCATAGCGATATACGTGTGATTTTATGGACTGATTGCTGTTTAAAAAGCTGAAAACGATTATTTGTATCTCTTAAAATAGACGAAAGTAGTACACAAATCAACACATGCGTACACACAATATTTATCTTTGTACATTTCAATCAATAGAAGATCAAAGAATTGAAAAAAATTAAAGAATAAATATTTTTTTTCTTTTAAAGTGCTACATGCTTCACGAGCTATTTAGTTTTCTCACAGTTAATAGATTATGATGTAAAAGTAATTTAATTATATTATGACTACTTTTAGCTAAAACTTTTGCGACTAGCAGTGAGCTAAATAATGAGATGCAAGAAAATCTACCGACTCCCAGTCTGATATGAAGAGGTCGCTTTGATAGATGTCCATGCCGCAAAATAGTGATCCTTCTTTCAGTACAATGACTGAAGTGTTCCTGCCTTGTAAATCAACCCAGCCTACATTGTGGGTGCCACCATCTGCCCAGTACAGTCTGCCACCTGTGTCGAGGGCCAGGGCGTTAGGTTGCTTCAGGTACTTGTTTCCTGAGACCAGAACCTGACGATCTGTGCCATCATAGTTGGCTCGCTCTATGGTAGGTGAGGCTCCACAGTCACTCCAGTATATTACCCTAGTTTGGTATTTTCAGCCCCAAAAATGAAATATAGAAGGTTACTATTCAAACATTTACTTTATAATTACTGTAGGGACTACTTTATTATTATAATTCAAACTATAAAGCAAAGTGTGTGTTTATACGCAATGTGTGCATTTGTGTGTATTTGTCGACTTATCTTGCGGCTCTCGTCTTCGGTTTGACATAACAACCTTTCAGAAGTAAGAAAACGACCCGATAAATATAAATATGACATGACATTATTGACAATCACCATACGGCTTATAATATTTCGTCTTTTTATCTTTTTCTTTAAAATCAATTGCCATGTGATCATTGATGTTTTAATTTCTGTGTTAATATTGTTTCAAAATTTATCTATCTATTTACCCGTTGTGTTTGTCAAGTTCAATGTCTCTCGGGTCGTCAAGTGTAGAGTTGATGACTATTCGATGGTTGTTGGTGTCCAGTGTGATCATGGCGATGACTTTATTGCCTGCGTCTGTGTAGAAGATTAGCCTGGACAGCGAATCAACAGACAGGCCGCCTGGCTTAGCATCTGAAAAATAGTATTTGTTCTTTTTATTATTTAACAACAAACTTAAAGTTTATATTTTTGTTTTATTGTTGTTTATGCTTCTCAACTCATCATCATCGTTGAAATTATTTGTTATTCTTATTCTACAATCATTCTACTATATAAAAGATAATTATAAACAGATTTTGTCTTATATCATTACACAAAAATCCTCGAGAACAAACGTAACATTTAAAACAAAATTCAGTTTCTACATCATGTCAGATTCAAAGAACAAACGTCTCTCTGCAGCATTCTACTGAAACTAGGATTACTATTTAATGTTGCGAATGGTAACAAATGACATGATGCAAACGTACAGAGCCAAGGCGGTTAAAGAAATAAAAAGCATTGCCACTGTTGTCATTAAGCCAATCGGCTCTTTATAAATGAGTAATGTTCATCTTGTATTTACCTTAACAAGGGAGGAAACTGAATTAGAAAATAAATCTTGCTAAGGATTCGCTGATATATATATATATATACTGATATATATATATATATACTTTTATATATAATTATATATTGTACGCAACTATTAATATTTTAATGAGAAGTATTACTTAAGCTCAAATTGCGAACAAGCCGCACGTCACTGCCATCAAAGTTAGCTGATCTGATCGTCTTCTCTGCTTTATCTGTCCAGTAGATGCGACTCTTCTCTTGGTCGTAATCAATGCCACCAGGGTCTTGCAGTCCACTGGGAGAAATGATAGTCCAGCTAGATATGTCGAGTTCTTTGCGGAAAATGATCGGGGGGTTAGATCCAGTTGAAAAGAAGAACTTCTGGGGAATTCTGACTGTACAAAATGAAACAATCATCTAAATCCATTTGAAGACATTAACACGTGTAGAGCCACTTAAAGAATAGATAACCAAATAATCTCTCTGATGAAAGCTAACTACAGCTCCATACATTTTACAAACTGTGGCCACAACAAGATTCTATTGTATCGCCCCTCCCCCCACGCGCGCACGCGCTTTGTGTTCATATAGCAAAAAAATATGAACAAACGTATGGAAATCTCGGCTGACTACAGTTGACACCATAAAGGATCTTTTGTGATCGATCCTTGGCTGTTATATGTTTCCGTTAGATAAATAATATTACGAATGACTAATGTTTTTCACCTGTGGTATAGTTTGCCCTAAAGCCAGCTCCGGATAGTGAAGAATCAGAATGGAATTTGATCCACATGGTGTTTGACGATGACCGTCTTTGCTCAAGGTAAAGTGTTGTGTTGCAGTAGGTACCCATATATGGTGATGTGTCAAGTTCGCCATCTCTAATCTTGATGGAAAGAAAAAGGAGGCTGTAAAAGTATACACTAAAAATCTACTGTCTTACTCTCATTAAAGGTGCTTTGTGTGGCGGGGAAAAAAATAAACCCAAACTTTATGTAGCGCCCACTCACACTTCTTAGGAGCATGCTCTTTGCGCATAAGAACGCGAACGAGACATGGACAACAAACGAGAGACAGAAGAACAAACTAACAACATATGTACTATGGAAGGATAAAAAAGCAGTACCAATCATAAATAAAGGCAAATATGCAAATAGGAACGGAGTAACAAAGACAGAGTATCGTAATTTTGAAAAAGAAAGACGAGCAAAGAAGTAGCAATAAACTTAAAGGGGGTAAGGGTGTGAACAAAGACTGGCATTGTGGGAACTGTGTTAGGAGTAAAGCTGAAAGAAAAGGCGTGTTTTATGTTCACATTTAAAGGATTCAATGATGAGTAGATGGCGGATATAGAAAAGGAGAGAGTTTCGTTGTTTTGCTGCACAGTAACTAAAAATTCTGTGACCATATGTTGCTGTTATGGTGTCAAGAATAGTTAGGAGACGGTCGTTAGACTTATTTAAAATAATTGGAAAATTTATTTAAACTCTCCCTTTTCAAGATGCACGCATACAACAATAGCAAGCACAGAAAGAGGTCCACAGCTTAGCTCTAACAGTACAAACACACGTTGTCACAAATCTTCTGGTTTTTAATCCGTTGGATGGAAAAGAAACGGAAGAGGTGGTCGCATGGTTTTCTGTTTTTATATCGGAGCTCCTAACCTGATGGCGATGGCTTTAAAGAGGACTGCCGACGAAAGTGATAACAAAAAAGAGTTGTTATCGTTCAGCGAAAAATTAAGGATTTTATGTCTTAATGTAGACCTGTAAAACAGCCTAATCAGTTTCTGGTTGAAAATTTTTCTAATATTATATTTTTTTATAAAATTAAGATTTTTGATAGTGTTATCATTCTCGTCCAAAAGTAGGTAAAGACTTGCACATGATATACATTTACGTTGTGGAGGTCTAAGCAAGTAGGAGAACACGGATTGTGTGTTAATTAAACATGTCTGTGTAATAATGTGACTGCAGTTTGACTTCGTTATGTACAAGCTAATACACTTGTAGGCGTGTATCTCGAGAACGAAAGGAACATTGACCAAGATGAGAAGGAAATAAGTATCTATTTACTATAGTTTTCCTTTTTTATGTATTTGTCTGGTTAGGAATAGATTTTATCGAAAAGGAAACGTGTGAGAAAATGTGAGAAACATAGACATTATAGAGTCCATTAAGGACCTACTGTAGAATCAGCTATCGACTCAAAACTTAAAATCTTTAAACTCTTAATTCTACTCATACCTCCAGATAGTCGTACTGGCAGTTATTTTGTTCACCTTCGAGCTCAAAACTGAGAAATGTCAAAGTTATGCGATATCCTGCTGCTGCATAGATTTTGTAAATACAGTCCTGATTAGACGGGTACTGGCTCGGGTACAATGGAGACATAATGATTTCGGATGAAAAATTATATACACCGCCGCAACCTACAAGACAAATATAAATTTAAGACATTTAAAACATTCTTTACCAAGAGACATGTATTGCCTTATTTATGATAATCATCAAAAGGTCTTTCAATTATTTTTAACCATAATTTGTTTCATTGATGGTCTATACTAAGCGTTTGATAAGTAAAAAAGTGTATTAAATATGTTATTACTTTAAACAATATTCTACATCTGTGTGAAACTAACTTTTGTTGAAGCGAAGTCTCTAAGTTAGCTGATAAATGCTTTTAGAGTGTGTGTGTGTGTGTGTGTGTGTGTGTGTGTGTGTGTGAGCAAACGCATCAAATAATAATAATAATTGATAACAAATACAATAACGTACTTTTATAGGACTGAAGACTAAGCTTACAAAATTTACAAAATCAAGACAATTTCATAGGAAATATTGACACTAAATTTTGATTTAAGAAAGACTCTTTTATTTACCTTAAAAGACAAGAAAAAAGTAAAAAATAGATCTCATGATCTGTTTGTATATATAATTTTAGGACAGCTTTAGGAAGTGGAAGTACTTTGTTATTACCTTGGACGTGCTGCTCAATTCCGAATTTAATAAAACACAAAGTAAGTTTTGAAAAAATGTTTTGTGTGTATAGTTCGTTCGTTATGTCACATCAGACTGAAACATACAATCTATAGAGAAAGCGGATAGATATGCGTATGTAAAACATGTTTCTGTAATAAAAAATGTATTCTGCGACAGCTCGTTGTATTATTATTATTTTTGGCATTTTAAAAGGATCTCCTCCAATTCTTTTCGGAAACAATGACCGAAGCTGCAACACTCAACTTTTGTTGCTGAATTTTTCACAACATAGAATTTATATTGTACCGTACACATCTGTTTACGTGGTCGCAATGGGCATTGTTTTCACTGTTTTTTTTAAAATAAATTTTGGAATGTAGCTGATTGAAAATGAACCAATTATCTCAAATCCGGACACAAAATGTCGATCACACACTTTTAGGTTTTTGTCAGCACGAAGTTTTCTCGCTGTTATTAATTGTGGCTATAACTTTTTTCTTCAGCTCTTATTGGTATATCAGAAATTGTTTTACCTGTCTATTGTTTATTTATTGTTGCGGCGATTGATAATACAAAATCAAGACTAACAGTCTCCTTAGACTTATAACTGGACCAGCGCCAAGTTTATTATTCATCTGCTAAATATTTGACAAAATGGTGTCGTAAAGTAATACAACGATTATCCTCCAGAGCCTCTTGCGGAGAAGAATAGTATTTAAAAAGATCCCTTTAAAATAATGTAAAAACTGTGACATTTTTGCACGTTTTGCCAAGTATTCATAGGTCACCTACTGGATTCTCTTCCATCAGTAAGACATTTACTTGTGTTGCTAGGAGTCGGTATACAGATGTAACTGCAACCACCGTTGTTGTTTCCACATCCGTTGGGCCCTGTAATAAGAGACGAGGTAATAATATTGAAAATATAAGTGGTTAAACATAGCCGGTTAGGGCCATTAGATTTCCTAATGATAAAACCAAAGGCTTTACATCGATACTAACGACTGAGTTTATTAAAAGACCGGAATAGCCCTTGAGGATACCTAAACTTGTGTTGTATTGTATTCAGAGCTCTTAACATTGTGTGGTGTTTTCAGGTAAAACTACTGCTGTCTAAACTTAAAACTTTTAAGAACCCCCTCTGACCTTTATCTTCTCTGTCCTCTGCATAGACACGGATATCATTATATTGTCCATCATAGCTCACAGCAACATCTCGGTATATCCCATCCGTTCCATAGCGATATATGTATGAGTTAATGGACTGATTGCTGTTTAAAAAGCAGAAAACGATTGTTTGTATCTTTAAAAATAAACGAAAGTGGATTGCTATATACACACTCGCACGTACAGACTATGATATTGAAGGTAATTTAATTATATTATACTAAGTATATTATGACTACTGTTACCTAGAACTTTCCCGACTAGCAGTGGGCTAATTAATGAGACATAAGAGAAATGCAAGAAAATCTACCGACTCCCAGTCTGATATGAAGAGGTCGCTTTGATAGATGTCCATGCCGCAAAAGAATGATCCTTCTTTCAGTAGAATTACTGAAGTGTTCCTGCCTTGTAAATCAACCCAGCCTACATTGTGGGTGCCACTATCTGCCCAGTACAGTCTGCCACCTGTGTCGAGGGCCAGAGCGTTAGGTTGCTTCAGGTACTTGTTTCCTGAGACCAGAACTTGACGACCTGTGCCATCATAGTTGGCTCGCTCTATGGTAGGTGAGGCTCCACAGTCACTCCAGTATATTACCCTAGTTTGGTATTTTCAACCGAAAAAATGAAATATAAAAGGTTACTATTCAAACACTTACTTTATGATTACTGTAGGGATTAATTTGTTATTATAATTTAAACTATAAAGCAAAGTGTTGCGAAATATGTTTCCGTGCATGTGTGCTTTTGTGTGTTTATACGCAATGCAAAACCACACGTTTGTTTCATCTCGATCAAACTGTGCAGGAATACTTCTTTTGTGAACATGAAAGTATGTTTGGTGAATGTACTTAGCTTAGGTAGGCTATGCAGCTGAGGAAGAAAGAACAGTAACATTCTTAGTTAACAAAAATGTTTTAGATCTTTGTGACCAAACAAAGGCCCATTGATTAAGGAGAGAGAGATCAGCACCAATGCATCTACCAAGTACAACAATAGTGAAAAGTGACATCAAGTGAAATGCAAGGGATGAGGTAGATAACTAAAACTGGAGGAGCAAGGCTATAATATAGACAAGTGAATGACAAAGGGTGACATCAAACTGGCGGGACCTACTGAAGATCATCAGTTCCTAGAAAAAGAGCAGCCTAGCTCTAGAACAGGTAGAAAGACGGTTGAATAGATCTTCATTAGTTTCATTTTGAGAAAGAAACATCTACAACACCAACGGTATTTCTACATTTTACAGAGTCTTGAACAAGAGGAGTTGTGATATGCGACGTGAAAATTCAGTATCGAGGAGGTCCTCCTTCAAATTATCAAATTGCTGTACAATTGCTCAAAAAACGCAGCGCAACAGGTAACTGGGTGACGTTTTTCAAGGATGTTCATTATAACCTGCATTGTTTTAACATGTTGATAACACCTTGCAAGAAGCACTTCACAACCACCCCTCATCCGTGTCTTTTGGTGGAATGCTCCTCTGTAGCCTTCACTTTGCAGACGACATTGACGATGACAGGCAACAACAGCGTATTACAACATCACAGGGCAGAACTGCGATGTGAAGTAACTCGCTGCGTCATAGGGCGGTCTATGGTATTTTGTCGGATGGGAGAGTGTATAAGATCCATTTCTGAGAGGGGAGCGTGGTTGTAGTGTGTGATTTATGAACTGTCTTTAAAGGTCAAGACGATTGCTGAGCAAAGATCGCTGGAAACAGAGCACCAAGTATCAAAAAACATATTCCAGTAGTATTTTATGACAAAAAGGCATTAAAGATTTTATTCTCTTAAGCACACCTGGATTTGTCGAGAAAACAGGAAGTGACGAAACGAACATATTTCTAAAATTAGCGTCGTTTGCACAAGCTTAAGTCGAAGAGAAAACATGCAATCCTTGAAGAAAACTGACCGGGACACATCTTTATCCAGCATAATGCTAACAACAACTGACAGTGTGAGAACACCATTGATGTGCATGATCCAAACAGGTAAAAAACAAGGAATAAAAAAGGGTTGAGGGGGATAAACATATTATAAGGAGCTTAAACAGGAACACGTGCGAGTATCAGTAAGTAAATAGAAAATTTTGCATGGAGCTAAATGAGGAAGAAACACGTTTTTACATCGATAAACATGTTTCAAACTATCATTATATTTTTAACTGTAACAAAATCCTTATCAGCAGTCAGTTGTAACTATTGTTGCCCATTAAATTTTGATCTGATTGACTGACCAGTCTGTTGAATGAATTCAGTTTGGACCATTTAATTATTTTTTTATTCATTCGAAGCTTCTAAATAAAGTTCCAATCTGTAGGACTGTATTCCAAATTCAGCTCTTTCATTTTTTGTTAAATTTTCTTGAACACGACAAGCTGAGCGATGTTTCTTCCCTTGACTTGAAGACCTGCACACTCGCTGTTACAAATACTTCGATCGCTTCAGAGAACTCTTCACTATAGGAAAGTACTTTTTTCCCGCCTTCCTAGTTGCAGGTGTGAATGCCGATGTTTAAAGGCTTGTATCTTTAAAATTAAGCATAATTATGTACTCATATCTTGGGAATTATTATTTTAAAATGAACCTAACCCTATCATAAATAATAATGTTGCACTTCACTTGACGTCTAATGATAGGGGAATAGGTTTTATGTTTAGGATTAGGTTTTGCGTTTGGGGTTAGGCTTGGAGTTTGGGGTTAGGGTTGAAGTTAGGGGTTAAGGAGTAGGGCTAGGGCTAGGGCTAGGGGTTAGGTTTAGAGGTTAGGGTTTTGGGTTAGGTTAGGGTTGGGGTTAGGGTTAGGTTATTAGGTGGATTTGGCCAATTTAATGGAGTGAGCAGACGGCAAATGACGAGCAGACGACAGCGGTCGAGTGAAGGGAGTGGGCAGGTGAAGTCGAGTGACGTCATAGCGACGTCACTGTTTTGCATAGCTCCGCCTACCGGTACAACATTTTTGTTATGGCCGTCACGAGTTACTCCATATAGAAGGTCTGCTGATTATATAAACGGCGAACGGTGTGTTGCACGTGAGATTGGGAATGAGTGCGTAGATGCTTAAGCAATTGGCAGTTTCTGGAAGAAAGAATGAGTACTGTATCAGATTTGAGAACGAGTGGCCAGTTGTTTACTTCCCGAGAAAAACTGTAGGCGCCGAGACACGCTGCACGTTGGTAGTGAGGACTGTGCCGCAAAGCCCGGTAGGTGCAATTTTTCAATGTGTATACACAAAGTCCAGGTTTTCGAAACTAAGTTTTAAACCGCAACTTTAAACGAAGTAGGGTCTACAATTTGCTATTACTCCAATTATTTAAGTGTAGGAAATGTTTTTGGGCTGAGAGCAAAGGTCGACACTCTCCTGTAAAAGAATCCGTTGGCACAAGACGAACCCTTTGTAATGGACGCAGACTGAGGCGTTTTTAGACTGGGATTGTACTCAGGACAGCACCTCGTGTGTTCTGTTGGTGGAATAAGTGCTTTTGGACGTCGTAGGTGGGGCAGGACGAAAACTTTAGAGTGTACATATGTGGACCTGTCTCTAACACGAGGCATGTGATTGTGTCTCACTACTGGTTTGTAGGACAACCCAGTAAATACCTACACGTGAGCGTACGCGAGAACAAGACGGAGAGTTTTTGGTGAGGTAGTGGTCTTACGGTGTGTGTGTGTGTGTGTGTGTGTGTGTGTGTGTGTGTGTGTGTGGCAGTGGTGGTGGTGGTGTGTGTCTGTGCGTGTGTTTGTGTACGAGAGAGAGAGAGAGACTGAGCGTTCGTCTCCGGAATGTTATAATCTCTTTCAGTTTGCACTATTCGGCGACCTATCTTGCGGCCCTCGTCTTCGGTTTGACTTAACAATCTTTCAGAAGTAAGAAAACGACCCGATAACGTTAAACATGATTGACAATCATCAGATGGGTTATAATATTTTTTATTGTTTTTCTTTTTTTCTAAATCAATAACCATGTGATCATTGATGTTTTGATTTCTGTATTAATATCATTTCAATATAAATACATATATATATATATACCCATTGTATTTGTCAAGTTCAATGTCTCTCGGGTCGTCAAGTGTGGAGCTGATGACTATTCGATGGTTGTTGGTGTCCAGTGTGATCATGGCGATGACTTCATTGCCTGCGTCTGTGTAGAAGATTAGCCTGGACAGCGAATCAACAGACAGGCCGCCTGGCTTAGCATCTGAAAAATAGTATTTTTTTATTTAAGGACAAATTTTAAGTTCATCTTTTTGTTTCTTGTTGCTTATGCTTCTCATATCATCATCATCATCATCATCATCATCATCATGGAGAAAATCATTTGTTATCACGATTGTACAATAATTCTACTAGATAAGTAAAAGAGAATAAAAGAAAAATTCTTAAAACAATTGTTGTAGATCTTTGCACAAACATCCTTGAAATCAAACGTAACATTAAAAAACAAAATGCACGTTCTACATAATGTCAATTTTTTTAAAGTTGTCTTTGTGCAATAGTCTAATGAAATAAGGATCACTATATACGAGGACAGATGACATGCTGCCAACGTACAGACAACCAAGTAGTGCCACGGTTGTCATTAAGAGAATCTGTTATATATATGTAGATATAAATATTATATTCACTTTTATATTTACTTATATATTGAAGATAACTATTTATATTTTAATGAGAAGCATTACTTAAGCTCAAATTGCGAACAAGCCGCACGTCACTGCCATCAAAGTTAGCTGATCTGATCGTCTTCTCTGCTTTATCTGTCCAGTAGATGCGACTCTTCTCTTGGTCGTAATCAATGCCACCAGGGTCTTGCAGTCCACTGGGAGAAATGCAAGTCCAGCTAATTATGTCGAGTTCTTTGCGGAAAATGGCCGGAGGTTTAGATGCAGTAGAAAAGAAGAAGTTCTGTGACATTCTCTCTGTAGACAATTGAAATAATCGTCTAAAAACATTTGAAGACATTAACATGAGATAAAGTCTCGAGACACTTAAACAATTAATAAAAGTAAGGTCATTCCTGTACGCTGACTACACCCCCGCCTGCATCGCCACCCCACCACTCCCGTCCGGTCTTTGTGTTCATGTCGCAAAGAAAATGAACAAACAAAGGATATTCTTGGCTGGCTACAGTTGAACTCATAGAGGATATTTTGTGAAACACAGTTTTATAATTTATTGCTAAAGGACAAAATTTTCCCAACAATATGGATAGGGGAAAGTGTGTATGCGTATGCCTGTGTGTCTGTGTCTGTGCGTATGTTTGTGTGCTTTAAATAGTTATAATCCTGAGCTTTACAGTTCTTATGTAAGAAACGATAGGGTTGTTATTCTTCATTACATTTATTGTAAAGTGTTCAGTCGTGATCCATTTCAGACGAAGAAAGTTATGCTGTCACCTAGAAAACGACTTTTACAAGTCTACTGATTGTTGACGCCGTTCTTGTGAGTAGAAACGTGTTTTCAAAAACTATTTTACTTATAAGCTGAACTTCTATATTTTTAATATGTTCGCCAAATGCCTCTTCGTTGTTATACGTTGGCTGTTATACGTTTCCATTAGATAAGAAATATTACTAAAGGCTAATGTTTTTTTACCTGTAGAATACATTGCTTGAAAGCCAGCTCCGGATCGGGAGTAATCAGAATGGAATTTAATCCACATGGTGTTTGACGATGACCGTCTTTGCTCAAGGTAAAGTGTTGTGTTGCAGTAGGTACCCATATACGGTGACGTGTCAAGTTTGCCATCTCTAATCTTGATTAAAACAAAAATTAGGCTGTCAAAGTATACACTAGAAATGTACTGTCTTACTCTCATTAAAGAAGTCTCTTCCACATCACAGTTCCACACTGACTTGAAGGCTACATTCAAACTATCTTTCCAAACATATCTTTTACAAAGTACTATCCCTGAATTACTATTCCTAACTCCTTGCAATACTGTCTGTCGTGCTAATGATCACGAAGAAGGGGTCAGGGGGTGAACAAGAACTGACATTGCAGGAAGCTTAACGCACTGCACTCACACTCACACTCCGTCCCGCAAGATTTTCCCCACTTTTCAAAAAATGAAAAAAAAAATTAACTAAATGAGGTAGAAGAACAATTTAAAATAATTCTGAAGTTCAAAATGTAAAGAAAATGAACAGCTTTTCCTTGTGTTTGCTTGAAAACACACTTTTATAGTATTCCCAACAGAAAATGCCATGATAATGAGCCCATACAAAAATGCCCGCGGTGAAACAGCTGTTTTCACATGCGTAAATGAATAAATACATAAGGGAGGAAACTACTGAAACCGTTAGGAAATAGTCCACCATGATTCCCTCCCTTTAACTTGTTCAGCCAATCCCCAAAAAATCGTATTGTAAGAAAGAAAGAATGTAAACATTGGTCGAGCGCTATTTTGAAGAATTGAAGTACGTTGGCCGTCACTCACTTTCACATGAATTTGTACTTCAATAACCGCAAAGGAGAAGAAAATAGTAAGTAATATTTAAATTCTACTGTATATTCTAATAAAACATATCTTTCTGTTCTGTTGTTTTGCTGCACAGTAGCTAAAATTCCTGTGACCATATGTTGCTGTTGTGGTGACAAGAATAGGAGCGGTCGTCATATTTTTTATGTAATTCGATAAAGCGTAGCTCAAATTTATTTAAACTTCTACATATCCCTTTTCAAGATACACGCATACAACAATAGCATGCACATAAAAAAGAGGCCAACAACTTAGCTCTAATACTACAATGATAAGTTGTCACAAATCTTCTCTTTTTTAAGGGATGGAAAGGAAACGGAAGAGGTGGTCACACGGGAAGTGGGAAAGGACGGACTATCGTATTGGTCTTCTGCTTTAACATCAGAGTTGAATAATTTTCTGTTATTATCATTTTTCTTATATTCAGATTTTTGTTAGTGTTATCATTCTCGTCCAAAAGTAGGTAAAGACTTGCACGTGATATACATTTACGTTGTGGAGGTGTAAACAAGTAGGAGAACACGGATTGTGTGTTAATTAAACATGTCTGTGTAATAATGTGACTGCAATTTGACCTCATTATGTGCAAATAAATACACTTGTTGGAGTGTATCTCGAGAACGAAAGAGCCATTCACAATATGAGAAGGAAAAAAGTATCTTTAACTATAGTTTTCGTTTGTGTCCGGATAGGAATGGACTTTATCTAAATAGATAATGTTTGAGAAATTGTGAGAAACATACACATTATAGAGTCCACCTACTGTATAATCAGCTATCGACTCAAAACTTAAAATCTTTAAACTCTTAATTCTACTCATACCTCCAGATAGTCGTACTGGCAGTTATTTTGTTCACCTTCGAGCTCAAAACTGAGAAATGTCAAAGTTATGCGATGTCCTGCTGCTGCATAGATTTTGTAAATACAGTCCTGATTAGACGGGTAGTGCCTTGGGTACAATGGAGACATAATGTTACCGACTGGAGCATTATATACACCGCCACAAGCTAGAAGACAAATACAAATTTTTAAGACATTTAAAACGTTCTTTACCAGGTGTCATGCATTGCCTTATTTAAGATAAACATCAAAAGTTCTTTCAATTATTTTTGTAACCATGATTTGATTCATTGATGGTCTCTACTAAGTGTTTGATAACTAAAAAAGTGTATTCAATGTGTTGTTACTTTAAATAGTATTCTACTTCTGTGACTCTAAGTGTGCAGCTAAATGCTTTTAGTATGTGTGTGGGTGGATAAGTAAATGCATTAAATAATAATAAGTATAATAATAATAATAATAATTCATAATAAATACAATCACGTACTTATATAGGACTAAAGACTTTGCTTAAAAAATGTACAAAACAATTACAATTTCATAGAAAAATGTTGAAACAAAATAGTAAAAAAAAATTAGACTTCATGATCTCTTTGTATATACAATTTTAGGACAACTTTAGGAAGTGAAATTACTTTGTCATTACCTTGGACGTGCTGTTCAGATCCAAATGTAATGAAACACAAAATAAGGGGCGTGATGATTCCAATCGCTGAAATAGAAACAGTTCTGATTTGTCTCTTCAAGAATTTATTGCCAAAAATTTATAATGAACTTAATCCTCTTTGATTTTAAAGACTTTAGTGCATATTTACCATTAATTTTATGTAAACTGTTTCCTACAGAACGAAAACAATTTTTTTTTGCAGAAATTAAAATGTTAAATTAAGATAAAATATCTTATCCAGGTGTTTGGGTTGTGACGGAGAGATTATGCCATTAAATACCATTAAATACTGGTTCTAAATGCTAAATCTACTCCAGACCTTAATATCTGGCTAATGAAAAGTGGGCATATAATAATATCTATATCACCAACATTAATCTTCATAGATCTTAAAGTTTATCGACAGTCAGTACAAGAATACAGTAATCGTTCTTTGTTAGGAAGCACATCAACCACGTCCAGGACATAAATAAATGAATGATGTGTTAAAGGTTAATCTTACCCCGGAGCCAGATTTTAAGTGAGGCGGTGACCATGTTCCTCTCTCGCTGAATTTCCTTCCTTGACCTGCTAAAGTGTCAGGTACCCACTCAACAGGTGTGTCAACTGCACACAGACTGCTGTACTACACGGGTGTGGAAACAGGTAGTTTAGTCGCCTGTACTCTAACCACTCGGCTGTTTTCATCAGTCTGGAACACCAAGAGACAGTGTAATAGACTACAGGGCTATAAAGGAATCACTGCCTGCTTGTCTTTCGCGAACATTACCTACACCTACCTCCTTTCTTTGCAGCTGCTTTATTCACGTATTATTAGTAAAACTGAAGAGTAATATGTACACTAAAATAAAAAAGTGACATGCATGTCAATTTAAAAGTCTTAGGATTTTCCGATCAGTTAAAAATTAATCCCGCCATTTCTCATTAACATTAACCTTTTAAAAGTTTCTCCCTTACAGGTTGAGTTTCATTAACAATTGAATCATTCGAAGTTGATTGACGGGATATTGTAAAGTGTTTTACAGATTACAGTGAACTTTATTTTAGTTTCAATTTGGTGATTTTTATCTCTCGCTTTATTGTAGTAGACACTTGCAGTCTCCAATGGTTACTTGTAATTTGTCTTTTCTCTGTAACAGTCTCTGCGCGAATACTGTTTGGTCTTCTAAAACAGTCCTGTATCTGAACTGATAACTCATTGTTATTTCATTTGTATATGATGTCCTGCGCGACTGAAAGAAAGTTAATGTATATGATGTTCATGAATAGCCTCAGTAATATGCTCATTACACAAGTCTTTGTGTTACTCACCAATAACAAGCAAAACTCTGTCGTTATGATGTGACATTGAAACCAATAGCTACTACCAGGCCACTTTACAGACATTATTCAGTAAAACAACCATAACACTCCATGTATTGCACACGAAGTAGATTCTTCTTCTTATTATTCCCCAGTGGAGCAAAGGGCTGCAACTTTACCACGCCAGCAAACCCGGTTCTGGGCCTCCCTCCCAAGTTTGGCCCATGTCATTCCAGCTGCCTCCGCCTCGCCGTGGACCGATCTTCTCCACGTCTGTCTGGGTCTCCCAACCCTGCGTCTCCCCTGTGGGTTCCAGTCCAGAGCTTGTCGTGTTAGATTTTCGGCCGGCTTTCGCAGGGTGTGGCCGTTCCAGCCCCACTTTCGCTTCTTGATGTCTTGGCTGGCGGGTTTCTGGTTGGCTCTCTCCCACAGGTATGCATTGGAGATTCTCTCGGGCCATCTGATGTTGAAAATGTGCCGCAGACATCTGTTTATGAATGTTTGAATCTTCCTGGTGATGTTGTTTGTTACACGCTATGTCTCAGACCCATATAGAAGGACAGATTTTACGTTCGTATGAAAGATGCGGATCTTGGTATGCTGAGATAGTGCTTTGGAATTCCAGATGGGTCGCAGGATGTGGAATGCTTGCCTGGCTGTATTTATTCTGCTTCTTACATCTTCATCAGCACCTCCGTTCTTGGTGACTATGCTGCCTAGGTAGGTGAAGTGGTCAGTCTCTGTAATACATTCCCCGTGTAGCTGAAGTGGGGCTTCTTGCTTGTTGTTGATCCGCATTACCTCTGTCTTCTTGATGTTGATTGTCAGGCCAGTTGTCGCTGCTTCTTCTGAGAGCCGAGTGAGCTTTGTCTGTGCATGTTGTTGCTTGTGGGATAGCAGGGTGATGTCGTCTGCAAAGTCGAGATCCTTAAGTTGCATGGCAAAGGTCCATTGAATGCCTGTGTTGCTGTTAGAGGTTGTTCTTCTCATGATCCAGTCTATGACGATCAAGAAGATTGTCGGCGAGAGCATGCAACCTTGCCTTACTCCAGTCCTCACTGCAAAGGGGTCCGTCAGCTTCCCATTGTGGATCACCTGGCATGTCGAGTCCTCCTACAGCTGTTGGATGATGGCAATGAACTTTGGTGGAAATCCGTAGTGCTGCATCAACTTCCAGATGGTCTCTCTGTCTACGGAGTCAAATGCCTTCTCAAAGTCCACAAATGTCATGTATAGTGGGGACTGCCGTCCGATGGACTGTTCAATAATGATTCGCAGTGTAGCAATATGGTCTGTGCATGATCTACCCTGCCGAAAGCCTGCCTGTTCTTGCCGCAGTCTCTTGTCTAGGGCATTCTTCAGTCTGTCCAGCATGATTCTGGTCAGCACCTTGCTGGGAATGGACAGTAGCATAATCCCACGCCAGTTGCTGCACTGGGTCAGGTCACCTTTCTTGGGTAGCTTTACCAGATAGCCAAGTTTCCAGTCTGCTGGAACTTGCTCCTGCTTCCAAATTTTCTGCAGCAGGGGGTGTAGCATCTCTGCTGCGGCTGTTGGATCCGCCTTGAGTGCCTCTGCAGGAATGCCATCTGGGCCTGCCGCCTTACCAGTTTTCAGAGACTTGATGGATTTGATGATTTCTGCCTTGGTTGGTGGGTTGGTGTTCACCTGGAGTTGCTCGGTGGCTGGGGCAATGTCCAAAATTGTTGCTGGTGGTGGCCGGTTCAGTATTTCTTTAAAATGTTCTGCCCAGCGAGATCTTTGTTCTGCATCCCCAGTAATGACGTTGCCATTTTTATTTTTTACTGGCCTGCATGCATTGATGTTTTTCCGTCCTGACAGAGTTCTTGTAATTTTGTATAGTCTTTTCATGTTATTTTGCCCAGCTGCTTGTTCTGCCTCTTCTGTCATCCTGTGTGCGAACTGTCTCTTGTCGCCTCTTGCACTCTTCTTCACTTTTCGGTTCATCTCCCAGTACTTTGCTCTGAGCTCTTCTTTTTCCTGCTGGTCTTGACACTGGCTGATCTTCTGCTTCAGCTCTTTTCTTCATTTTTCTATCTTTTTCCAGGTCCCTATGCTCAGCCATTCCTTGTGTTGTTTCTTTTTTTTTCCCAGAACACGTTTGCAGGCGGCCTTCTAGGTCTCCTGTAATCCTGGTCAGTGGGAAGTAGACTCTACCACTTTAATATTTTGGATTATTTAATATTATCATGTAAGTGTAATGCGCTGGTGAACATGGTATTATTAGCGTTCATATAAATATAATGTTTTTAGTGTTAAACTCGCGTCCCAAAAGTTTTGTTAATAAAGACTCACCATCTGACCAGGGAGTTTGCCGTTGATGTCAGCTCGTCAGACAAGTCAATATGATGCGCGTGGATGCTGCCGGGGCTTTTATCTGTCTGTAACTCGAGGATCTAAAGAAGAAGAGACATTTAATCTCCTTCCTTCTTTGACTTTTGTCAGCTTCGCGCGTTTTGCAATGTCAGTGTATTCTTATAGTGTTGTACACTGGCAGTTAAACGATTGACTCGAATGGTACAGACACTGGCTTGTGAAAAAGACTAATTTTTTTCATTGCACGTTTTTAACACGTTTTGTAAGATTATTATTTAAGGATCTGAACATAAAATTTATAACACAATCCTTGTTAGATAAGATATTTAACAGAAAAGGCGTATACATTTGGTAATTTGAATACAATGTCCTCAAGCAATGTAGAAAATTTTACTTGTCAATGTTTATCAGAAATAACCTTACATTGCACGTAGATGAGGAAAATGTGCAAATTCCTGAGCTCCTACAATATTCAATAAATCTTTAATTTCTTGGTGCAATATGCTGATAAAACATTAAGTGCTAAAAATAGTGAGTGTTTTCAGTATTTTTTTTTAATAATTCAGAACAGTGTCTTCAGCAGTGTGTAGGAGAATATGAGAGAGGGCTTCTACCTCATCATTAGCTATTTTGATAACAGAAGCTTCTCTTGATAAAGGTTTCAAGCCATCAATGTTCTTGAGCAAATAGGACCTTAATTAAAAAGCAAAGCTTCTTTATGTAGATTAATTATCAAGCCTTGAAACGTTCTCCTAAGTTTATTATATCTATAAGTGATATCATTCTGTTTAACAAGGTGTTAACAATTTACCAACGCAACTAAGAATACTAATCCATGGGTAAATAGTAATGTCACTTGAAGAGCCTTTTTGCCCAAATATCAGATTACTTCACCAATGCACCATTGTGTTTGAACTTCTCTATTTTCTGGAAGATTCGCAGACACTTCTAGCATCTTGCTATGAAAACTTCAAAAAATTGTATTTATCGCTTTCATCATTAGTATTTTCAAACGTTGAACAGTTTGCTGTCAGGCAAAGATTGCATATTTGCTTATCTCCGAGGAAAATAGGGGAGATTTTGCCTAAAGTCCTCCGACAAGATGCTGAAGGATAAGGATATTTCTTTTACCTAATACCTTTGAAGTTGTAAATAGTTTGAGGTCATCGGCAGATCAATCTTCTGTAATCTGTAAAGGATTTTAAAAGTTTTAATTACCATTGACGGCCTACAAAATTACAAAATTAGATTAAAAAATTTAAGTCGTTGTTCCTCACTTCCTTACAATATGACACCTTCAGTTTTCCTTAATAACAGCTCATTGTCTTTAATTGATGGTTTAATACTGGTGTCGCGTGTAGGATAAAGGAAAACCTGTGATCCTTAATTACACGAAGCAAATTTCAAGAAATTTCGTAGCCCTAAATTTGTTTTCAGAATTCTAGAAATCCCAAGTACCGAAAAAAAAAGAAAATCTTACATCATAGGCATTTTGTGATCAAAAATTCATTTTTGTCAGTTTGCCGTTTGTTGTGACCATAGAAGATGAAAGATAGAACAGGAGGGCTAAAGTATCTTGTGTCTGTGTGTGGTTGAACAGCAGTTTGCAGACATAACGCAGAATCGCTTCAATAATAGAAGTTTGCAAAGGAGAAAATAGAAAACCATAGACGGGGCTCTCACACCACCTACAATTTCATCATTCGATAAACTTCAGGCAAGACTAGATGCAGCTGCGCAAATCTCGTGAGATTATGAAAAACCAGCTTAACAGGCCTTCACCTCGTCCTCTTGCCTGCTGAGTCATTCAGTCTACAGCAACCGTAAGCCAAACACTTAATTAAACTAACACGAACCAGTACAAATAACTTTATAGCCATGAGAAGTTCCTAATCGTATTCCTTCCCCAAGCCTTTAAAACACTCACACACACACAGAGTGTCACGGCACACAGGATTTTCGCAGTGGACGATGTTAGTATTATCGTCTTTGAGCAATCTCTAGTTAAGTAAGTAAGAAGGTGAAAACATGTGTAGATACCCATTTATTGTCACTGGGGCCGAAAAAAACAATAAAAAACTATTTTAATGAAAAACTGCTCCTAGTAATTGAATGCGCGAAACAATCTTTTCTTTTATCACAAAGCCCATTTTCTTTCTTCTTTATATATTTTTTGTATGCCTGTTTTTTTACCTTCTTTCTTATTTCATGTAATCGAAGTTCCCTAGTGCTACTAAACAGCAGTTACACATGAGAGCAGCTGTATTTAGAATAGGAAGATTGCTGAAGTCTGAACAATTTTGGATGTGGATGCGTCACCAATTCTGGAGATGCCTCGGTACTAATGACTTTGTAAAATAACAATCTACAAATTGCAAGTTTTATAAACTATTATATAGCCTGCTATTTCTGAAGCAGGCATCAATTCTCACTACAAATAATAAAAAAGCAATTGCAAAAAATAAACTCATGTTGTATGAAGATGGCATTACCTCTTTTGCACGTGCAACAACGTTTTCCCTTCTAGTGTCAGATACTTGGTTTTCGGAAAGAGCATTGTATTTTCTGTCTTTTAAAGTATATATCTATATAACATACTGTGCATTCATTTTTATATCGTGCTCATCAGCAGTACTGGTCAAGATTTACAACCATTAATTTAATCTTAATGTTTTGTCTTAACTAGTTTTTTTTTCTAATAACTTTACGGCACAAACTGCTTAATGAAAGGAACCATGAAAACCGGTGACAAAAGGCTTTTACAACCTGTACATGTTATCATGGATATTCAGAATTAAAAGAAATAAGTAGTTTATTTTATGCAGAGAGTTGTATATAGGCTTACCACCGATGAGGAGGAGAAATGCATTATCACATGGATTAAGAAAGATTCTAGCATAAAGTTCTCCAAGAAAATGCTAAACAGCTGGAAGGATGCACCTGACAGATAATCACTTATCTTCACAAACATTTTCTTGGTATTTTACCAAAAACCGTTGAAGTCAACAGCAGATATATTCTTATTAACTGCTTAAATATTGTTCAAGTTTTTAATTAATGTAGTTAACCTACTATTTTAAAATGGTTTTAGTGTTCCTTATTTCCTAGTAATGTCACACCTTAAGTTTTCCTTGTTTATAGCACTTTGTCATTAAATGTAAGCTTTGCAAGGTTGTCTGGTGTGTCCTCTTTATTATTATTTTTTTGTATTTGTCTTTATTCATCAGCAATACTGTTGTTTATTCTTCCGTCGTTCTGATGAATGTTGTTTCTTCTTCTGTCCCTCGCATGTTGCCCATGTCTCGTTCTTGTTCTTAAAGGTTAAGAGCAGGCTCATTAGGCGTGTGAGTATAAGCTAAAAAAAATGCGTTTATTGTTATTAGCTAGAAGGATAAGAAACAAATATGGTCAGTCAGAAAATTTTGACTTACATGTTGTTGTGTTGTTGTTTATGCCGATGATTTCCTTTTGCCTGTTTTATGTATCTTTATGTATGTTCACAAAAGAACACGCTTTGTTTTGTTCATTTCAATGAATTTTGATGACACAGTTTTGGATACAGGGAGTTACTTGTACTGCTTTAGACACAAGTCCCAAGCATTTTATACTACAATAATATCATGTCCTAATGTAGAAAGGTAAAGGTCATCCCATAACCTTTTCAGGTCGTTGGGGAGTGAGGTGTTAGAGACCCCACTTTTCTCCGGGCCAGCTTTTACATGAGTGTGGTGCCAATCTCCTCTCCCTCGCTGTCTTAACCTTCCTCAACCCTCTATGGAGTCAGGCATCCATTCCCGTCAGCTGGGGCAACTGCTGCGCTTATCGGGAATTGAACCAGCGCGCTCTTGGTTCGGACGCCACCGCTCTAACCACTCGGCCATCCGCTTCCTAAGGCATAGTGCTCAGTCCTCAACACACACACACACACACACACACACACACACACACACACCTTCAATAAGCAATCACCAGTTTAGTAGTTTTGAAGTATAAGATAACAAGACCGTATTTCACTCCGATTGGGATCAACGCCAAAAGAAAATTTTGTTCATAAAATGACGAAAAACTCCTCCTAAAATCAAGAAGAGAAAACACTAAACTTTCTTTATTTGTATGTATGGATGGATGGTAAGTTGGTAACTGTGATATCGTATTTGTGCAAACTGTATTCGCAGTAACAGACATTTAAGTGGAGGAAGTTTCTATGACAGTAAGATGACTGTTGTGAACAAACTGTAGCTACAGCTCGCCACACTCGAACGAGAACTGGTTTAGGGTTACGAACATTTCTCGTAAATTCATCGTAGCGGTGGCTGGTGACATTCTTGTCGATTTAAAGTTGGGTTTAGTTGAAAAGATTTTTGTCGGGAAAGACTCTAGGCCTCATAACCTTTCTCCTCACTTTTTCGTAGTGGTAAAACCCATTTGCTTTTCCTCATAGACTGATTCATTGACGGTATTTTGTATCTTCCGCGCCTCTTTACACTGACCAATCTTGCTGATTTAAGGAAATTACAAATCTATTGAATTACAGATAAATTTAATTCAAATGGCAATGCAGAGCGGAAGAGGCAGCTAAAGCAGCCCAAAGTCAGACATTTAATGAGAGCGTTAACGATGATGAAACGATAAAAACGACAACAACTTTCTATCCGCAAAAATATTTTTGAGAGGGTATTTCATGTACAGAAGCGCTTCCAAAATAAAACTGCTTTAAAAATAAATAAGGGGAAGTGGATGGCCAAGTGGTTAGGGCGCTGTTTTCCGAACTGAGAGTGCGCTGGTTCCATTCCGGATAAGCGCAGCAAGCCTCCCCCAGTCGACAGCCAGCTGGCGGAAATTGGGTACCTGACTTCATAGAGGGTTGGGGAAGGTAAGGCAACGAGGCAGAGGAGATGGGCCCCGCCTTTGTGTTAAGCTGGCCCCGAGAAAAGTGAGATCTCTAACACCCCCCCCCCACACACACACACACACACACACACCCACAACGACCTGGAAAGGTTAGGGGATGACCTTCTATCAAAAAAATGCATACTTTATTTTTTTTATTTTTAAACTAGTCGAGGTATCTGAGATTGCCTAGTGGAGGTCTCGTCTAATCGATTGAGTTTAAATCAAATAGAGAGGAGACGCGCTGTTAGCTTTTGGTCAAGGGGAAATAACAGTTGTAGCAGTGCTATCCGATCTTTCTCGCTGCCCTCCCCTTCCGTCCTGTCGATGTATAGCGATATCTCTAAACTGAAGACACTATGTTTGCTACCCCTTGCTCCGCGTAGTAGATTTTTTTGCTGTTCATCGGAGCCTCATTCAGAGTCTGTACCACATTTGACTAAGAAATGAGTCAACATAATATAGTTCTCAAGTAGAAGAAAACAGACTTATTTTGTGCTTACTTTTGATAATATTTTATTGGCAGGTACAAATAAAGGAAAAAAAAAACTACTACACAGAACAAATGAGTCGTACTTTTATTGCACAGAACAAGTAATGATTTTTTACGACATCCCTCGGTCTGCTTTGTTCGCACCTGCTGTAAAGTAGACAACAGAATTTACATGAAAGTAAAATAAATTAATATAAATATAAATTTTAAATTGCATTAGACTAAGTAATTATTATTATGTTCTAAATTATAATAAATTATTGTTATTATTTATATCATATTATGGAATATTTTAAAATGATAAGCAGTAAATTATATAATCACACACTTTAATTAAACTTTTTTAGTTCTGCTTGTAACATCGTATTGTAGCAGAAAATCACAAACATAACTTGTAGTGTTTGATTTTACAAATAAACTACTCGATATAAACTGCATTTTGCATTACACTTATGTACCTATTTCTCACTCGCATTTAATAGCAGAGAGACTATTTCAGGTTTAAGGATACCATCATCTCAAATGAACTGCGTGTGTAAAACAATGTGGTGTCCACTTTCAAGATTAATTTACAGCGACTTTACTTCCTTCACAAACTGAATAAGTCTAGAGGGACGGTCTGGTTTAGTTTTACAGGACAAGGACAGTGTACTGCACTGACATTCTCAACCACCATCTGGTACAGCAACACTACCCAGTAGTAGACCGACTCAACCAGGTGATATGTGCGGCTAGAAGAACTACTGGTCTCTCTGAAGGTACAGTCTGTACCCGGGGCAGTTTTTACAGGGGGCGTAAGTGTGTGGCTAGAGGCACCCCACTCGGCCTAAAGCCTCTTTTGTCGGACATCCTCTTGGGTCGGGTATAGACATGTTCAGACCAGAACATCCCGCCTGAGAAACAGCTTCTGTGTCATAAAAGTAGCCTCACAGTGGCACAATGTGTCTCCTTGAAGTTTTTTATTTGAGCAAGAGGTAGGGTATAAAATGTTTTTAAATATTACTTGAGCTTTAAAGATTTTTAAGAAAACTGAATGAGTTTGGTGTCAAGCTTAATGTTGTGTATAAATGGTAAATTCTACATTCTCCTTGTGTTAATTATTTATTCACTGAATATTTGACTGTATAGGGTTAAATAGTTAAGATGCTTGTGTCTTCGATTTTGTAATTATGAAAAATTATGTATGCTCATTTGATTACCTATGATACCCATTCAAAATGACAGAAATGTGTTTTATGTGAACTGAGATTCCTGCTCTTTTTGCGAGATGATTTACAACTACATTCCGCCTGTTTATTTATTTGCTTGTAGATATTTCTTACACGAAAGAATAGGGAGAAGAGCAACCTTTTCAAAATAACTGTATTTTACCAAACCTGATGAGACCGTGTGCAAAGTGAACCTACCTGTAAGGCATTCACTAATGGCGAGAATGTAAGTCGTCATACACGTGCTCCTTTTCATAAGTAGAATTGGAATAATCGCCCGTGTTTGTAGCCGGTTGTTCTTCCACTGGGATGTAAGGATCGAGATTTTTTTGTGTGAATGTCACAGGTTGTTCGCAGTTTCTCTCACCTGTCCCAAGCATCATCCAAGAACACAAACATGTACGACCCCGATCATAAATTTATGGATATAATCTATGCTGACTCTACAATGAGAGGCAGAACGATTCCTAATGACAAGATTTACATGGTGAATAAAGGGAGGACGTATTCTTTGCGACTGATCTTAAGTCTTCAACATTTTTCTTCCTTTTACAATGTTTTTTGTTTTTTGTTTTTGTTTTTTGTTTTTTGTTTTTTTTTTTTTTTTTTGCTTGGCCAGATATTACAGGTGTTTTGAGCGGTAAGGCTTACAATCCACCAGGTGAAACGCTGAAGACCGGTTCTTTCCGGGCTGATCTCTTGTGAGAAAATAAAATTGTCTACTTTGTCTCTCTACCTCTCATGTATATTGATGGGAGGAAAGAAACTAACAAAGACCATTGCAGACTCCTTATTGGGCAAAGTATAGGCCAAGGTCTTGGAGAGACATGAACATTACAACGTGGACCATTGCCTTAGCCACCCACAGGTTGAGTTCGGGAATGGCCACAGCTGTACTCGGACAGTTCACTGAACAAAATCATTGTAAATGTTCCCAGGTTATTGTGTCGGGTAAATGGCTAGGCTGCTATGTCGACCTCAATTTTAGCAGCTATGAAAACGATCCGTTCGCAGGGTAGTCCTCCCGACTTCTACACTAGCATCGCCGGAAAATACAAAGATGTTTTCTTCTAATTTGAAAACAGACTTTTGCCGGGCTTGGAGTCGTACTTATGCACCTCATTTTTTCTGCCCATCTTTCTTGTTCTTTTTATACATTTTAGCTCATTGACTCGAAAAGTGTGCCTCTAGTGGATGCTGTTACTTTACAAACTACTCTTAGGTTCTGTTTAGGAGTAACATTTTTGTTTTGACAATGATTACAAAATGTACAGACACGAAGGACGGGGAACGCATTCATCACTGGTGTCATACCATGTTTTCGTCGTAATCTGAAGAAAATGACAAGAGCGATAATGACAGCGATTCCTACGACAGCGGCGACAACACAGACAGCGATGATGATCTTAGCGCTAGTGCTCACAGATTCTGTTTCTGAAAAACAAAAAGAGGAATTAGGTGACACACTGTTACAATCTTTCTAACAGAAGATTAGCCAAATATTACACGGTTTACGCTTTGTATCTCTCTCTGTCTCTCCTGTAACTTTCTCTATCTCTACGACAAGTAATGTGTTAGCTTAAAAAAGTATCCTGTTACTTCATTTTTTCTGCTTTTGAAATGACCTGATAGTGAAATAGCTTTACTATCAATCTGAAGACGCTCTGCTTTTTTCTGCCTTTCTTTTCGATCTTCTTATCAGGAGAACAGACTGTAGTGATAGGTCTCCCTGCCTTTAATCTCATTTGCTTGGTGCAGGTTGTTCATCGTTACGACATAGGCTCTGACCAGTGTTGTATTCTTCTTGTTTCGGACAAATAGAATCGTGAGGGGGTCATTTAAGTCTTCGAAAAGGTTGGGTAATTTTCTTTCAAGATGCTACTTTGCGGCTAAGCTTGGAGACAGCCTTAAAATATGTTATCTATATGTCGTAGAAAGTGTATCCACAACCAATCTATGAAAACTAGCCGTTTAACACTCAGGGTATCAACATCCATCGCGTAATCTTGTTAAAGAAGCCAGCTTGTTGGAGGTACTGGCGGAGATGCCCCGAGATGGGCACGACAATACCCAATACTAGAGGTAGAATTCTCACTGTCCTAGCCCTTGAGCCATCCTATGATAATAGGGATATTTGTTAACTGATATTGGTCATGGTATTTGAAATAGAAAGTGAATGTCAATTCAAGAAATTATTTTATAGGGCGAATTAACTTGTGCATGGGTATCATTTTATCATCAGAACCTTTTTATTCTCTTGGAAGAGGTGCATTATGTAACACAAAATGTGTTCAGCATTACCTGCTGGTATGGCGGCCTCACCTGTAGAGCTTGATGTGCCCACATCACGGGTTTTTGTTGAGTTGCCAGTAGTTGTGCTATCACTTGCTGTATAAAAAATAACATATAAAAACATATCACTTGCTGTATAAAAAAATAACATATTGAAACACTAAAATTAAAAAAAATGAAAAGGCGTTTCTATGTTGCTTCTGCAAGTAGATATTCCTCTATTAAAATAGTTATCATGCGATAGCTAAATGGGTATTTATTATTGTAGATCTTGCTGTAGTGGAAATTCTCACATGTACAGTGCATTTTTCCCTGGTTTATTTCGGAACCAACGACTGAGACTACTGCAATACGCAACTTGTCTCGATACTTATCACTAAGCAAGACAAAGACCTTGAACTTGTAATGCAAGAAGATGCAGTGACACTTATTTTTACTGATTTTTCATAATACAATGTAAAGTTTGAATGTGGCTGATTGAAGGTAGTCCATTAATTTTAAACTAATGACAGGATATATTGGTCTTTGATTTTAAGTTTCTGGTGTAACGAAGTTTTATCTGATTACTACCGACAGAAATTATTTTTGCTTTTGGGCTTTTAGGCTTCTGGCCATTGAATAAAGTCATAAAATTTTTCTCTTTCCTTTCTAGTTTGTAATCTCTTGCTGTGGCAGATGACAACACAAGGAATGTCGTGTACGTCACCACCGAGTAAATGTTTTCCTTCTTGCAAATGTGATACACATACACTGAATACTTGACAAAGTAGATGCTTTTTTTCTTCTATTTTTTATCTGGAAGTATAAAGTTCGCTCATTTTGATGGTCTTTAATATGGACAGGAGAATTTTAATAAAGCCATCCCTTGTATTCTACAAGGCCTTTTCCGAAGACCCTTTGTTTTGTCACCACGGAGTTTTAAATGCCAAAAATGTGTTTTATCCAAACTGAGATTCCTGCTCTTTGTGATATATGATTTCAGTTACAACTATTTTCCGGGTATTGATAGGTTACGTACGAGATCCTCCGCCCTTGGTGAGACATTTACTTCTGTTGCCAGCAGTAGCTATACAGATGTAACTACAACCCCCGTTGTTGTTTCCACATCCGTTTGGCTCTGTAATAGAAATGAGGCACCCAGATTAAAGTTATGAAAGGTAGACATAAAATAGTAGGTCGCTGCCTTTCTCTTGGTAAGCTTTAGAGGTCGCCATCTGTACAGAGAAGTCTGAACATAACAGAATCCTCTATAGTGTTTGCACGTAACATATTTCTGTCTCCCTTAGGACTGACCACTGACCTTTATCCTCAGTTTCCTCAACGTAGACACGGATATCATTTAATCTTCCCCGAGAATTCGCAACAGTCCTTCCATCGCCACCACCCTTGCCATAGCGGTCTAGACGTGTTTTTGTTGTCTGATTAAGATTTAGAAATCTGAAAAAGGTTGGTTTATCTTTTAAAAGGAACGAACCTAGCTTTCTCTTCTGTTAATAATCAGCATATTTCCGCTACACAATCAGCAAAAGAAAACTATTTGACAGCAATACGCATTACAAATAAATGAAATGAATTGACACTACCACCGACCCCCAGTCTGTTACGAAGAAATCGTTGACATAGAGGTCCATGCCGTAAAAGACTGATCCAGGTTGTTGTAGAATCACCGAAGTTTTCTTTCCTTCCAGATCAACCCAACCTACTTTTTGCGTGCCACCATCTGCCCAATACAGTCTGCCTTCTGCACACACACACACACACACACACACACACACACACACACACACACACACACACACACACAAACACACCACGCACGCATACACACATATACAAGAGAAATTACAGCGAAATCTATCAGTAAAAAAAAAATATAGTGTTCACAAAAAAATGTTTAAAATATTAAATATATTATAATAAAATAGTCAATAAGAAAGGAAGGATACAATAAGTATTGATAGGGTGATGATGGAAAATCTCACCGAGTGTGTCGAGAGCCAGGGCGTTAGGCTGGTTGAGGTAGTCGCTCCCTGAGACCAGAGTGCGGCGCTCTGTGCCGTCATAGTTGGCCCGCTCTATGGTGGGTGTGGCACCCCGGTCAGTCCAGTACATCACACTAGTTTGGTATTTTTAATGCATAAAATAAAATATGGCTCTCTATATATATATATATATAATTATCTTGAAATAGTTTAACGTGGTTACATTTGTCACCATACATATTAAAGTATAAGTGAGTTAGGTGGCGTATGGGAATGCACCTTCCTGCGTGTGCTTGTGCGCTGTACAAATCCGCTTCATTTTGTTTACAGTTTCCAAATACACTTCTTTAATATATGAAAAGGTTGTCTACTATATTTGATTGGTGTATTGAGCTCTGTAGCATCTTTATGATTATTTTACCTGCGATAAGATGTTGCTATTAACTGCATATTTAACTCTCACTCACATAACTAATATTAGCAGCAACTTCAAAATGCATTTTATGAGATAGCGAGAGAGGATGAAAAATGGGGGAGGGATAGGTGGCAGTCGCTTGCTGAGCAGCATTATGTCCCCTTTCAACTGAATCGGTTACTAATGATTTGTGCATCTTTTTAGCTTTGCTCTGACTCTTGACATCTGTACACTTTGTACCCTTTCTAGTATTTTTTAAACCTGATATCTCTGACGAACCCAATGTGCCTATAATTTCACCTCATTCTCTGCAAATTATTATCACGTGACCAACGATTTTCGTTTTTTTTCTGTGTAACTTCTCTATAACTCGTAAATAAGCTAATCGCTAAATTAAATTTACCCATTGTGCTTGTCAAGCTCGATGTCTTTCGGCATGTCAAGTTTGGAGTTGATGACAATTTGATGACTGTTGCTGTACATTGTTATCATGCCGATGACTTTATTGCCTGCGTCTGTGTAAAAGATTAGCCTGGACAGAGAATCCACACACAGGCCGTCTGGCACTGCGCCTGGAATGCAAATCGTAAAATTAACTTTTAAACAAATGAATAAATATCAAGCTTATCTCCTGCACATTTTATTATTAAAGCTCATTATTTGTTAGAAATATTTTAGGGAATACGGTGGTTAGAGCTAGCTGTAAACAGAATTTGTTGATAATCTCCTCAAACGTCTGTAAAGCAATTTAATTTCTTCAGAATTTGAGGTAAATATTTTGCATAGTGTATCTATTCGAGCCTGAATCGCTAAATAGTTAGGACTTGTACATGATCGCATGCCAGTGTAAAAGAACTAGGGCAGGACACTGACAAAAATATAAAGCAGATTCTCGATTGCCATTGATCGAATCAGTTCTCTATAATCCAGCGTGTTGCTAGTATTCGCCCTTACAAAGAAGACTGAATTAAAGACACATGTTGCTAGTTATATGCTTAAACGTGTTTCTTTTGAATGAAAGATTTTACCTGAGCCTAAATTTCGAACAAGCCGAATATCACTGCCGTTAAGATTAGCTGATCGAATGGTCTTCTCCCCTCTGTCTGTCCAGTAGAGGCGACCTTTCACTGGGTCGTAGTCAACACCACCAGGGTCTTGTATTCCATAGAGAGGAATGTCAATAACGCTATTCGTATCGATGTCTATGCTGACAATACCCAGGTACCCCGATAGCACAGACACGGTAACGAGGAGAAACTTTTGGGGAATTATGGCTGTAGACAATTGAAATCATCAGAATTGGTTTAAATTCTGTTATAAAAGTATATAGTATGAAAGTATAAAAATAACAACAAAATGTTCGAGTCTGAACTCACAAAAAATAGAGAAAACCATATAATGTCCTTGTTGTAAGCTGATTGCAGATACATTCAGTTTGCAAGGGTATCTTGAAAAAAACAAGAATAGGTCTGCATTTCTCAAACACCTTGCTATTTGTCCATAACAAACTTTTACAAAACACACACACACACACACACACACACACACACACACACACACACACACACAAAAGACATACACATCACATATACTCAATGTCATTCAGCTCATGTCCAAACAAACGTAGACAACTGGAGTAAATTATTGGCCCGCTACAAATGATGTTTTAAAAGATATTTTATAAGAAAACGGTTTAACTCACATGGCACATGGCTTCTGATACAATTGGCCTAATTACTTTCGTTATAATTATTTTTGCTTATTTTTACAGCTTATCGTTTACTGCTGTCTGTAGACCGATTTAGACAAAGAAACAATGTTCTTACCCAGAAAACGATTTTACCTTGTTCACATATATGTCGACATTGAATATTTTTAGAGTAAAAACCTGTTTCCAATTGTTTTGTTTGTTTGATTATGCAGATTATGTTACAGGTTGGCATTTTCAGTGTCAAAACATTCATAACATATATGTTACAGAAGATTTGCTTTTGCCCACCTGTAGTATAGGTTGCATGAAAGCCGGCTCCAGACTGAGATGAGTCAGATCGGAATCTGATCCACATGGTGTTGGATGTTGATCGTCTTGTGTAGATTGTTGTGTTGCAGTAGGTACCCAGAGATGGTGACGACCCAGACTCGCCGTCTTTAATCTGAAAGTGAAGGGAAAGAGGACTGGACTGTCATAGCGTTCACTTATACCTTGCAAGGCAATTACTTCATTAAAAGAAATTGTGGGTAAACCTCAGGGCATATGTTTGAATGCACTCCATCTGTTCTCAGGATATATGTTTACAGTTTTCACCCAGCTCATTAGGCGGCCACAGAGACACCATGATTGCAAATGGGTACCGCTGTAAAGGCATCAGCACGTATTGTAATTATGATAAATAAATGTTAATTAGGTCTGTGTGTACAAACGACTTTAAAATTTTTCTTGCGTGTCGATATTTGCAGCCGTGTGTGTCAAGAGCACAAAAAGGTTACTTACTTACACTTGGGCAAAAACGTATCTGGCACTCAGCTTTATTTTATTAAAAAGAAATAAAATTAAGCCTCACCAGTACTTTAACAACTTCTTTAAGGATGCTAATAACATTAATTACAGAAACAACCTTAAGTAAGGTAATCGAACGAATATAGAGGAAAACCTGTTTGTTCATTTGTCTGCTTAATTAAAAACTGTCTTTAACCCAGAAGTTATCGCGCGAGAGAAACAAACTCTTGGAGTTCAATTAAAGACAATGTAGAACCTATTCATGTTGTTATCTCAAGTAAACTAGAAGCTCTAAATATTTATATCTTTACTTATACTTATACCTGTAGAAAGTCGTGCTGACAGCTACTCGTATCATCTACGAGTTCAAAATGAAGAAATGTCAAGGTAATGCGATATCCTGCTGCTGCTTTGATTTTGTAAACACAATCCTGATCAGGCGGGTACTGGCTCGGGTACAATGGAGACGAAAAGATACCAGTGGGTGAAGTGTATACGCCGCCACAAGCTAGAAAAATATTTTAACCTATTTAAGTTAAGCAAACAAAGATTAGTACCTTATTTAAATAATAAGGAAAACGTTTAATTTTTTTGAATTAATGTTAAGGCCACGCAATGTGCAGACAGATCACAGACAACACACACTGACCACACGGCGTTCCTCACGTGCTCTTTCACGCAACACAAAACAAATATCTGTACCAGGGTCCCTAGTTCTGTGTTATTTCGCGGGGGGGGGGGCTAACTTGTTTCTATAGGGTAGCGGTACACTTCACAAATGTTAAATACTGTTTCCACCCTCGGGTGAATTTCAAACCTCATCACATCAACATCTCAAACACTACTCACATTAGGCATAAATCCTTTCAATAACATATGACACTCTAATCAATAAACACGCATGAACCAACGTAGCAATAGGTAAGCATAAATCAATAGATTTCAATAATCCAGCCGGAGTCAAGGTGTCGATAAGTACGCATGAATCAAAGTATCATCAATATCTCTCAAACGTCCCATCATGCCTCGTTCACAAACAGCCCTCCTCCAGTGTCCCCATCAATCCGTTCTACCACCAGCAGTCCGAGAAAAAGTCACGCTCAAAAATCTTATGTTCACTTAAGAAATAACCAAACTTACAGTTTCAAGTCCGGTTAGAATTCATACACTCGCGGATATACACTCATGGAATTATCTCCCTTGTTTCTATACTGTGACAAACTGACTGCACTACTAGTAGAATATAAACTGTCCCAACTCCAATACTTCTCCGACGTCAATATACTCCATAAGTCGTTGTACACTCAGTACATCAGACGACGATATACTCCATAAGTCGTTGTACACTCAGGACCTCTGACGACGATGATCCGTAGGTCGACGTACACTCAGCACTTCGGACAACTATATACTCCGTAAGTCGTTGTACATTCAGTACTTCCGACGACGATATACTCCTTAAGTCGACGTGCACTCTGCACTTCAGAAGACAGTAAACTCTTTAAATCGACGTGCACTCTGCACTCCAGACGACGATATACTCCGAAAATCGAGGGGCACTCCGCACTTCTTCCCCAAGTAATTCCTGAAATTCTTAATAACTCCATCGACAACTAATAAACTACCATACCTTTTCTAATACCCAACATTCGTAACCCAATATTAAGAGCACGCAGCATTCTCTGACTGACTATTATACAGATAAATCAATAACGAAAACTTATTCCTTACCTTGACCAGACAAGGAATTAGATTCTCTCCCCTGTCTCTTTCAAACAGAATGTACTTCTATGTCCTTCCACTAGGACGTTTGGTCGGGGAATGAATAAATCAGTTCACCTGACTTACAGGTGCTACTGTTACTACTTTACTCAGGCACACGCTCTCTCCTGAACCGAACTCACATTCCTGCATTTCTCGTACGTTTGTTAAAGGGGGACTAGCCCTGCGTCTTAGTACATAAAGGGAACTAACTCCAATTCTTACATGCTTTACTGTCACGGATCGATCCGTGACAATTAATAACACAATATATCTATCGATCTATATATATATATATCAGTGCACCACATACATCCAGCTCACTTGTGTTTCTCAGTTGTTTCACCGGATACGCTGTGTGTGTGTGTGTGTGTGTGTGTGTAGAACGTTTGTTAACATTCTCACAGGCAGGTCAGTATTTAAAACATGGACACACAAACATTCGCGTGTATTTACATATCTATATATACTTTTAAGCAACTTCTAAAATGTGGAATTACTTGTAATTACCTTGTACTTGCTGATGAATCTCAAATGTAAAGAAACACAAAATAAGAGGAGTAATCATCTGGTTTGCTGAAATTAGAAAAAAACAACAATGCGCCTTATTATTTGTTTTAAAGTCTGCCGACCGATTATTTATACCGGACTTATGCTCATCTATTTTGAAAAATACCGACCATGGAGACCATTTATATCATTTAATTAACTGTCCCATAGAATGCCCAAATCAGGTTTTTCTTTCGCAGAATATCAAGTTGATTACGACATAACTACTATAATAATAATCCAAATGTTGATTACGACATAATTTCTTTCACAGTTAGCATTGTATGATGTAATATTATGTAAGTGTAATGATTCATTTGTTATCTATTTGTATCCCCGACTTCATACCGTAATTTGCGGTTAATTCATTTATTTAAAAAATGACACGCCAGTAATGAGAACTCACCCATCATTTTAACGAATTTACCAGTAAGGTCAGTCAGAAAGGCCAGCTTGATACCACACACAGAGATTCAGCTGTTATCTTTCTGGAACTGAAGAGACAGTCGAATAACAAGAAACATTATATCAAAGCTCCTGTGTATTGAAAATAGAGTTAAAATTTCGAGCGGTCATTTTGTGCAGTGACAAAGTGAGTTAACATTTATAATAAGCTAAAATATGCGTATCTTTAAAGTGCTTTGCTTTAATTTAAATGTTCCTAATGCATCTTTACAAACAAAATCTGAATTCAATTTCCAAACCGAGTTTGTACCGTCTAAAAAAATTAAATAAAATGAATTACCTTTTAAATTAATCAATGTGACTCGGTCATGACGGTAACATGTTTCCCATGTCAGGGCACAAAACAGTTCAGGAAAAAAGCGAATCACAAATGCACTGATGATCACGAGACACGAGCTCCTCGCCGAGTTTTGAACAGACCAGGAAGTGTCCTCCCTGAGAAAGCTCTTCGGCTAACAAACACTAGAGTGAACGGTGGGGCGCACATCATGTAAACATTGACAAAAGGCGAGAGAAGGTTTTAATTAAGTGGCCGTGTTTTCAGAAAGGACAGAAAGGTTCGCAAAGTTATACAAATTCAGTCTATTCATATTCATGGCATGCTGCTTGGTCAGGTGCACCACGAATAAAGTTTGTGGGAATTTCTCAACATCCTGGCGAGCGAACAAGAGTTAAAAGAGCGGCGTTTTTACTTTTCCTATCAGATGTACTGACACGTGTGGATACCTTCGTCACTTCATCTTACATTTTGTGATCAGCTTGAAACACTAGAACTAAATTCAATACGAACAGTAGGCCTAGCCGGAGCGCGGTTACTACCCTCGAGGTACACCAGAAACCTCTTGTGGCAACAGTGAAGTGGCTCAACAGACCCATGTAGGCAACCTTAAGAATACCTTGGAGGTAGCTCAACGCCGAGTTGGATGGAAAAACTGTTTTGCAGACTTGAAGGAGTGGACTGGTCGTTACATATGGATATTGATCATCGCCGATCTCGACAACCTGTCTGTCAGTCACTCGTCTCTTGACCTCACCCTGTCGTTGGGAGGAGCACATGGAGAGACATTGGAGCTGACGAGGCCCGCCATTTAAGTCTGCTCTGGGCGATAGTGAACAGGTCCTGTACAGGACAACCAGTCCACTCTTAGATGAACACCAGGGAGATAACAAAATAAAAGAAAAAAGACACCTAGACAAAAGTACACCCCTCTAATAATCTAGCAATCATCTCAATACAGTATGTTACTAGTCGCTTATACAAATACAATCCAAGAACGTACGTAAAACGATTGAAAAAATATCAGAACTGAGGCTGGGTCACTTCAACAGTTTTAACATGAAAAGTCTGCACCTTTTTTGAATCTGGTCAGGACAAATTTGTCTGAACACAGCGCTGAAGAAAGGGGTCGGATATTTCTCCCATCACAGTCCTGGACATGCATCTTGCAGCGAACATCGCGCTCCTCCCGCTCAGTCTTACTCTTCAACATGTATACGAGTGAAGACCCCCACACCCACTCACTCCCACACAAAAACACTCGCCAGCCGTTCTTTATTCAACAACATAAAAAGTAGTCAGCTGGTTAGTCAACATTATTTAATGTTACTATTTCATCTATTAATATAAACATATAATTCTGCTAATGTTTATTAATTTCCTACTAAAGAGCGTATATAACTTTCGAGTATATGTAACATACTGCTGTAGTGAATATGATAATGGAACTATCAAGATTTTGAGATTTCAAAGAAAAAATTTTAATAAAGACCAGACCTAAAAGTTTGTAAATAATGACATATATTGATAAACTAATTATGAACTAATTATGATAAAGTCTGTGCGTGTGAGTGTGTGTGTGTGTGTGTGAGAGAGAGAGAGAGAGAGAGAGAGAGAGACTGCGGTCTTATTATGATCATTATTTTCATTACACAAGGCATTTTTTGCCCACCCCATTGATACCTATGAATTACACCTACTGTAGAATATCTCCAGATAATCCATTTCTTTCTCGAAATCATTCATACGTTAAAATGCTTTCAAATCATTTTGAAGCTAGAAATTCTTGTTCACTTTGCTACTAGTTCTTCTCTAAGGTCCATGTTAGTTTTTCATTTTACCGTGTGCTTGTAACTGCGATTTCATTTTTTTTCCTTCATTCTTTTCATCGTTCTCGCTCAAGGATGAATAGATTTTATTCACGCGCGGGTCTCCCGATTTCCAAACATTAGCCTCATGGTTACGAGGGAAAAGGACAGCACTGTGAGCAGTCACCAAGCTGCCTCTTTGTTCTATTGGGAGCAACAGCATTCCAACAGCTTGGGTTTACTCACCATGCAGCTGGCGTTGTGAACCAGATCTTTCCACCTCCCCGATCGAGGTCGCAGAGGACTCGCAAATTTACTTTTAATGACAAGGAAGTATAAAGTACCTCGATAGTATGAAATTCTTTCTCAGCATGAGGAAATCCTGACATTTAAAAGTTTTGTATCAGTTGCAAACTCGGCTTAAAGTCAACCCACGTTACCACCAGTACGTGTAATGTGTGTGCAGCGAATGTTCACCAAATCAAAACCAGTTCACCTTCGACATCATCACCGTTTTCGTCAAAGAACGTAAAGATGCTCCTCATTGATGATGGCAAAGACAACGTTACAGATAGAAGTGCCTGATGGCAGTAGCAGTAATGGACATAGAAAATTTAGAACTAGTACCTGCAATGTTAAAGGCATGGATAAAGTTTTGATGTTTTTGTATTTCAGGCTCTTATTCTAAAGCAGTAAATTATTTTACTACACGTTAGTTGGTTATTTCTTCACGTGACATCACACAAAAATATAAACCCTCTGTGTGCGTGTTCCTATGTTACATAAAGCATAGCACCCTCTTTTTGTAGTAAATACGACTGACTGGCTCAAGCAGTATGGTAACACGACACACTTGAATGAGTAGACTTCGAGACTGGAATGTACAATAACCTGGCGACATTCATGCTGTCACACTTCAGGACTGGTTAGAAAGCAAGAAGGAAGTTAATATAATTTTCGGTAGCTTTTTCAGTTTCTGGATCAGCAGACACGAACGTTTCAACAGCACAACCTCTCTCCAATTACCTGGATATCTTAAAAATTCAAAGACCAGATTTTCTGTGAAGATGGGGAAACATTCAGCTGGTGAGTTTCTTATCATTCTTTTTTAGGACAAGTTATTAAACTGAGAGTGAATGGGCGTGAGAAATTAGCCTGTATACTTATGATAATGTCCTTCTGATGTTTCAATAAAAGAAGGTAGACTCCCATAGACCTCACGAGATTGCCCACAAGGCAACGGAGCCCGAGCGCCTGGAAAATGACACTTGACTCAAAAATTCTAGAGTCTTGGTCGGTACTTTCATTGCAGGAAACTTTCGCCCCGATACCCTGTCAAACACCTTTCTCCGGGGTGTCTCCCTTAGCCTATGCCTTATGACAATCCCCACAAGGCGGAGGGACCTCTTCTTCCTTATCAATGGCACAGACTTGTTTGGTTCAATAGCAGATGAGGCCATTTAGTAGGTGGACAGATCTATTGGTCAGGTTGTGTGATCATGAAAGTGCATTTGATGATTACCCTTAAAGGTGTCCTTACGTATGTAAAGCGCTTAGAGTCTGGCTAATGCTAGAGAAAGCCTGTATTATTTGTTATTAGGTCATAAATCATTTGTTGGCAGCCCATAAACAGCCAACAAAATTTTTCTTTTTTTTCAGCGATCCAAACTATCACGCCACTTATTTTGTGCTTCTTTACATTTGAAATTCATCAACAAGTGAAAGGTAATCACAAGTAGTTCCCCATTTTAAAAGTATCTTAGAATTATATCAGTATAATGCGCACATGTGTGTATGAGTTTTTAAAGGTGTTTGTAACCGTGTTTTAAATACTGAGGTGCTTAAGCGTGTGAAGACACACACACACACACACACACACACACACACACACACGACGTGTAAATCGTCGTTTAGAGACATATTACATGAAACCATTTTTCGAAAATTCTCTTTCACAATTTTATATAAGGTTAATCAAAGGTTATAAATGCTTTTAGCTATACAACAGCCCTAATACTTCACAATATTTGTTTTCTAGCTTGTGGTGGCGAATACACTTCTCCCACTGGTTTCTTTTCGTCTCCATTGTACCCGAGCCAGTACCCGCCTGATCAGGACTGTGTTTACATAATCAAAGCAACAGCAGGATATCGCATTACCTTGACATTTCTCCGTTTTGAACTCGTAGATGAAACGGATGTCTGCCAGAACGACTTTCTACAGGTATAAGTATAATTAAAGGTAGAAAGATTTAGATTTTCGTCCGTCACATGTTTTTCTACACGCGCTACCAACACTCTTGTCTGTGCGTTTGTTCTTTCTTGACTTGACTACTGCAACTCCTTGCTGGCAGGCTGCCCTGACTACCTCAGTGAGAGACTCCAGAGAGTACAGAACTCCGCCACACGTCTGGTGCTTAGAGCAAGGAAACGGGACCATGTCACTCCTCTCCTTCGTTTTCTACACTGGCTCCCCATCCGTTCTCGCATTCAGTACAAACTGTCTGTGCTGTGTTTTAATTTCTTTGCTGGCTCCTGTCCTGACTATTTCTCTGAACTTCCCTTACATCCCGGCCAGACAACTCTTCGTCAGATGACCGTATCCTCACTGTTCATGTCACCAGCAACACAACATATGTTCACAGGATTTTTAGTTATTTTGCGGTTAAACAATGAAACTTTTTCCCTTTACATATCCACCACTAATGCACCATTAAATTCTTTAAATGTGCACTGAAAACTCACCTCTCCCTTAAACATTACTCCTAACACCAGTTCCTTTTGCAGATCATGATACTCTCAGTCCTTGTAACTTGGATCGTCTGCATTTTTGGTATTTGTTTTTATTCATCATCAGTACTGTTGTTTATCCTTCCGTAGTTCATATGTTCTTTGTTTTTCTGTCTGTCGTATGTTGCCCATGTCTCGTTCTTGTTCTTAAGCGCTAAGAACTTACTCCTTAGGAGTGTAAGTATGTGCTAAAAATATCATTTATTATTATTTGTTAAAAAGTAACTAGATCGATAGGTTGTACAGTATGTCCTTACCTATCTCCAAAATGTTTATTATTCTCAAACTTTGTGTTTTTAATTTGACAAATGAAAGAACGAGCGTTTGTCTGCATTTGTTCAGTTAAGAAAGGCCTTAAATGACAGTTGTTTCTGTAACTAATGTAATTCGCATCCATAAAATATTCTTAAAGTGGCGTGCTTTTTTATTTCCTAAATGTAATGCGAAGTATTTTCCCCAAAATCTACACCTCTTCTGAAGACGATATACATGCCTTCGAAAATCGGCATGTACAAAAATATGTCAAAATTGGAAAATCATGTTCTCCATAAAGACCTCATTAACATTCATTCATGAACCCAAACTCTGCAACATGCTGATGCCTTCAGAACGTTGATCTGTTTACTGCTGTGGCGTCTGTGTCTGTGCATGGTGATCTTTGCCTGCAATATCTCGAGAACAGATGGAGTGCCCTGTCCTTTACCAAATAAGTAGACAAAAATGTTACACCCCATAATTCCTTTAATAAAAGTATAACATAGCGAGATAAAAGTGAATGATTTGACAGTCCACTTTCTCTTCGTTTCAAGATTAAAGACGGAGGGTCAGTGTCGTCACCATCTCTGGGTACCTACTGCAACACAACAATTTACACAAGACGATCAACATCAAACACCATGTGGATCAGATTCCGTTCTGACTCATCTCAGTCTGGAGCTGGGTTTTCTGCAACATATACTACAGGTTGAAAAACAGATCTGCTGTAAAAAAAAATATATATATATATATATCACACTTTAAATGTGGGCCTGCGACGTACATATAATGATTATCTAATAAAAACTAGAAAATTAAAGAAACTATTAGAAGCACATTTATGCTCTCAAAAATCGCCATATTATCTTATTACAGTTTCAATAGTGAACGATGTAAACAATGTAAGTAAACAAAACCATTCTCTAAATAAGAACACTGAGTTTCTTCGAAAACTCCAACAGTCGAGAATAAGCTTTAATAAAAAATATTAAGAGAAATCGTGCCATGTATCTATCGATAAGTTATTAGATTTCTTTTTTACAAAATATCTTAGGACATTTGTAGCCAGGCAATAATTTAATTGTCTACATTTGCTCCGACTTGAACTTTAATCACATTGAGTATAGCTGATGTGATATGAGGTGTGTGTGTGTGTGTGTGCGTACGTGCGTACGTGCGTACGTGCGCGCTCGTGTAAGTGTGTTATAAAAGTGTGTTATGGACAGATGTCAAAGCTTTTCTGTATGTCGATCTGTTCTTGTTTTTTTAATATCTTTGTAAACTCAATCGATCTGTAATCAACTTAAAAAACAAGGACATTTCTTGTTTTTTTCTATCTTTGGTGAATTAAGTCTCCAACCTTTTTGTTGTTATTCAATCAATCCTCTCCGTGCTAATTGCACATAAGGCCTCAACCAGAGCCCGCCACTGATGTCTATCTGCTGAAACTCGCTCCAGGCAACCCAATGTCCAGCCCTTTCCTTTCATCTCCCTTTCCACTTTTCTTCTCCAGGTTTCCTTTGGGCGGCCTCGTTTTCTTCGGCCGTCTGGAGTCCATCGTAGGGCAATTCTGGAGAGGTCTGCTGTCTGCTGGCGAAGCACATGTCCAATCCATCGCCAACGCCTTCGTTGAACCTGCGTGGTGATGGACTCGGTTTCAGTTCTTCGGTGAAGTTCTTCATTGGTGATGGTGTTTGGCCAAAAGATGTTAAGTATGCGACTGAGGCATCTGTTTTGCAAGACGTCAAGCCTGTTACCGATGTTTTTGGTCATCTTCCATGATTCTGATCCATAAAGAAGGGTGCTGATCACATTTGACTTGAAGATTCTCAGCTTGGTCTTCTGGCTGATGTTTTTTGCCTTCCATGTGCTATTGAGTGAGACGAAGGCATGGCTGGCTTTCGCCAGTCGGGCTCGAATCTCCACCTCCGCATCCCCGGTGTTGGACATCTTGGACCCAAGATAGGTAAAACTGTTAACTTCCTCAATCTTTTCTCCATTGAGTTTGATGTTTTCTTGGACTCTGGCGTTCACTCTCATACTTTTCGTTTTCTTTGCACTGACCTTCAAGCCAAGGTTTCCAGCTGTTTCTGAGAAGGAATTTGTTTTCTCCTGCATGTCTTGGTGGCGGTGTGACAACAGGGCAATGTCTTCAGCAAAGTCCAAGTCTTCCAGCATTGTTGTTGCTCTAGTAGTCATGGTCCATTTGATCCCTCTCCTCTCACTGTCGGTGGAATTCTTCATGATCCAGTCCATGGCCAGGATGAAAAGGAACGGCGACGGAATGCAGCCATGCTTCACCCCAGTGCTGACGTTGAAGGGGCCTGTGAGCTCCATGTCACAGACCACCTGAGATTTGAAATCGCTGTTCAGCATTCCAACGACCTGGACAAGTTTCGCAGGGACTCCGTAATGCCTCAGGATCTTCCATAAGGATTCGCAGTGGATGCTGTCAAAAGCCTTCTCCAGGTCAATGAAGTTGATGTACAGCGGTGCGTTCCACTCATTGCTCTGCTCCATAATCTGACGCAGAGTGAAAATGAGTTCAGAGCAGGATCGCCCAGGGCGAAATCCTGCTTGCTGAGGCTGGAGGTCTTTCTCAACGGTTGCTGTCAGTCTTGACAAAACAATCTTGCTGAAGACCTTGATGGTGATGGAAAGAAGTGTTATACCCCTCCAGTCATTACAGTCTCCAAGATCTCCTTTCTTGGGTAACTTGAAGATGAGCCCTGTCTTCCACGCATCGGGGATCTGTCCTGATTCCCAAACTTGCCTGAAGATTTCAGTCAACTTGGGAGCTGTTAGATTCACATCTGCTTTCAACATCTCTGCTGTTATTCCATCTGCCCCTGGTGCTTTGCCGCTTTTCATTGCCTTGATTGCTGCTGTTACTTCTTCCAGGCTTGGCGGGTCTGTGCAGATGTCAAGATCTGTATATGCTGGCTGGATGTCTGCGAGCTGAGGGGGGTCTGGTCTGTTTAGAACTGACTTAAAATGTTCCCTCCAGCACTGTAGGTTTCCTGCCTCTCCCTGGACAGCATTTCCGTTCATGTCTTTCACTGGTATCTCACTGTTTTTGAACCTGTTATTTAGCTGTTTGTTGATTTTATACAGTGTCTTCAGGTCATTTTTTCGTGCTGCTTCTTCTGCTTCATCTGCCAGTTTCTCTATGTAGTCCCTTTTGTCGGTTTTGATCATCCTCTTTACCTCTTTGTTTATTTCTGTATATCTTTGTCTGTGTTGTTCCTTCAGACGTTTAGATCTGGTGTTGTTGATTTTATGCTTGGTTGACTTTCTCTCTTCTATCCTTTTCCATGTCTCTTCTCTGATCCACTGTTCTTTCTTTTTTCGTTGGAAGCCCAGTATTTTCTCTCCTGTTTCCTGTAAGACTCGATTTGAAGTCCTCTAAGGTCATCTCCTGTTGGTCCCCTAGTGCCTGGAACCTGTTATTTACTTCCACTACAAAGGCCCGTTTGGTGGCTGGGTCCTTCAGTCTGCCGGAGTCCACTCTCTGCTGACATGCCTGTTTTTCTCGCGATCGACGTAGCTTCAGAGAAACTGTGGCTATACCAAGAGTGTGGTCACTGGCAATGTCTGCTCCTCTGTAGGCTCTGACATCTTGAAGTGAGCTCCTCCATCTTCGGTTGATGATGACATGGTCTATCTGGTTCTTTGTCATCCCGTCTGGTGATGTCCACGTTGCCTTGTGGATGTCTTTGTGTTGGAAGAGTGTGCCTCCAATCAGTAGATTGTTTTCTTCACAAAAGTCTGCCAGTCTCTCTCCGTTGTCATTGATGGTTCCAATTCCATGCTTGCCCATGATATGCTCCCTGCAGGTATTGTCACTTCCCACCTTGGCATTGAAATCGCCGGCGATGAGCAACAAATCATGGGCTCGGACGCTCTCCGTGGCTTCCTGGAGCTGGTCGTAAAAAGCATCCTTGTCTTCTGCTTCGGAGTCTTCTGTTGGTGCATAGCAAACTAGCACTGTCAGCTTGGTGTACTTTGAATGGAATCTTGCTCTCAGAAGCCTGGGTCCATATGGCTTCCATTCCAGCAGTGTCTTTTCAGTTTTCCTATTGAGGAATAGTGCTACTCCTTCAGAGTGTTGGTCGTTTAATCTTCCTGAGAACAGGATAGTATGCCCTGATGCTAGTCTCCTCTTTCCCGTGCCGGTCCATCTGACCTCGCTGACTCCCAGGATGTCCAAGTTGTAATTGTCAAACTCCTTGACTAGTTGGGGCAACCTGCCAGTCTGATACAAGGTCTGGACGTTCCAGCGCCTCACCCTCAACTTCTGCTTCGGCTTCAGTAAATCCACCATCGGGGCACCAGCTCCCTCTTGAGTTTGACTGTCGTCCGTCATAAGTCCAGTTACCTGGTATGTTTCATTACCTTCGCCATCCGTAGTGAGTACTCTGGCTTTAGTTTCTGTAACATGCATTTTTTTACATTGTGGGGTTGTTAGCCCTACCACAACCTAATTTACCTCTAGGTGAGGTGTCCACATTAGTCGCCTCTTACGACATGCCTGGCTGGAAAGGGTGCTACGGGGGTTTTGTTGTTATTATTATCTTTTAAACCTACTCTGAGTTTTTTCATTTGTCTACAGCCATAATTCCCCACAAGTTTCTCCTTGTTACCTTATCTGTGCTATCCGGGCATCTGGGCATTTTTAACATAGACATCGACACGATTAGCATCATTGAGATTCCTCTCTATGGAGTACAAGACCCCGCCGGTGTTGACTACGACCCACCAAAAGGTCGCATCTACTGGACAGACAAAGGGGAGAAGACCATCAGATCAGCTAATCTTGACGGCAGTGATGGTCGGCTTGTTCGAAATTTAGGCTCCGGTAATTTTTTTAATAAGCAATAGTTTTAAGCTATTATATATATATATAAGTACACATTAATTTAATTCAGTTTTCTTCTTTGTTAGAGCAAAAAAAGCAAACCGTTAGATATTTATGAGAGAATCTGCTTTATATCTGCTCGATGGTCTGCTTTATATTTTGTTCATCGCCTTGGCTTAGATATTTTGAAGGCTGGTATGTGATCATATACAAGTCATCTCACTCTGTAATGATTATGGCTCCAGTAGAACGGTACTGGGAAAAAACAATTTACAGTGTGCAACACATTTATTTCAAATTCTAAAAAAATTCTTTCGAGAAGATTTTCATATGTAGCTCTGACTACTGTATTCCCTACTAATCATTAGATGCATTAGCTATTGGTTAGAACTTATTGTATCGAAGTATGAAAGACTACCTATAAAGTGTATTAAATGTTCTATTATTTAGATGACAAATGTAAAGTGAACTGGGTCTCTAACATGAAAGCAAAATTTTCTTTTTTTATTTTGTTTTGTTTTAGGTGTTGAAGTTGTAAATAAATTTACTAAGATATTGAAACAAAGATTAATTGAGTGTAGGTGACAGGAATGGAAATATCGTGATAGCAATAGTAATAGAAATGTTGAATCGCAGGCATTTCCACCGTAAGCAAGGGAATAATATAAATTATAAATAATGATTTCCAGGCGCTGTGCCAGACGGTTTGTGTGTAGATTCGCTGTCCAGGCTAATCTTTTACACAGACGCAGGAAATAAAGTCATCGGCATGATAACTATGTACAGCAACATTCATCGAATAGTCATCAACTCCAAACTAGACATGCCGAAAGACATCGAAGTTGACAAGCGCAATGGGTAAATATCATCAATGAATGATTAGATAATTTTAACATAGAAAGCATTCATTATGTCATAACCAGTTTCAGAGAGGATATGAAATTAAAGACATGCTGGGTTAGTCAGAGATACCAGATTTACAGCAACAAAAATTGCTAGAAAAGGAAACCGGCGTCTCCAGGGCCGTTAGTTATAAACCAAGGATAAGTCTTTGCCCTGAAGGAGCATAAGGACCTAAAGGACTAGCATCTTGTTTCCAACATTATAAAGCATTGTCCAGACCCTACATGTTTTAAACGTGTAAAAGTAGTTACAAAGCGTTGGCAAAGGTGTCCTGGAATAATGAAATAGAAAGAAGACGTTTTCCATGAGTTCTCCATTACTCTTTGGAAAAAAAAGATTTACTCTGGCTTCAAAACTGCCGCCCTCGAATGATCTCCCCTTTACTGACAGAGCAGATAAAAAAGTATTAGGAAAAGTCACTAACCTATTAAACTGAAATGGGATAATGTTGCGATGCCGACTGGTATCCCCTCTTCCTCCTCCATCTTTCCTTCTCTCTTGCAGTCTCAGCCTTTTCGAAATGTTGCTAAGATTAGCTGTGAGTGTGAGAGTTAAGTCTGGAGTTAATAGCAATGTAACATCGCAAGGGAAATAAGCATAAGTATGCTACAGATGTAAATATATTGATCAAATACAGTTTACAACCTTTCTTTATACAAAAGGAGTAGTTTTAGTAAGTTTAAACAAACTAAGCACACGCGCATGCGCACACGCATCTCCATATTATCATATATATTTTTGTTATATAATGATAAATGCAACAAAGTTACTTAACATGTTTTAAGATAATTAATAGACCCACTATTTTTCTTATAAATAAAACTATGCAAAACTAGTGTGATGTACTGGACTGACCGGGGTGCCACACCCACCATAGAGCGGGCCAACTATGACGGCACAGAGCGCCGCACTCTGGTCTCAGGGAGCGACTACCTCAACCAGCCTAACGCCCTGGCTCTCGACACACTCGGTTAGATTTTCCCTCATCAGTCCATCCTCACTTATTTCTTCCTTCCTTCCTTTGTTGCTCTATTGGCTATAATTATATATGGATTGCTTTTACCATTTATTTGTGAGAACTTGCGTGTTAATGTTTTTGTTCTTATTGATAGACAATTTTTTCTTTAATTTTTCTTTGTCTGTGTGCGTGTGTGTGCGCTTGTGTGTGTGTGGGGGGGAGGTGTGCATGCAGAAGGCAGACTGTATTGGGCAGATGGTGGCACGCAAAAGGTAGGTTGGGTTGATCTGGAAGGCAGGAAAACTTCAGTGATTCTACAACAACCAGGATCAGTCTTTAACGGCATGGACCTCTATCTCAATGACTTTTTCGTAACGGACTGGGGGTCGGTACTATTGCCAGTTTTAATTTCTATTACATATCAATATCGAATATTTTCTTCATTTGACCGCATATCTGAAATGTCTTAATATTAGCAAAAGTGAAATTAATGGTTACCACGATGTGTTTAAAAGACATCTATTTTCCGTTTATGCATTCTTTTATTCTATTTTCCGCTATTCTCTAACGTACAAAGGCTAACTAGATGTGTGTATGTGTGTGTGTGTGTGTGTGTGTGTGTGTGTGTGTGTGTGTGTGTGTGTGTGTGTGTGTGTGTGTGTGTGTGTGGAGATACGCCGTATTTGTTTATATTGAAAGATAAAGCAACCATTTTTCAGCTTTCTAAATCTCAATCAGACGATAAAAACACATCTGTATCGCTATGGAACGGATGGGACCAATGGCCGGGATCTTGTGATCTCTCGCGGAAGATTAAACGATATCCGTGTATACGCTGAGGAAACCGAGGATAACGGTCAGTGGGCGTTCTTAAAGGTAGATAGGGATGTCTTACCTAAAAACACCATGCAAAGACAAAAGCTTTTAATGTGATGTTAGGAGGTTTCTGTAGTACTTGTCAGTACAGATGAAAACCTCTAAAACTCACCAATTTCAATTAAAAATGGATTTGTATGCCAACAGCCGAAAAAAACTAGAAAATAGTAAACGACATTTGAGGGCCAATGTATATTGTAATCAAATATTTAAATGTTTGGCCTTTCATATTTGTATATTGTGTAAATAGTTTATAATTTCTGCCTCCTAACCTACTTTCATGATAGGACTTCTCCGTTCCATAAAGTTACCTTTTTTCACTTGTTAGGATAAGAAAACAAAAACTATATTTCTTACAAATTATCCTACTTAAAAGTTCCGAAAATGCTTGTTAACACAGGATGTCAATGATAGTTATGTTTATTGTAGGTTAATAGGTGTAAATATTGGAGCCTTTCGTCCCACCGCTCCGGTTTTAAGCGATGGAAGAGATATTTTAAAACCTGGTATGTCTACCTTTTATAATTTGATCTAGGTACCTTAATATTTTTATTACAGGGCCGAACGAATGTGGAAACAACAACGGTGGTTGTAGCTACATCTGTATACCTACTCCTGGCAACAGAAGTAAATGTCTCACTGAGGGCGGACAATTTTGTAGGTATCCCATAAATACCCGGAAAATCGTTTTAACCAAAGTAATCTACCCAAAAAAAGCAAGAATCTGAGTTAATATGAAACAATTTCTGGCCAAAGTGAATGTCTCGAAGAAAACATAATTTGCCAGTTATACAGATGTAAGCAGTCGGACGTAAAAGTTATGTGTTGTTATTAATTCCCGCTTCAAGATATTAGAAATAGAAAAAAAGAAGAAATTATTATGTTTCCTCTATGGGCAAAGTCTTAAAAGCTCTCAAGAAAATTAGCTGTTGTTGAAAGTAACAAATATAAAACTTCGTTACGACAGAGACTTAAGAGCATGTGGTCGTCATATTGTGTTATGATTTAAAAGTAACGGTCTGTCTTCGGTTACATTTCAACATTTCATTGTATCTATGAAAAGTCAGAGAAAGCAAGAGCGAGTGTGATGTGCAGAATATCTGCTTGCAGTACAGAGCCAAACATCTTTGTCCTGTTTATAGCCAAGTGCCTAGAAAAATTGTGTTTTGTAGTAGTCTTTCCATAGTTACAAAATAACTGGGCAGAGAGCATTGTACAAGTCAGAGCTTTCACTGCAGAAGGATTTGCGATCATATATACCCACGTATCTGTCGCAGAAGCTGCACTTGCAGAAATAATATAGAAATGCCTAATCTTTTACTTTTAGTGCTTCACTGTAATTATTTATTTATTTATCAAACGACAGCAAAGAGTGATAGCACTACTACTGCCAGCTCAACAAAAACACTTGATCTGCTCACATCAAGTTCTACAAGTGATGCTACCATACCAGCAGGTAATGTTGAATTGATTTTTCTTTATTCCTCATTTTCGTGACAGTATTGAATAGTTATTACATAGCGTGTGCACGTCCCAACAGAACAAAAAGGTTCCACTAAATAGACAATACCCATACACCAGGTAATGCACAATATAACTAATTTTATTACCATACATCTATTTCAAATACCATTACCAATATTTTTTACCAATTTCCCTATTATCATAAGAGGGATTAAGGGTTAGAATAGTAAAATTTCTGCCTCTGGTATCGCGGACAGTCATGCTCATTCCGGGGCATTTCCAGCATCTACAAGAAGCTGTTACCAAGCCAGTAGGGCATGGATGTTGATACCCTGAGTACTCTCTTTTCGTGCAATGTCCAGCATTTTTAGGGCTTGATTGAGCTTTGAAAGTATGTGTCAAAATCGACAGCATTGAAAGCTTCTCCAGAACAAGCTTGATTCACAATATATTCCACGAATTAAAATGATCTTCCAGGTAATCACAGAAAACCCTCTCTAAAACTTGACGGTACTTAGTCACAGGCGTTCCCTGCACATTATTTCTGACTTTAAGGCGCAACTCAGGCATGTGTTTCGATTCAATACGTGATGCTAGGTGCAGTCTGACTCAAATAAACAAAGTGAATAGAAAACAAATATTCAATGACACTTGATCCGTTCGAAGAGATATCAGTGAAGACACCCCTACAGTATCCTAATATCGAACCGTTCAAGGTTGATGTCACATTCTTCACAGACATGCATGTACCAAAGACACCAACACATTCGTCCTTAGACTCACGATTTTTCTCGGACAAGGAAGGTGTCAAACACCACACGTAGACGTGCGCATTCTTACAGAGAAAGAAAACACGACACGAGGTCACTTTGGCGGGAAGCGTCCCTTCCCAAAGGCACAAATTATTATTATATCAATAAAAAACAATATTAATAGTTTCATACTTAATAAATTTCAAGGCGAACGTTCCAATACCAGCACTCAAACACACTGTGAACCTGTTCAAAATAGGTAACTAGCGCAATTGGCCCGGTGCAATAAGCACCAACATTAATTAAACAGTCAATGAACAGTTAATTTATATTTCACACGAGTGCCTCACAACGCTTTTCCCTAATACAGTCTGTCGAAGGGAGAACAACAAACAGTTTACCGCTCTCCTTCCTGAAGAGACTAATTATTTCAAATCTGAGAGGAATCAATTTGGCCCCCTTTCCCCGCTTATCCTTCTACCAAAAAGGAAAAGTCTTACTGTACGACTGGGTTCTGGTGGTTAGTCCCATGACAGCTTACTCGTCTGCCCCGCGACAGTGGTCCTCGGGACGACACGGTAAACAAGTGCAAACGACACAGACAGGCCGTTAGTCCTCTCTGCGACAGTCCCTCCCACCGGTTCGTGGGTAGGTGGCCGTGGTCGCTAGCAAGTTGGGTGTGAAGTCCTTTTGCCTGTAGCACCATTGCCCGGCAGGCACTTGATTGGAACCCCCAGGGGAAGGGGAGAGTTAGACTTGGAGAAGATCAGTAGAGAGCGAAGCAATGGATGCCGGAACCACATGGGTCCAACTGATGGGGGCTGCCCAAGACCAGGACCGCTGGCGAGGTGTTGCGTCCCTATGGTCCTCGAGGAGTAACAAGGAATAAACTTAACTGTACAGTGAACAAATTTTACAATCATAGGTTATCGCAGATCTTAAAATATTCGTCGGCTTCAGGCCACGTGGGATGACGTCAGAGCGACTGACGAGAGAAAGAGAGAGAGTAGAGTGGCGGGAAAATAACGAGCGGGGTAAAGAAAATTTAAACTGAGCAGGGATAACATTTTGTTTTAACCTGCATGCTAAGCGCCAAGAGATTTTCATCGCAATATTTGTGTGGATTGAATAGTCAATGTCCAGTCATTGGGCTTTTTTTAGCTGTTGAGATGAGTAAACGCGAAGGATCTGAAGGCTGCACGTTTGATTGTGAGTGAAGGATATTTTCTGAAGTTTAACCAAGATGCTAAGCGCCGAGACGCTTATATCGTAGTATTTTTGTGGCGGTGCCGAGTCACTGTGCCAGTATTTATTTGTAGAACAATGGTTTGTCTGTATCAATGGCAACGAGATCGACACATCAACGCCTAGCCGTTACGTCTGTGACCGTTGAAATACCATGATGGACATTTCAGTAGAGGATATTCTAAATCCCAGTTTCGAGTTGGATTCTATGTGTGGGGAGCATTTGGATAGTTACTGGAACATTTCATTTGAGATTAGTCTAAATCCCAGTTTCTCATTGGATTATCTGTGTGGGGAGCAATGGGATAATTACTTATTCCTGGACATGGCGGAAGAAGAGTCAAGCGTATCGAGTTCTGACTGCTGTAAGTGAACAGAGGTTTGTGTATACTGGAATATCAAGAAAGGTTATAGATAGTAGTTAGGAATTTTTACCCAGCAGGTAACGCTGAACTGCTTTTGTCTCATCTCTTATTTTAGTGGAAGTAGTTGGTAAGTGGCGTACATTTCCAATACGACAGAAAATTATACCCAGATACAAGTTACGAGTAATACACAATATAATATGACTAACTTAGTTACCATACACTAACTATTTTGAAAACCATTAGCAATATTCTTTATCTATATCCCTATTATCATGGAAAGGTTTACGGGCTAGGATAGTAAACATTTTACCTCTTGTAGCGGGAATAGTCATGCCCATCTCGGACCATCTCCAATACCTCAAAGAAGGTGTTTGTTTAGAAGCTTTAAGGGCATGAAAATTAATCTCCTGAATGTACGTCGGCTAGTTGTCAAAGATTGGTAGTGGATAGACCTATTACAATATATAGAGAAATATCAAGGCTGGTGTCAGACTTTACCGCAAAGTATTCTCTTAAAAGAAAACTCTACAACCTTTGCGAAGACTTTAATGCCCCTCTGACAACAAACTCACTAGCAAGAAGTTTTTATACACATCTACGTCTACTCCGTAACGATAAACAAACTTGACCAAACAAATGACATTCAATGAAACAGTCTGTTCTTCCGATAAGAGGATTGAAGACAGGCAAGATAAAAAAAGATCTTTAGTTTGGCAATTAAATTATATGATGTCATTTCAAAAGCAAAAAAACGAAGAAACAGTACACTTCTGTAAAGTAAAGTAAAGTAAACCATTAATTGTTGGTTATAAAAGTGAAGGGGAGGGAGAGATAAGGAACATTACATGTGCAACCTTTCGCTAACCTGCTGTTCGAACGATTGTAACATAGTGTCACCCAATTTCTCTTTTTGTTTTCAGAATCAGAATCTGCCAGCACTAATAGTATGATCATCATTATTGTCTCCGTTGTAGCCGCTGTCGTGGGAATTGCTGTCGTTGTCATACTCGTCATTTTCTTCAAAATATGTCGTAACCAACGTAAGTATCACACATAACGGATTTTACCTTACCTTCCAGCTTGGGTGATGCATCATTTACCGTCATTTTGTAATCATCGTCAAACAAACAAACAAAAACTAATCCTAACCAAAACCTTAAAATATCTGGTACGTTAATCCTAAATGTTCACTACTTGAGATAACGAGGTAAAATGTAAAAAAAATAGAGCAAGAAAGATGTTCAGAAAAAAATTATCTGTTTTATAAAAAATATTAAATAATATGTATCCTAATAATCCTTATAATTGTAATAATTATAATCGACTTAATGACTCAAGCACTCTTATGACTGCGCTACAGCTGTTTCACGACATAATATTATTATATATATATATATATAGATATTTAAAAAAAACTATTAAAATAAATGGTTTTATAATTATAGGTAAGTTACCAAGCCAATCGGAAAAAAAGCCTCCATACTTGGATTCTAAGAAATACCAATCGGTTCTTCTGCTTCTCAAACCTTTGTGCAGAGATGATTTTAATCATTTAAAGTCCATCAGCTTGTGCTTTGATTGGCCTCGCATTTGAATGATATTAAGAACATAAAACGCCAAATAAAGCTAACAATTATTTTAATGCTCATTAATTTTACATAATTATTGTTGTTTACACGCATGACATAAGAGGGATAATGGTCAGAGTGTCTGTGTCCATAAAGCGTACCAAAATAGGTGACCTAGGAACATACCTTATATCTTGGATGATACAATATGCAGGTCAAAGCAATCGCAAAGAAATTGTGGTTTTCAAACCGCAACAAAACATGACAACCATCACACTGGGGTCACAGGCAGCCACATCAAGTTCTATTTAGGCTTTTGATGATGAAAACATTCATCAAGAACCTCAGTCTGGCTATGGAGGAGACAATTCTGTAGGCGCAGGTAGGCGCATATTAGGTAGGCTATTTGTTATCGTCAAACTAGTCGAACTCTTCGAAATAGAATTGGTTTCCATAATAATACTCGTCTTCGTCTTTTTCCGGGAAGGGGTAAGGAAGAGAATATTTTATTTATTAGCGAAGCCCTGGTTTCCTTTGCGGTAAACGCTGTTCTAAAGATATAGGACGAACTGGTAACTGATATTCCCCTTCATCTTAAGTCTCTATCACTATAAGCACTTTGTCACCCTATTCCCCAAACTCTGATGTTTGCTTGATCTTGACATGATCTTTATCTCATAATAATAATAATAATAATAATAAATCACGCAAAGTGCGTTAAGTTCCCTTTTCTTCTCCTTTAGTCTTGTTATGAATCGTTTTTCCCATATTTTAGTTTCTGTCTGCATCGACTGTTAATAAATCTATGACTGGGATCGGTCATGATTTTGTTCTCGGATAATGGTGCTTTGCAGGTGAGAGGAACTGCCATCAACCTGTAACATTCATACAAAAAGAGTTCATTCCTTACATCACAATGGAGGAACAACCAACTACACACACAGGCGGTTACTCCAATATGACCTCCGAAGAAGAACATGTTTATGATGACCTTTATTTTCCTCATTAGAAGATAAATTACAGGTAGGTCGAAAAAAAAGAATTTACAAAATTAGTTCAGCCGGTTGACCAAGATAAAACGTGTCATTCTTATTCTCTGGTAATGGTCACAGGATACAGAGAAAAACAGTTTGACGGTTGAATCGTATAGCATTCGAAAACGGGTTCAATAACAGTTTAGCAGCAAAAGAAGCAAAAGCAACGGAATCAGAAGAAACGGAGAAAAATAACTGTTATTCTTACGTGTTTGTCAGCGTGTACCTTGACTGCTCTACCCTCAGTTAAAACGAGCATGTACTTGATGGACAAGCTTTAGAACTCTACTACTCCTGTTATAAAGTCTTTTCTTTAGATGGTCATAACGAAGAAGGTCACTAAGGTGTAGAGAGTATAGAAGAGTTGCAATGACGAGATTAAGCAAGTGTGTAATCATAATCGAAATCGTCAAAGTAATACATTCGACAGTCCTAGAAATAAGCTTTCAGCGAGACACCTAATGGTTACTTGGTCGCCTTATTCACCAAAACGTGCAGCTACGACAATGAAAGTGCCACCAAGATATTCCTACTTTTATATTTACTTTTTACTAGCTTTGTTTTCTTTTCTGTTAATTTTGTTTAATTCTATTTTACAACTCAAAAATCCTTTTGTTAAAACTGGCGAAGCATAGAAAATGTCTTGAGTAAGAGAACAGCTACAAACACTTGATTTTAAAACATGACCACATGGAAAGGTGTTATCTGGCTGATCGCCTATAAACATTTCGCTTGGCGCTTGACTCTCTCAGACGTTCAAACTATTTTATTTTATTGGATTTCCCTCTCGTTTTTTTTCCACAACCATGCTATTGTTCTGCTTTAATTAAATGATCGAAAAAATTTAATTTAGGCATTTGTTGCCTTCTTTTTATGTATAGTTGAGTGTGTAAACATGTGTAATTGGCATCCTTTTTGAAAACTCTACCACCTCTTTTGTATCTCTTTCTCTATTCAGAACAAATGTTCTTACTTAATTTTCAGAATGATTTGCAGAATGTGCACGACATTTGTATTTTGTTTTATTTACATGAAATTTAAATGAACGTTTAATGCGTTAAATTGGGGGCTAAAATAAAACAAAACAGCATATTCTTTGCTGAGCAATACCTTGCTCTATAATCTTTTGTTGTTTCACCCACTTAGCACCATAAACGATCATAACCAAATATAAAAGCCATTTACATTTATTGTTTTAAAAACTTTATACTACATGGCATCAAAAATTTTATTTCCACGCATCATCGCTTTAAGAAGTAATGTCTAAAAACAGTATAAAAATATCAATCAAAAGAGAAAAATTGCTTTGCATAATGTCACAGGCAAGACTCAACATATGAAAATAGTTTAGTTAACATTGAAGCGACTTTACTGGCTGTATCTCAAATGAGATAAAACACTGGAGCATGAAAGCTGGCCTCCAGTTTGGCGCAGGGACCTTTACCCGATGCTGAGGCTTCAAGTAATCACCCCTGTATTGGACATCAAGACACAGAAACAGGAAATATCTTGGTTCCTGAGTCCTTTTTTGTTGCGAAATATACTTTCTAGAGAATCAATGAACAAAAATATTCTTTGACACTATTTGTCAATCAAACACTTTCTTAAATGACAATGTCAATAACAAGAAAAGACAAACACGTTTTGTTCAGTCATGGCCAAAAATAACACGAGGATTAGCAGCCAAAGTTAAGACTATTACACTAAATAATTTCAGTGATTTAACACAAATAAGCAAAACGAAAAAGTTCAATGAATAAAGAAATATTTAGCACAGGTTCATTTGTCGGCTAGTCAGGCACAGTCTTGGAGAAGTGCACACACCTTTTCTCACTTTGTAAGCTTCAGGTAGTCTCCGCTGTCCCGGGCTGTAAAATACAAAACTTAAACGAGTTTCGACTCCTTAGCTTCGTTGTAATTGCTATATAGATAAAGGATATGCCTTTACTTCAATGATTAAGAAATCAAAAAGCAGATTAGTCTTCTTGAATTATGGCACTAAATACAAAAATTCAAATGTGCAATAACGAGAAAATGACATACACGTGGCCTTAAAATTATCATCAGTTGTGTGTAACTCGTGGTAGATGTGCTCCTCATCTTCGTAGTTCACGTGAGCAGCCACTGGAGTCAGGTAATCTGCGGAGACTGTGTCTGTAGGCGGCTCATCTGTGCAACATGCAGGGTCAGCCGCTGGTGAAGACCTCACAGTAGTTGTGTGTCTGTTCCGGTCACCTGCACACAGCAAGTTACACCACCTCCTGTATCCACCAGCCACATTTTTACTTGGGGAAAGTTTTCAGTTTTCTCAACATGCAGCTACATTCACGAACTATCAGCTGGGGGTAAGGAATGTCTCACTTGTACCAAACCAGCGCCTGTCTGCTCATCCTCTGATCTCTGATTCACCTGAATGACATTTAAGCACTAGGCGGTAACAGATCACCCTCAAATCAGTAAAAAAATAAGGGGTGACGAAACAAAGAATAAAGGCGACTGACAATATTTTCCCTCTTAAAATACCTTGTCTCTATCATTATATCAGAAAATATAAATCAAAAACTGTTTAAAAATACGTTTGACTGAAAGGAACAGTTAATATTTCTTTATCAGTTCGTCAAATGTTTATGACATACTAAAGTTACTATTTTTCCATTTGGTCTCCATTTGGTCTAAACACAGTAAGCAATAAATTTATGATGCAGACAATTACATTAATATCGACATTAACACACTCATACATATAAGCAGGCACAAACACACGTACATAAACATATAGATATACCTTACGGTGTAACACACATAAAAACAAAAGAAGCGTATACATTTAGCAGAATATCAGTTTCTTACGTTTTTTTCTTTTATAGACGATGATGAAAGTGACGCATGACGCAGCAGTAACACTGACGACAATGCAGCCGATGACAAGTATGATAAGTTGAGGACTGATGCTGGGAACCTCGGAACCTTCAAAGAAGACGACATATGTACTGTGATCTTGTAAATTGAATGTAGAAAATAAACATCAACCTCTCTGAGTTATCAGTGATGAAATATGTGGTTTGTTATCATCACGGGTTTAGGTCCCGTTATCACCGAAAGAGATCCGGTATATCTAGCTAATAATATCTAGTTCAATAATATCTGATTATCTTTCTTCTACAAGAATTATTTGTAAAGTTTTGGTAGAACTTCAAAACGCCTACCGTATATTCTGCTTATGTCTCCGCTCAGATTAGTGACCCCAGTGTTTACTCTGGAGATGCTGGTTGTAACTGTGTGGAGGTCAGACAGCAGCTTACTTCTAGCAGCTAAGATTCTGTTGACAGCAACTGCAAATCTGTTACTGCCAGCTGTGACTTTCTGACCGCCGGGTGTGACACTGATGACGAGCCGAGTCATTCTGATATCATTAAGGGTGGTTCTCTTAGAGTATGTGGCGACGCTGGTGATTACGGGCGCGGTGACAATACCATCCGGGTACAAACATTGACTGGTGTTCCCGGGTGCAGGTACACAAATGTAGTTGCAGCCACCATTATTGATACCGCATCCATTTGGATCTGGGAATTGTAAATTATAAACTAGAAGAAAAATGCTAAAGATATGTTAATCACATATTAATCACTAATGTATTACATCTCACGAGGATAGTACCAAGAATGTTTGATCACAATTCTTCACTCTAGCGAAATCTTTAAGCTCAGCCTTTAACAAAACACATAGAGACAGTAGACATGTACAAGGCAAAGGAATAATTTTGTAACTCTCATCTTCTAGGAATTTCACTTGCTCAATCCACGCCAGTAATAACATTTGAGATTTCTTTATATCTGCAAAACTGCTACCACATTACTATTAACATAACTGCAACAGGTGGAAAAATAAAATAATACAATTAACAATCAGTTGCCAAGAGAGTTACTTGATCTGAAGAAAGAGAACTCACTGACCATTATCATCTAATTCTTCTGAATAAATGTGGATGTCGTTTAACCGTCCTTTCAAAACTCCAATAGTTTTCCTATTTATCCCATCAGAACTGATGCGGTGGATGTAGGTGGTAGTAAGCTGGACACTGTTACACCATCAATAAAAAATGTCGCTGAACACTAAGACATTATAAATGGGACTGATCACAGCAGGCACACATTTACTGTCTTTCAATACAGTCCCATACACATCAGTCTATTATTAAAACCGTCGACAGTCTGTCATATAAAGGTTCGACTCTACAGTCTGCCGCATCACAGTTTATTTCTCCCAAAATAAAAATAGGGCAAACGATCTCACTCAATAAAAGTGTGTTTACAACATATACAAATTGAGAATTAATACGATCCACTTTGCAAGTCGTCGTAGCTCAGTAATAAGATTGGTGTAGGAAAACTGTGGGTTTGATTCTTTTTTTTCTCTCTTTTGGTATAAGTGTACACACAGTGACACTGGCTTTTGTGTTCGTTAAACCGTACATAACATCATGCATTTAGATCGTCTGCAATTTCCTGACTACTGTTTATCATAAAAAACAAGAGTTCTCTTATCTGATTTAGCAAAATATAGTGCTTTAGTTCAATAAATGCACTGTCGGGTTTGAGGTCTGTGTATGCCAAACAGCAAGCTGGCCCAGAAGTGTGTAGGTGATGTATGTAATGTAGGTGATGTATTTTATGCAGGCAATGTATTTAACGTAGGTGATGTATTTTCAATGCAGGTGCACACGCAGATCGTAAACTCTAATATATTCCAGGAACCAGCGAAGACCAGACTTACTGTTCATTTGTATAAGGACATGAGAATTCTGGGGTATGAAAGCGAAATCGGAAAGTGGAAAAACTGAGAGAAAAAGGAGAAAAATCAGAAAGCAAGAGACTGTACACAAGGAAGTGACCGAAGTGGGAAATGGAAGCTGTCACAAGAGAAACTAAATTTCTGCACTTGAACTACAATGCTACAATCAAATATTTAAGTGGTTTAGACATTGAAGGTCAGAGATCACACAATCGCTACAAGCTGTTCCATCTTTCCCCACTCAATTAACAGGAAAGAAAGGCGTGAAGTGACTTATTAATTGTTTGACGAACAATTAGTTCGCTTCACACATTCGTTCATGCTTTGCGACTGCGACATTTTAAATAAACCTTTCCTCATAATTAGAAATAAAAGCTGGAATATTAAAAGAATTCTTGGTAATAACAAAAAAACGAATATCTGCATCTGTCTATAGCTTTACCTTGTTTCACCCCAGTCTGTAATGAAGAGATAATTGAGATAAAGGTCAAGACCAAATAATTTGTGTGTGACTGAAAGGGAGACCACTATGGAGACCACTGTGCCCTCCACGTCCGTCCACCCAATTTTTCTTGTATATCCATCTGCCCAGTAGACTCTGCCAGCTACACGCACACACACACGCATACACACACACATATATATATATATAGATCGTAATGCAGAAATGTAAACCCACATGAAGATATACGCCCAGTGAAAATTATTCTACAATTTGAGCTGATTAAGGTTTTCTAGAAACTCCAAGCTTGCGGTTTGTTGAATTTTACTTTAAAGGATTGCAAAGAAAAATCATATATAATTTTGTACTTATTTTTCATTTACTCTTTTTATAAAAATTGTGATAATCTGTCAACTGTAGACATATTCGAAGTAAAGTGCAGCAAAGAAAAGGGCCATCTACCTAATACCAAACAATCATGATATAACGCAAAGATTAAGAACCAAATCAAACCTAAAGTATTGGTTTGAGAGTGAAAGAGAAGTCAAACTCACCGGCTGTGTCCAGAGCCAGAGCATTTGGCCAGTGCAGGTACTGGAACCCTGAGACCAGAGTCTTGCGTCCAGTACCATCATAGTTGGCCCGCTCTATTTTAGGTGTGGCGCCCCAGTCGCTCCAGTACATCACCCTTTCTTGACAAATAAATTATTGCCCTGTCATGGCCGCAAAGTTACAGAGTTTAGAAGCATATTCATTCGAATCTCTACAGGTCTTCAATTGCGGCTTTTAATAAATTGTGTTCTTCCCCCATCAGCACAAAGCTGCACAGACTCAGCTTTACTTTGTCCAAGTGCTGAGACATCACAACTGAAAATCTTTAATCAGACCTGGCACTTTACTAATAAACTGCTGTAATCAAATCGACAGTAAGAAATTAACATTAACACCATAAGAAAAATCTCTTATGAGTTTAGCTTTGTCTGGTTACAGCCATAAATACTTTGTCCACTGTACTGCTTTACAATAAGGTTCAAATTCATTTTCCTTCTTTGAATCATTGCAAACTTTATTATCGTCTTGCAATACACTTTGGTAAACTGTTAATCGCTGTATAAATGCAATTCATCGAGAATTATGAAATCTTCGTTACGTTTGTGGATAGTGACAGATAACCAGATTGCTAAACTTCATGCAACCTTGCTAGTATACTGTGTTCCTGTAATTTGCCTAATCCTCATTCGAGACACGTTAGTCCTTCCTTATCTTTTTATTTAGGTACTACATTCGTAGTTTTACTGACTGTATTAGTTTGTCCAGGGTTTTTCCCTTTTATTTGTGTTCGTGCGCCGGCTCTTGCTGGACTTCGAGAAAGTGAGTGACCTGAAGAATGACTGTCGTGTCTTTCTCATCTTTCATGCTGGACTATAAATAATCAACATACCCACTATGCTTGTCCAGTTCTATGTCCCTGGGTTCGTAAAGGTCTGAATAGACGACAACTCTATGGTTGTAGTTGTTCATGGCTATCATGGCAATGACGTCATTTCCTGTGTCAGTGTAGACGATTAGCCTTGAGAGAGAATCTACAGCAAGTCCATCTGGCACTGCTTCTGTAAAATAGAAAGTATTTTTCCACCTAAAATCTTAATAGAAGAGGATGGACCGAGCTTGCTTTGGTTAAAAGTAACTATGTACTCTGCCTGTCCTCGCTATCATGGAAGGTAATTGTACTTCTTCTGTGTTTCTCCCAAAGGACCTTCTTAGCTGTACATGTTGTGGAGTGTGTTTGGTAAATTGTTATATTATCATGCATACAAGTGCCCCGAAATAAAATTAATACAAATATGACAAACTGGGACAGGCATAAACTCCTAGCAGCAAAAGAGGAAACATCGTTAGGTAGAAGTTAAAGTTATAAAAATACGAAGCCATAGACAACAGAATAGTATAGAAAAAACAAGCACAACTGCAAAAACTACGATTCTAAAAATCACATAGGTTAAGTGGCACAAATTACCAAATCTTTACATTAAATGCTAACCACAACAACTGATGAAGAAACGTAAAATGACTCAAACAGGGCCATTGGACTACTATTCAAATACTTGTTAAAGAAAGTAAGAAATGCAAAACAACTGTAGAAAAAGACAAACTATTTGTCAAGATATTCCGAGATAAAGTTAAAATGTCAACCTCAATCAATATAATTACTGTCTAGAAAATTACAGAAAGAAACTTCCAACCCTAAATGATCAAGAATTCTCTCCAAACTCAAATAAATCTTTAAATATAGCTCTAATCTAATACATTCTCAAAAAATGCTCGCCTGAATACAAACAATTCCAATTCTCGAACTTTTTAATGAAATTCTACAATGCGAAATCTTCCCTTAAAAATGGTAAGGGCTACACTTGTTCCCTTTGATAACCAATTAAGCAAAAAACAGAACGTAAAAGCTGACGAAACTATTTCTGTGAAACCTACAATAACCTTTTCTCCAGAATAGAGTTGCTTTAGGAAAAGAGTAATATGATAGACCATATAGCAACAAGAATAAAAAAAAACCTATCGAAAAGAAACCTTTGTAGAGTGTTTTTGGATAACAAGACGACATGCTATGGCTTGACGACCTGATCAAAAGCCTAAACAAAGGAGCCCCACTAATAAAATAACGTAATAAAATAAGCATAACTATCACAATAAACTTAAAATAACAGTGTGTATTTAAAGATTTCTAAATGTTATATTGAAGTAAATTAAAAATATGGTATATCTAGCGTTCGCTAGCTGGGATGGGTGTCAACACACACATCGATGTGTCTGAATCCCAGACACTTAATCCCCAGACACTTAATCCCCGACACTTCATCCCCTTGACACTTAATCCCCAGACACTTAATCCCCGACACTTCATCCCCTTGACACTTAATCCCCAGACACTTAATCCCCAGACACTTAATCCTCAAAATGAAAATTCGGCTAAAAAATTATGAAGTGAATGAAAAATTTAATTCAACTTCAAATAACTATTTTCATGTAAACATCAAAATAAGTTTGACAATTAAAATAATACTTAATTTCAACATTTATAACATTTAAGTGTCGGGGATTAAGTGTCCGGGGATTAAGTGTCCGGTCACCATGTGTCTTTGGTGTTTGAAGAAAGAAAGCAGAAGATGTGTCGATTGTTGACCAAATGTTGCATTGGCACTGACGACCTGTTAAAAAGAGTCTGAAAGTTGGTGTTTTCCTAATTCAAACTCCATACATGCAGCCAGGGATGTTCTTGGACGACCTCACAACCAGCATTCTTCATCCAATCATCAATTAGCCAGCACAAACAAGAGGAAGATCACATACCTTTGACCAATAACTAGCTCTAGCCTTATAGGTGACAACAGGGGAAGAAACCCTCTCTCGCTGTCCGATCAGGTGTAACAAGCCTCGTGTGGTTTTCCCATGTCCAAGCAACTCTCCAATGGCAGCCTACACACCCTTGCGCAGGGCGTTCATTCGTTGCTCTCTCTTCCCATTTAAGGCCGGATACGCTTCTCCTAAAGCTGTACACACGGCTCTTTTAAGGAGGGAAGGACAGAGAAAGAGGAAGGTAAAATGCTTAAAACTTATTGAAAGGTCAGCCATAATTAGGAAGTTCACACAGGGGTCCTGAAAGGACACGAGGCGTTTACATTTAATCTCCGTCAAAGTGAACTTACTAGGACCGAGATTCCTGACTAGGCGCACATCACTACCATCAAGGTCTGAGGAACGAATCGTCTTTTCAACGACATCAGTCCAGTATAGTCGACCATCCACTGGGTCATAGTCGACAGCAATCGGGTTTTGCAGGCCGTCTATTGGGATGATAAAGTTACTTCCAGTGTCCAGGTCCATGCGGTGAATGGCATGGAGATACGTGTTAGTCGTCAGCAGAAACTTCTGGGGAATGATTCCTGAACAGAGTTGTCAGAACTTTCTTCACGACTTTCCCAGTCACTCTATGCTAACTGCTTTCTTAACAATGTTGATAAAACTAGTTTCAGCTCCTGACATTCTGTATGAAGAATATTAGAACATTTCACATACGTACATGTAATTTTTTTTTAATCAAACACGAATGAGAGAAGCTGATGATTATTTTCCAATGAATTTTTTTTCTTGCATTTTGTCCCACCCATCATCATTCTGCAGTCATCTTAATGATGGGACCTTTCTGCAACGCACCTTGCTATCAGCTGCATCCGCGTTCCTACCACCTCCAGCCGTTTCAGGTGAAGACAAGTACTGCTCAAGTTAGTTTACTGAATAAAAGTGACTCGTTGGCTAATTATCACTGTTTGATACTCGCATGTTGTTATCGAAATATGTTCTCTTCTTATTCTTCTTCAGAATATCTACAAACATTGTAACATAAGTAGTGTCAAGTAAGTAAATGGTATCAAGCGGTAGTAAGATCAGAGACTTTTATTTGAAACCTTACCTGCACTCTATGTCTCACCTGAGGTGTAAGTCGCTTCGAAGCCAGTTTCAGACAGCGAAGAGTCGGAATGAAATTTGATCCACAGGAGATTTCTTGTTGACCTGACTTTGGGACTAACAGTTGTGTTGCAGTAAATACCGAGAGAGGGCGAGGCCACAGAATCACCGTCCCGAATCTTAGTAAAGAGAAAAGGTGGAAAGATTACCTCATTCTCCTGATTAGCAATTAATGCATTTTTACTGATAAAAATTTAGAGTTAGAGAGGGAGAATCGAGGAGACGGTGGTGATCGAATTGGTCGTCAGAAACTAAGGTGAATATAATATCTAGCAAAGTAGCCACAAGCAGAGAATGAGAAAACAATGTGCTCGAGATGGGATCTAAACCCTCAATCCTCATTGTACAAGTGTTTATTCATTGCGCTGCTGGATCTTAGTGGGGAGAAAGAAGAGAGTAGAATCTGTTAGGTTTGGAGAGTCTTAGGTGTCATCTCACATGAGCAAGACAGAGAGATACCTGCAAGTAGTCATGATCACAGACACTGGAAGTGGAGCCAGACTCCAGTTCAAAAAAGACGAATTTCAAGGACACGCGGTGCCCTGCAATGGCTTGGATTATGTAGATGCAGTCTTGATGGTCGGGATAGTTTCCTGGGTACAATGGCGATGAAATGGAACCAGAAGGCTGGGTAAAAATTCCTCCACAACCTAGAGAGAAAAAAACAAACTCGTGTTATGGCTCAAGAAACTCTTCACCCTGAATGCTACGGAAGAAGAAAACTCCCTTTTACAATCGAGAAAATAAGTAATTTTTTTAATTTTTAATATTAAACAACCATAAACAAATATTTGTAGAATAAAGGCATCATAAGATCAGAACTCGCACTAAATTTAAGCACACAGTTCTAGAATTATAGTGTGATATGACACAAACCATTATCTTTTCTTATAAACCATATAAAAAGACAATGATTATGAGGCTTAACACAACTTATTAAACACAGACTTGAACACGTGACTTAATACTTAGAGACAACAATGTCTGCACAGAAGAACACTCCCGAACACCAGAAATCTTAAGAAAAAGAGAACATTGCACTGGACACCAAGCAACCAAAATTCAGAGATTAGTTGTAATATTGTTTTAATGTCGCTTAGATGAATAGTTTAACATTTGTATTTACTTGTGTATCTATGAGGGTCAAGCTTTACCTTTGGTTAGATTTTGAGCAGCGAGTCTACAGACTGATACAAGCAGCAGCAGAGCCTGCAGTAGTTCCATCCTCACTGAAATAGAGCTGAGGTAATAAAACATACATGTAATATATTCATGTTATTATTATTTTATGCACACTTACAAATGATAGCAGAAGGAAATGCATCGGGAGACACAATGAGGAAATAGAAAAGGAATATTTACTGTCAACTGTAAGGTCAACGACTGTTGTTATCAGGAACAATGCACTAAGCTTGGGAAAAAGTCGAACTTTGAAACAGCCTTCATAGATCACAGGCTCTACAACAAAACCCAAAAGGCAGTTCATTATTTCTTTGTGCTTTAAATATCTAATAAAATGTCATCTAAAGATTTAGTTTTACTTTTATCATATTTATGCATGATTCACAGAAACAGAAGTTGCTTAGCGGCACGTGATTGAAAAAAGTACGTTACGCAATTTTTACTATTTTAGATGTCAATCACACACACACACACACACACACACACACACACACACACACACACACAGAGGATAAATAAGAGAATAGACAGGAGAGACGCGCAGATGTAAAGATGTAAAAAGGCAAGAATAGGAAACTGAGAAAATGTACAACGTGAAAAAACAAAATTCAATCGATCAACGAGTAAATCACGTGATATTCTGAGACCCACAAACTGGTCCTCTTACTTTGGTACTAAACTCGTGTCAAAAGTGCCTTTTGTCTTGTTTATTGTCAGTTGACTTTTGTGTAGCATGGCTAGTAGTTTCTGTATACCTATATATGCCTTTATAGTCTCTCTCTCTATATATACTAAATATATATATAGAGAGAGACTATATATACATATATAGGCTACACATGTATATTATTGTCAACATTCGCAAATAAAGGAGGAGAAAAGTCAAGAGGACAGAAATTAAAGACACAAGGAAGGATATATACTTTCAAGGTTTTAAAGTGTAATATCAATGGCTGCTAGTAACAGGAAGTTTTTTTTTACAGCTCTTGGTCCCAATACTTAATTTGATAAAAGTTCGAGATGTGAAACTGTCTTAGATGAGGTGGGGAACGTCCGGCCCTAGGGTCGTCTATAGTCCGCGAGATCATTTGAGCCTGCTCGCCAAGGCAATCGCAGATTTCAGTAAATCTATAAGCTTTCTTCATAGCAGCAAAATCTATATTAAGTTAATAATAAAAATTATAACAACAACAACAACAACAACAACGTAAATTTTAAGGAACAAGCAAGGACGTTCCATTACAGGAGAGGACTCGAGTGCATGATGAGATAGACACGTGTGCTTCTCGTCAGCTGCCTTTGATGTAGCTTTAAATGACGAACAAATAAAACATTTGGTAGTATTTTGTCGTTTGGGTTGGTTTGTACATGTGCAAACATGTCTGTGTGTGTGCAGCGTGTGTGTAAACACTTTGTAAATGCCAAGACTCCCTCCCCATAAATTGTCATTATTGTTCTTATTAATTTACTTTCACCGGAGAACCACATAAAGAAAGCTTTACATTATAAAAAGGTTTAGTTACTATAATAATAATAATGAAGGTTTGTATCTCTATATACTCTGTCTCCTTTAGGTACTTCTCAATTATAAATATATCTTTCACAATCTCCAAACAGATGTTTTTCTATGCTTTTTGTAGTGGCTAAGCAGTTTTCGCTCACCTCATTACGAAAATGCGGATTGAGGTAATTAATAGGACAGCAGTGCCAGGCAGGCTGGGTTTGTAGTCTGCAAAAGTGTTAACACACTGTGGTAAATCTACCCCTTGAACAAAGAGCAAGCTAATTTTTCAGTAGATAATTTTGCACAGCTCGCAAATCATTTCATAAATAAAATAGTGGCACTTGGAAGAAACAAGTTTCCCCACTCAACCTCAAGTCATGGGCTACGCAATTAAACTTGCACAGAATGCAGTTCCTTTACTCGTTGCTTTAAATATCCCAGAAAAGTTTTCCTATTGCCGAACCGTTCATTTACAATTAGTAAATTAAACGTTTATGCTTAATTCAACAATACAAAAGTTTCACAGTAGCCCTATAGCAAAAACTAAACATACAACAGTATAAAAGCTGTTAAAAAAAAAGTAAGTGCACCATTTACTAAGACAGTCATCGCTTTTTTCTGGATGTCAGGTACTTTTAAAGAAGTACAGCTCCACAAATTTTATTAAAGCAAGCGTCTAGAAATTGCCCATTGGGATAAAGTATGGTGATAGATAAGCTATAATTATTATTATTATTCATATTATCATCATTATCATTAAAGAATTCCGCTAAAGAATTAACTTTCCGATAAACTTATTTAGTTTACTGGATCGACTCACTGAATTATGATTTTAAGGTAAATTGTTTAGTATGAGCCTATTGAGAGTTTTTTCTGTTAGGGATTTTATTAAAAGGTTTAATTTTACTGAAACCAAAAATTGTTTAATTGTACGATAATAATAGTAAAAATAAGAACAAAAACAATAGCAATAACAACAACAGCAATAATAATCATAATAATCATACTAATCATAATAATAAAGCGCACAATCAAGCGCAAACAATCACAACAAACGCACCAACATGCGGCGGTAAGCAATACATGAACATAAAGAAACGCAGAGATTAGAGTGTGGAAGAGACAGGACAACAGGATGGACGAGTTCTAGTATGTGTTTCCGAAAATGATATGTTTTGAGTCCAGATCAGAAGGTACGAACCGACTCCGCTGTTCGGAGAGACAGAGGCAGGCCATTTCAAATACTGCGACACTGAGAAGAAAGACAGAGAGACAACTTAGAACATAAAGGCAGTTTAGGCTTTATACTTACAAAAACAATCTGTCTAGACTTCGAGTACATACTGTTTGTTCAAGTTTCAAAGTGAGAAGATAAATAACAGCAGATTTTCCGGAAGTCAATACTCAGGCCCTCTCCCTCACTGGCTGTGAGTCGTGTAGATTACTTGTGCGTGGTGCTATGAAAAATGACAGGGAAGCACACAAAGGGACAGAAGATATTCACTTTCCGATCCACATAAGTCATCATTGTATTATGCTTAACAGGATGTAGACGATGTTAATTGGAAGGTAAAATGGCAGAAGAGGCGGTAGGAAGATGGGCAAGGCCGTTTACTTAGCTGTAGTGTTTTATTTATTAGTTTAATAATACACACAAAGGAAAGAGATATATGTCGGAGCCAAGATACGAACCCGCGACTCCTGATTTTTTATTGTCTTCGTGAAAGGTGCTTTCAGCCAGTGTGCCAAGAACCGAGTTATTCATGTGAAAAAAAAACAAATGATTGAGTTTATCAATATGGCTGATTTCTTAATAAAAAGGTGGGTTTAACAGCTCTATTAAATAATGGATATTATGAAAGTGCAGTACAGCCTAAATTGTCCGAAAACTCATGATAGTATAAAACAGCAATTATAAGGCACTTATTCTATTCACCTGCAGGTAGTAGGTACACACACATTAAGCCATGCACGTCGTTCATGGCACACGACGAACACCCGACCTTCCAGGTATGAGAAACATGTATTTCATCAAACAATATTGTACAAGACAATACCACATCTACAAATATTTTTTTATAAACAAACGCGCTTAATAGAATAAGCAAACGAAACATCTACCAATCTTCCCCATCCCTTGCCGAAAAGACATCATCATCATCATCATCATCATCATCATCATCATCATCATCATCATCATCATCATCATCATCATCATCGCCTTCTTGAAATAAGCCCTTCAGGACTAGTCGTCAGTGAGACGCGATGAGGCTTACCACCTGCCTGACTCTCATGAGGTCCCGAATGTCTGTCTATGATGTTAGTATGATGTTAGCCGCCACTTTTTCCTCGTGAAGGTGGTGAAGACAGTCTCTTGTGTACCAACCAGAAGGCGACCGCGTTGTGTAAACATTCATTTGTTTTGTGCTCCTTAGTTTCTTTAGCCTTCTCTCTGCCTCAGTTTGAAAAGTCTACTCCCATTACACTGCTTCTAATCTTCACTAATCCGTACTGTAGAAAAATCTCTCTCTCTATTTATATATATATATATATATATAGACTATGCAATGCAATACAACGAATGTTAACGACAAGAAGTACTGTGTGAATAGTCTTATTGTTTTATTGAAAATAGAAGAGATTTTTATGAACTCTGTTGTTAGATAAATTTTCATACAATCAGTAAACAGGCTGGACAAGGGCTGTTTTAATGTTAAATTACATCCACGTATGTGAGTAACGGTATTAACCTGGTTATAAGTCATATTCGTGTGCACTAATACGTGTATATATTTTAAGCAACATTATTCTCAGTAGTATGTGCCACATGAATGAGTGGGTGTTAATAAGAACGTGTCTTTACTGTGTGAATTATACCTGTTTGTGTGTGTCGATGCGGATGTGTATGTATAGGGTGTTCGGCAGGCGTGTGTGTGTGTGTGTGTTTGCGTGTGTGTGTGTGTGTGTGTGTGTGTGTTTGTGTGTGTGTGTGTGTGTGAAAGTGTTTGTATCTGCCTGCCGACGACCAAGTCACTTGTCCCTTCAGGAAGAAGTGAGTAGCTCTCTAAGAGATGTCGTCCTGTGGTGAGGAGTAAGTCCAGTGAGCCTATTTTCCTGTTTCAGATATCGCTGTTACATAGTCGCCATATCGGTGACTGGAAAGCACTTTAGATCTTCCTACTCCCTTCATCTCTTTGCAGGAGGGACAACTCCAAAATGTTGTAAAACAAGTCATTTGCCTTGCAGCTACAACAAATCATGCTACTACAATGCATTAACTATAGGCATACACAACACCTTCGAATAAGGTTCACCCGAAAGTTTCATTTTGGAACGGAATGTGTAAATGTTCCTAATGAATGTAGTTACGGAGTCGCGGTGAAAATGCTGCAAGATGGCGTGAAGAGAAAATAGAGCAGCCATCCACAAGTCGGTAAGAAGAGGCCTGGCAGGAAGAAAATGCTGCCGCAGCAACAGAGCCACCCTTAAGGACTTTGGAGCCATCTGTAAAGACAGCAGAATCCAGGATAGTCAGAAAGTTCTTGAAAGCGGTGGAGAAAGATGAGGCCTCGCCTTTTTAGTGAAAGTGTTATGAGGGGAAAAGTAAGCTTTAGGTCCAGCATTGCGGTAGGTGATTTGAACTTCTTCTTGTATTACAATAAACTTTTGTGGTAACGTCCTGATACAATATATTTATTCTTGCTTTCCTCTGTCAATTTATTGTTGTACGTACTTATTTGTTTTGACAAAGGTCCTTCCTTTAGTGACTTCGTTCTTGTCTGATCAAACTCTGTGACAGTATGATGCCTTTTATTGCATATTTATGTCTTTGTGGTAATAAGAGTGATTGTTATTCAGTCTTTCGTCCCTTGACTGGTACCTGTCGTTGGTAGAGCAAATGGATAGATTTGGCAGATGAAAGGGTCAGCTATTTGGGCATTTTTGGGGCGATTGTGAGCAGGTCTGCACAGGGCGATCAGCACAATTCTCGACATCCAAAAGCCAGTTCTTCCTCTGGACACCGAGGGATCGACTACCCTCCAAGGCACCTTGAAGGAAAGATAGTCTTCTACAAGGTATCGTGCTGGGTCATGGCTAAAGAAGACCATTTTACCTTGCCTGACTGCTGCAAATAACCCTTCCTGGGTTGATAGTTATTAAGGGTAGATAAGTCTTTGCCTTGTGGCAACACCGGGAAATCAAAAGAAAGCGTCTTGTTTCCGAAGTTATAAAGCGATGTCCAGATCCGCATATTTTGTTTCCCACATGAAACCAGTTATAAAGCGGTGGGAAAAGTGCCTTGGAGTAACGTAACAGGAAGGAGAGCCTTCAGGGTCTCGAGCTCACTTTTTTACTTTGGAAACTGGACGCTTTTCCTTAAGTTCCCAATTTTGCCACACGGTAAAGACTTACCCTGCTTCATAACTTTCACCCCTGGTGTCTTACGAGTGTGAAAACTTTGCTTCGTACAAATTCATTGCTTCTATATTCTCTGTATAAGATCAGAGGCAGCCTCAAGCACTTGTTCTCGAATGCCTGGATTCTCCTTTCTGTGTCTGCGAGCAAAGTCAACCTTTCCCATCCGTAGAGCAGTATCACGACTAAAAGGGATTTGTATAGATTGTACTTTGCAATAAATCCGATGTTATGGTTGTTCCAGATTGTGTCCACCTTGGCCATCGTCACTCTTGTTTTTTGGGATGCTGTCGTCCTTAGAAATGGTGGCTCCCAAGTGATTAAAGCTGCTGACATGAAGAGAACGAACAGTGTACCCAGGGTGTCTGATAATAATATTATTGGTGACAAGCTATCTAGCTGCTATGCCACCGAACCGCCTGATCTCCAGCTAAGACTTTAAAAGTTTAAGACGTGAAAAAGATATTCCAGATAACCCTGTGATCGAGAGAGAAGATTTAAGTGTAGGAATAAAAATGGGGCGACATTTTAAACAAGTTAAAGAATCTTTGGGAGAACTGTTTGTTTTAAAATATACAATCAATTGTATAAAACCCAAGGATAGACAGGCAGATTTTTACAGCCTTAATGTCTATGGGTAGCTTCTTTTTTATTAGCCGGATTGGTGCTGAGAGACTGACAAAGAAAAGTGTACCCATTGTGCAGTAGCGTAGGAAGATGTTCGGCTTTTGGTGAGGAGGCAAACTTCGTGGTAACAGTGAACCCCTTGCCCTCTCCCCGGTTCCTACGCCACTGCGATGTACTCTTAATTGATTGTATTACCTTAGATGTATATGTGTTGTTAAATACTGTATTTTGTGTATCTGTGCATAACAGACTAATTTTTTTAGAGTGATAAGAGCAAAAAAGCAAAAATCTCTTCGAGTGTTCCTTTAGGCAAGCAAGAAGAATCCTGCTAGACGATCTGAAAACTAAACTGAATTTTACTTAATTTGACTGCATATATTGTATCAAAAATTTATTTCGACAGTAAATATAGTTAAGATAATCAAACAGCGTTAAACATTTCCACGGAGAATAAGCGGATTTGATAAGTAAACAAAGTTTTGACTACGTTTTTTTTTCTCAAAAAATAGTAAATGTGTCAGTTCTTTGCAATTAATTTCTTGAGCCTCAGGAGTCGCATCCACAGCAGTCGGAGAGAAGCAGTCAGCCCTGTGTCAGGTATCACTTTCACAGAGAAGAATATCGGAGCCGACATGTCAACACACAAACCCGGATGTGTAATGTGCTAGTGCTCGTCCTTCCCACAGTAGCCATTGTATGCTGTTAAAATGTTTGTGTGTGCAAATGTTTTTATACATTGGCTGCGAGAAGGAGTTATGTCCCTTTAGTAGAGAGAATGCGCATGCAAGACAGGATTTATATGTGATTATAAGTGGGTGGGTGGGTGGTTGGGTGTGTGTGTGCGTGGGTCTAAGACATTCCCATGTCTACTTGAAAAATCGTTTTTTTCTCATTAAGGAAGGAAGTAAGGCTGTCTATTCTACTGACAAATACTTTCTTTCCCGTACTAACCAGTTTGATTCTTTGTACACAGTATTTTCTTAAACGAGGTTGTAGCCACCCAATGTGACAGGTACCATGAGTCACCGAGTGTTTTCAAGTATAGAGAGAAAAAATATTTGGTGCAGCCTCACATTGCATGAAGCTTGTGTTTTTTTCAGTAGTTCATCATTGTCATTGTAAACACGTAAACACTGTACACAATGATGTTACCATAACTAGCACTTTATAAATACCATTAAGGAGTGCAGTACATTGCTATCTCTATTTCAAGACAGAAAGAACAAACTATAAAACACTCAAAGTCAAAATCAACTTTTATCATAAAAACAAAAATACAAGAACTACTATGATATATTACCACATCTTATATAACATCTTGAAGACAATATAGAGATAAAACAATAAGAGTCTGTTTTGAACGAAGATTAAGAAAAAAAGGCTCATCCATAGAATTTATACTGTACAGCAAAAGCTTTCTACATAAAACCAAAATAGATATGAAATTATTTTTAAAAAATAAAAAGGTCAATTTAAATAAATAAATAAATAAATAAAAAGGTCATTAAAAACTGTTAACATTCTCTTGATTTTGTCTTTCACACACACACACACACACACACACACACACACACACACATCTATCTACATCAGCTGTTTATAAAAGTATTCAATCAGAAATAAAACTTTAGTCTTGGTAGTTGTCTCCACAGACAAAGTAGCTCTACTTTCAGTTCTCTGTGGCAGTGAGACTCCAGTTACCAGCAAATATCAGTTCTGTGTCTCCTGTGGTCTCATGTTTGTCAGTCATCATGACAGGCTGACAGGCTGATGGTTGTCACTCCGAGTCTGTTAGACTGCAACACACAAATATGTTATTTATTATTATCACGAGATTTAAAATAAATGTCTGGCCATGACAATGAAATAAATACAGCAAGAATGACAATATACTGTTGTCATTTCGATACAAAATTTGTTTTTATCAATTGTAAAACGTTGATGAGGTGTAAATCCTGATTGATTAGTTCTTGAAGTTAATTTGTAGACTTGACGGTTTTACAACCAAGAAAAGAATGCTACCAACTACAAACAATGTTCAATATACAGTATCGTTGTTCAAAATACTTTTTAAAAAATCAACTCAAAAAGGCACTGATTAAATTAAGTGCATTGAATCAATCATCAAACCTAACATCTATTCTTTTTCTTGAAAAGATTAGATATAAGAAAAGTATTCGATTAAGCAGGTTATAATAAGGACGAGATTTTCTTTATCTGGCTCAGTGGCTTCGAATGGCTTTCTATTGATTAGTGTCTGCTGGTTCCTGCTCCTCTACTTTCATCGAGGTGCCATCGCTTGCATTCAGCTGCCACTTGACTCCTTTTACCCGGGATGCTTCAGTCTAAAATTCTGTTTGTCTGCTCCTCTGCTTCCTTCTCAGCAAGTGTCCATGTAAGAGCTTCACCCATATTCCCAGGTGGAAACTGCACGGCAAAGCCTGGACATTTCACAAGAAGAAGAGTGAACAGTTCAATACTGATTTTAAAAAAGGAAACAAGAGAGTTTATGGAAGTGTCATAGATTCGACCTATTTAGCCTAGAGAGAAAATCTTTAACACAAACTTTTTTCTATGATGTTACTAAAGGAAAGTTATGCTTTATAATTCTTGACTGATTGTTATTTCTGGTGACATTCTTCTACGAATTCTTCTCGCAGCATATGTCCTATGTCTTGTAACAGCAGCATGTTATACAATAAGATTGTAAGACGAGTGAACAACAAGACATCAACTGGCTGCAGATTCAAGGCTCCGTAGATGTTACATAAACAAGTTACACAAGGCCAACCTTTGTCCTGCTGCTCTGCTAGAAGAACTAGTCAATCTTGTTTTTAATGAAGTGATCGTCAGTAACATAGCAGATTGTCTTGCACACAGGTTTGCAGGCCGCTCCATAACTGTTCTTTGTGAGACAGTCCACTTAAATACAATCTATCTTTCGCTTTGCAACAGAAACAATGGCGGTAACTATATTACTACAGCGAAATATGCATTCAGGGAACATGATGTCTATCTCATATACGCTTTGGTCATCATTAGACACAAAAGGTGGTCGCCTTTTAGATATTATGGGGGGTTTGTGAGATGTAGAACTTTTGCTTTCTGGTAAATGGGAAAACTTCAAGCTAGTAACTTTTACTTCAGCTCTGTGTAAATACTTTTTTCTCTCAAAATGCAATCCCAAAAAAAATGCATCATCGTGCACAGAAAGATGTTCATATTGCAGAGCACAGGACTGTGATATACAGACAGAGGTCTGTACTAAAGACAACAGGACTGTACAGGTACAGATACAGGTTTGTATTTAGGACGACAGGAAGATAGGTCTATAATATAGACAACAAGACTTACTTGCACAAGTTCACCTTGCGAAGTAGAAAGCGCATATTTATTAAGCCTGACATTGTACCCACATGTAAGCAATTGTTACCCCTGTCATTGTGATCCCATGTGCGTTTATTTTGTGGATGAAAGCGGGAAATTCCTCCAGATCTGATGAAAGAGTATAATGCTGAAGCTTTATTAAGTCACATACACAAGTTCTTTTTAGCTAATAGTGGAATTCCGGGCTTCCATTAGTGTTTCCAATATAAAACAAAACAAATGAATTAACGAATTCTGCATTTCGAATAATTGAAGAAATAAAAACTTTCATAAATCCAAATAGATTACGAAGTGTTTTATGTTTTTTTAAACAAAGATAATCGAGATAGAAAAAGAGTGTAAATAGTCAAAAAACAAAACTAGAAAGAAGCCAACATGCTGTCCAAAATATTAAATCAACTGCACATTACAGTAAATTAAGAACCACAAAGTCCTTCAGGTCTTCTTGTTTATTCTACGTGGGACCAAAGCCTTGCAAACTATGAGACTGATAGTAAACAAATTTATTTTCTTACCTCTGTGACGAAGCAATAAAAGCCAGGGGTATGTTCTTGTTCTTCGCTCTTTCAAATAAAAGTCGTCACTGTGGTAAAAGAAATAATCAGGAAAATTTCTTCTTTTTCCTCGAGCGTTGCTATGGCGACAAGACTGTGTGTGACGGTGTATAATCTTTGCTCTGTGGCCGCAAAAACTGACCGACGATGTCCGAGTCATTTCCTTGTGACGACTGTCACCTTACGGCAACACGTGTGTGTTTCGGTGGACAGACAATCGCAAGCTTGTAGATAATTTATGACATGATTGGTACTTGTGTCATGTCACTGTTATGTTTGACATGTTTAAACTGTATTCAAAGTAATCAATGTTTCAATATGTTTCATTAGTTTGGTGCATTTTAACTTATTTTTATGTTAATCATCTTTCCTTATATTTACTTACATTTCTTCTTTTTGATACAAACGATGAGAGTGGCGATGCCAGCAGTTACTACCAAGGCAATGATGACGCAGACCAAAATGATGTTTAAAGTCTTAGCGTCAGTGGATTCTGTTTCCACAAAATATAATAAAAGTAATAACAGCAATGTGACCAGCTTATTTTTGATATATTTCCTCTTGCGTTCTAGTACATACATACATACATACATACATACATACATACATACATACATACATACATACATACATACACGTTTAGAGAAAATCGTCTGACATTATGGTGGTGTGTAATATCTTTAGCTCTACATCCATGGAGAGGTTAGACAGCGTAGGTCTGATCTAAACACAAAGCTTTCAATGCTACCTGTACTTTCACTTCTTATTGTGTGATCGCTTGTTGGTGCTGGTGAGGTAGATGCTGAAAATATAAATAAAGGTGGAGGTTGGTTAGTTGGAGCTTACAAAATCTGAGTTTGAGAATCATCATCATCATCATCATCATCATCATCATCATCATCATCATCATCATCATCATCATCATCATCATCATCATCATCATCATCGTCTTTCTCCACCATTAGGGTGAACTCAAAGTGCTTTACACAAAGAACACCACACATACACGATAAATGCTAGCGGCGTACAGTCGTCAATTTTGGTATGGAGGACGTACGAGGACAAGTCTTTTTATTCTATTTTTTTAGTCTGAACATGATGACTTACACATTGAAAACATCGATACTATCGTGATATGAGGCGATCCAACAATGGATGTGCTTACAGTAGCATGGGGTTCATTTTACAATCACTGAAAAATACCCGTTATTCCAGTATTTCAGAGCATGTAGTACCTCCCTCAAGATATGTGTGACCGCTAGCCCTATGCACAAGATCTGTGTGACCGCTCGCTCTATGCACAAGATATGTGTGACCACTAGCTCTATACGCAAGACCGCTAGCCTATACACAAGATCTGTGTAACTGATAACTCTATGCACAAGAAATCTGTGACCGCTATCTATATACAAAAGATATGTGTGGCTGCTAACTCTATTCACAAGATATGTGTGACCACTAGCTCTATACACGAGATATGTGTGACCGCTAGCTCTATACACAAGATATGTGTGACCACTTGCTTTCTATGCGAGAAATGTGTGACCGCTAGCCCTGTACACATGATATAATAATAGTCTGATATAATATTTATAATAATATAATATATTATAAAATATATAAATATAATATAAAATATAATATATATAATATAATAATAATATATAATAAAAATATAATAATATATAATAATATGTGTGGCCGCTAGCCCTGAACACATGATATGTGTGGCCGCTAGCTCTATACACAAGATATGTGTGACCGCTAGCTCTATACACAAGATATGTGTGACCGCTAGCTCTATACACAAGATATGTGTGACCGCTAGCTCTATACACAAGATATGTGTGACCGCAAGCTCTATACACAAGATATATGTGACCGCTAGCTCTATACACAAGATATGTGTGACCGCTAGCTCTACACACAAGATATGTGTGACCGCTAGCTCTACACACAAGATATGTGTCACACCTAGCTCTGTATGCGAGATATGTGTGGCCGCTAGCTCTATACACAAGATATATATGACCAATAGCTCTATACACAAGATATATGTGACCAATAGCTCTATACACAAAATATGTGTGACCGCTAGCTCTATACATTATATGTGTGGCCGCTAGCTCTATACACAAGGTATATTTGACCATTAGCTCTATACACAAGATATATTTGACCACTAGCTCTATACACAAGATCTGTGTGATCGCTAGCTCTATACACGATATGTATGACTGCTAGCTCTATACGCAAGATATGTGTGACTGCTAACTCTATATATGAGATATGTGTGACCGGTAGCTCTATACACGAGATATGTGGGACCACTAGCTCTATACACGAGATTTGTGTGACCACTAGCTCTATACACGAGATACGTGTGACCGGTAGCTCTATACAAAAAGATGTGTGTGAACGCTACCTCTATACAGAAGATATTTGTGACTATTAGCTCTATCCACAATATGTGTGTGACCACTAGCTCTGTACACAAGATAGATGTGATCACTAGCTCTATACACAAGATGTTTGTGACCGCTAGCTCTATACACAAGATATGTGTGACTGTTAGCTGTGCCAGTTCTGTTGTGACGGAAAGAACCAGAGCCCACAGCAGGCAGGGTTGTCTGCAGTTCATCGCGATGGACGAAGCTACAGCGATGTGGGAGAAAAGTCTCATGTTGTAACTGCTTCAGTGCTCTGCTGATAAAACTTCTTTTTGTACAAATGAGAACTCGTGATCTAAGTTTTCTAGATCAATCTGTTTCACAGCCACAGCTCAGAGAACAAAAGCCTTTGTCGGTTTCGAGATACATCCATCGAACATCAACGTATACACAAGGATCTAATAATCCTAATGGTTCGCTAACGTCAACACGTTTAATATTTTCAGTTCTACAGTCAAGGTAAGATAAGTAATTAAGTGTTAATTACCTGTAGTCTTAAAATAACATCTTACTAGTTACAATGAACCATAAACGTTCCGCACAGACGCTTAAACATTTAGTTCTTACCCGTACTTTCAGTTCTTGCTGTATAATCAGTAGCTGGTGTGGTAGATACTGAAAAATATGTATTATTTTTAAACGTGCAATTTTAATTATATTTTTAATAAGAAATAACTTTTATTAATACAACTTTTGTTTAAATTTTGCATCTTTATGTTTTACTGTTTCATACAATACTTTTAAAGTTTAAGACGTGTATTATAGGCGAATTAGCGCGATATATATATATATATATCATAGACTGACGCAAAGAAGGCCCAGAAGAATAGACGCAGTCACTAATCATACCTCTCTCCTAAAAATGAAACAGCAAACAGTGCCAGAACTACAGAACCATAAGCCTTATCAACCAGCCAAGCAAAGTCATGCTTAAAGTTCATACAGAACCGCATCAGCCTCACCGCAGAGGAGCTGCTAGCATAATAACAGGCTGGGTTCAGACCAGTAGAAGCACATTGAGCTGATCCTTTTAGAAAAACATCTTCAGCATCAGCGGAACCTCTACAAAAACTTCATTGACTTTTAAAAGGCATTTGACAGTCTACCACGAAAGGTTATGGCATGTGAGGCGAAAATTCATCGAAGAAGGCCTCGTTCAAGTCACCATGTGCTATGTATTAGCTCAACTACAGGACTGCTAAATCACCAAACAGAAGCTTACTGTTGCACCACAGTAGGGGGACGTAAAGGATGTCCACTATCACCGGTGCTGTTTAATATCTTCTTGTAGAACACCATGCTCGATGCTCTCCGCGACCATCATACTTCCATTTCTATTTATGGAAGACCGATCTGCAAACTATGCTTTTCAAAAGACGTGGACCTGTTAGCAGACACTAACAAAGAACTGCACGACCTCAAAAAAGAAAGGAATCTCGTCAACGCATTAGAACTTTTTATATGTGATTCTTCTGCGACCGGCGGAGAAGTTAGGGTTATTTTTTTATTTTGAACTTTTTTTCAATAATATTTAAATGGAGACCAGCACTAACAAAACAAGGTCATGTTAATACCAAAGTCATAAAAAGCGAAGATTTAAATGAGCAAAATGCAGCTCGAGGAGGTAAACAGCTTTAAATACTTAGGAGCTGGCATCCTCAACCATGACAAGTGCACTGCAGACATCCACGTCATGATCACACTAATAACAGCAGGGTGGACATGGTGTGGTAAAGCCGCCCAATCAGTAAATGCCATTGAAAGCCCCGCGTATGCGAAAATCAAACATTTTTGACAAGTCAAATTCATGAGGTAGTAATGCCAAGCACGTGTACAAGTTCCGCTAAATTCCCTTCTCGCTGTACAAATGTGTGCCTCTGTACCTGCCAATGTGCACCCAGGGAATACAGGCCTTTGACGCCAAGTGTCTGAGGAGGATGGAACAAAACTGCTACAAGGACTACAAAACCAGTTATTTAGCAAACAAGACTGTTGGGACCGTGGGACCCTTCTCCCTACAGAGAACAAGCGTATATCGGTCTGGTGTCATCTTTGGTCTGCAAGCGCTTTAAGACCCGCCCTTTGGGAAGGAAACGACGCCGTATGGACCAATAAAACAACTGACAGGCAAATTTGAAGGATTTGACCTCTCACCACCGCTCAAGACAGATACAAACTGCGTGCGCAAAAGATGAATGAATAAATAAATGTATGAGTGAAGAAAGTGTATATGTGTACAAAGTTGTACTACCCTTAAAGGTGTAAGGAATAAAAGAAATGACACATAAGAGAAAAATATAATCTCCTGTGCATTTCTATATTAGACTCACCGTTTTGCCTTCTATTTCCCAGCAGTACAGACTGTATACTGACCTTTATATGTTCCTTCCTCGGCATAGACCCGAACATCGTCTACTCTCCCGTTAACTTGCACAGTCGTCCTCATTGTTCCATTCGTGGCAATACGATAGATGTGTGTTGTTTTTGCCAAAAGTCTGCATAAAAACAATAATAAGAAAGAGTACAACCTTCATTCTACAAATGTCATGTTGATTTTATTTTCTGGTATTTTCTAGTTTACTTGATTGTGACATGGTGAAAGCTGGTAGTAGTTAGCCGAAACAAACAGAAATGCAATATAAAACCAAAAGTATCGTAGGCACAGGACTACAATATATATATATATATATATGTTTTATATACTTGACAATGTGCATGCATGATAGAGTGAAAATTTAAGCAGTCAACGTTTTTAAAAGGCTAAGTATGGGTATTAATAATTTATAATCAGGTATCTTAGCGGTTATATCAAGTCCACGTAGTAATAAACATTAAGCGAGCTTCATTCCTTAATCAACATGTGTTTGATTTGATCCTAAGCAATCACAGTATGAAATGTCTATAGGTTCACAAATAAAAGCGAAATATGAAACTGAAAATATAGCTTTAAGGCTCTTTAAACAACAAGCCACTTTTCTTTATTCTGTGCCTCACATACAAATGTTAAAACCAACTTTCTTTGTCGCTGTAATAATAATAATAATATTTTTATAGCACATATTCACACTCATAGAGAGCCTGCATTTAGCGCTTACTGCTCATTCTCTTCGCCGCTGTGTGCGATAGAAAAAAATAGAGCTTACGCTTCAGGTCCCCAGTCCGTGACAAACAACTCATTTTGGTAGATATCCAGGCCCACAAACCATGAGTCCTCCAGTTTAAAAAAAACTCTAGAACGTATGTCGTCCAAATCCGTCCATCCTATCAGGTGTGTGCCTACATCTGCCCAGTAAAGTCTTCTACCTTCACGTGCGCACCCATTGAATAAACCGTTCACACACCCATGTATTCGTTTGTGCATTGATTCATCACAAACATACGCATGCACACAAACACAAGTAAATATAAAAGAAATCAGTAATGGAAAGAAACAAATATTGAAGCTTACAGATAAATTTACGCAAAGTAAAGAAAAGTGAGATACAAGCAGCCAACAACAAATCCTTAAATAGGTTTGGAAAATAAACCATACTTTCTAAAAATAACTCAGTTTTTGAAGCAGGTAAGCAGAACGAAATAAATTATGATAGAACAAGTAAGAAGATAAATTCACATAAAAAAATAGAAAGTACAAGAAAAATTAAAAGTTTTATCTTCCGTATCCAAAGTAAGACCATACGGACAAATAAAATGAGAGGATGTGTAAATTACGCAAATGACTTTACGCAAAGTGAGATACAAGCAAACAACAACAAATCCTCCAAGACACAGGTGAAAAGAATAAAGCAAACTTTCTAAAAGTTTCTTAGAGTTTAGAAGCAGGTAAGCAGAATGAACTAAATAATGAACGAAAAAGACAAGTAAGATTAAATCTAAATAAGTTCACATTAAAAGTAATTTAAAAGGGTGCAAGAAAAATCGAACATCTTACCTGCTGTATCCAAAGCAAGACCATATGGATATTTAAGATGAGAGGATTTGGAAATTAATATCTCACGGTCCGAGCCGTCATAGTTGCACCTCTCTATTCTACTCCACTCAGAGTCACTCCAGTAGATGACACTGTTGTTTGTGCAAATGATTGGAGAACGATTGTAAAATAGGTTTATATCTCCTCTGTAAAAGCTACTCAGTGTCTGTGAGTTATGCTGTCATATTTTAACACACGATTTCTTTATTTCTTTCTCTGTCTTATTTCACTTTCATTTTTTTATTCTCTTCCTTTACACTCTCTTTTTGTTTCTTCTTACACATTTTTCCCGATGTCCCGAGTGTATCATGATTGGCATGTAAATCGCCCAGCTGCATACATTTGATGAATAACGTCCTAAACATCAACTGCTATATTATTTGTCAGCATTGTAACAGTATTATCACTAAGGATATCAGTGTGCTTTTGATCATTTGTAAGTCTTATTATAGTCACCCATTGTGTTTGTCCAGCTCGATGTCTACAGCAGAACCAATCTTTGAATCGAAGAGAATGTGATGACTGTAGTTGTAAAGTGATATCATTCCGATGACCTTGCTGCCGTCGTCGGCATAGAAAAGTAGCCTCGACATAGAATCCAAAGAAAGGCCCCATAGACGACCTCCTTAAAGACAATTAACAAATGAGTATTCATGATACCATAACACTACTTCATATAATTTTAGAGAAGTTCAGTCACTGAACCAAAATCACAAATTTCTAAAACTAAAAATAAATTAAACCGTTGCTTTCTTCTTTAAAAAATTTATCGAAGCCTTTAGCAGCTTCTAAGTCCTGGCCGCCACCCCCGTGTCAGTGATATAATGATTTTTACCACAAAACTGTGCAAACAAGGTAAATCACATTTTTGAGTTAAATCCATTTAGTTTAAAGTTTGCAATTGTTCTCTTATGGATTGTTTTGTATGTCCTTGCTATGCTGATTCATTGTGGACCACTTTGCTGACTAGCTAACGAGCTGACTGTACCACATTTGAGCCATCTTGTATCTGCTTTAGTTTTTTGTCTGTATGTCAGCACCAAAGATTTAGCGCTCTTTTAGAAACGATTCATAAATTCTCTCGACCTACAATGTAACTTCCGTGTCATTCATCGTTGTGGGAGCTGAAATTTGCAGCCATGTCCTCTGAAGTCTCGTCACTTCACCCATTGAAACATACATTACCACTTAATGGTTCAAATTTGTGCACGCGAGAATTGGCCTGTTACAAAGGCTACTTCAAACTAACATTTTTCTGCTCGAAATAACTGCTAACCCATTTTGTAATACCTAGCTGCCCTGGCATACTTTGTCTTCAGTATCTTTGGCCTTGTGTTTGCTGCTGTTAAATGTTTCTCTGTCCATTTACCTGCTGACTTGTCCCTATGTGTTTATTAGGCCTTTTGTGTCACTTATGTGTATTTTCCGTTTAGTACAGCACTTTCAGTCTAATCTTTATTTTTAAAAAGCTTTACATAATTCCTTTATTATTATTATTATTATTATTATTATTATTATTATTATTAAAATGGTTTTAACAGTTTTGTAATCTGACTTGACCTCCACTAATTCTGCGAACGAGTCGAGCATCGCTGCCATCAAGGTTAGCGGATCGGATGGTCTTCTCGTCTGCATTTGCCCAATAGATACGACCATCTACTGGATCGTAGTCAATGCTATGTGGCCTATGTAGAACATTGATCAGGATTGTAACATTACTTCCCGTGTCGATGTCTATGCGATGGATGGCGTCATAGAAGTCAGTGACAAGGAGAAACTTCTGTGGAATGATTGCTGTGGACAAGATGAAGTTTCTGACAGTATTCTGACCACAACAAGAGTAAGGTTTAACATTAATGTGAAGAGGTCACGCTAAAAGACTGTTATCTCATATACTGCCTCACCTACAAATGTGTCTTCTGTTAACCAAAAATAGTATAAGACATACTCATAAATAGAAGAAAAAGAAAAAAAGAATAAAGATAATTGAAACAAGAGATCAGGCGTGAGAAGAAGAGGTGAAAAAGGAGGAAGTAGGATGAAGGAGGACAAGAAAGGGAAAGAAAGATAAAGAATAATTTGTTTGATTGTTTTGGCTGTCGTAATTTCGTGTTGTGTTTAATGACAGTATCGTTTGTGTCCGTTTTACAAGTAAAACTACTTGCGGAATTTTAGTGTTTGCTGAGGATTTTGTAAAAGGGATATAAGCCTGCATTTCAGAAGTCAACATGCAGGAGAGAGAGAGAATAGGACAGAGAATGAAAGAACGATGAAGTTACTTAATTATTTAGTTAATTAGGGCTTGAACAAGTTTCTTTTCAACGATTTCCGTCTGAATCTACCTACGTTGTGATCTTGTGGACAGCTTTTCTTTCCCGTGATGAGAATTGTGTGAACTGAGAGATTTTGATGAGTTTCATGCTTTACCACCTGCCACGACATCTGCCTTACATTTTCTTCTTGTCTCATCATCTCCGCCAGAATTTAAATCAGGTGCCGGTTCTAAGCAAAGTCTGTTAACCCAGTTTCCAAGGCTGATCTCCTAGCAGAACTATAGTCTATTTTCTTCAATATGATGTTAACAATGACTCAGTTACAAACACCGTACTCCGGCAGGATCAAGTCATCTATTCGATTATCTCTAAGCTAGTGGCTTTGTTGTCTACAGATATATTCTTCACAACGCATCTTCTTTCTGTGTCGAATGTGTCAGTTATGAGAAATGTTTTCGATAATATTCCTATTTCCATTTCTTTCCGGTTATCTTTAAAAGCAGTTTCTTTTATTGCTGCTTTTTAATTTAAAAGACAGACATGTTGTCAGGAATGTCAGGCATTGTCGGTAGTGGTAACGGTAATGATAATGCTGTGTGAGCTATGTCATGTACTAAGTAGCCCAGAGACCCCAAGTTGAGTGACGATAGTCGAGCCAAGAAAGCGGCAGAAAAAAAAACATTGGGGAAGTTTTCCCACCGTAGAGACGCAGGATGCGTAAGTCATTGAGCTGGCCGAGAGTAAAAAAGGTCGATAGGTTACACATAGGGCAAGGGCGTATAGTGACACCCCGTGGACATTCTGTAAGCCGATGCATGACTGGTTAGATAAGTAATGACCACGAATGAATGCGAGAACGAATGAACAAATGGGAAAACACTTAAACACCTGATTACATGAACGAAGGAACGAGACACGGAAAGACGCTTTTTGAACCTAAACCTTGAAGGGAGCAGGCGTGTGTACCACCAGTGGAGTGCCGGGTACAAGGGAGTTGGAGTTGGTATCCATATCTACCTGCTAGTGATCCGTATTTGCACCAGCTAGCACCACTCGAGTCTAGGGGTGCGATAATATGATCGCAGAATACAGCCGACAGGGAGAGATCAGAGCGTACAGTCATCTGCGTGGAGTTCCAGAGGTATCAGACCTAGGAGACAGCAGAACCCACGGGCAGAGGAGGACTGTGAGAGTTCGTCAGGAGCACTTTGTGTGTTCCTTGGAACTGAGTACTGTGTGTGTTCCGTGAAACAACCCCGATGAGAGTGTTGGAATAGTTCGAGATGGTCTTCGAGGACAATAAATTCAACTTCCATCACAGAAGGAGAGGTGGATCAGTTTAAATGCTCAGATAGTGTGAGGTATGACTACCTAGTTTTAGCAGTGGACATATTATGTGTATGCTGTAATTCTTGTAATCGTTGTTACATCTTAATAACATCTCTTGTCCTAGACCAAGGTGTTGTTCATGTTGTGCGCACGTGTATGGAAGGCGGATGCTAGGATGCACGTGTAGAGGTGAAGGTGTGGCAGGTAGTGTGCAGGGGAGATCATTCCTCAGTGTGGAAAGTAACCCTTGTGTTGTGAGTCGTTAGCGTACTTGTGAGGAAACTCAACTCTCAGAGTAAATTGTAAATTGACCTTTTAATAATCTTAGGACCGGATCAAGACACGGCGTATCAATCCCAACAAGACTTATTCCGGTGGCAAGAGATAATAACATTCTCGGATCTGTAGCTAAAGTTCCAAGGACCTTGAGTGACAGGAGAGAGCTTGAATGCACGAAAAGTGTATCAATTAAAGTTATTGTTGGTTTAGTGGATAAAGTATGATATGATTCGACTAATTATTATGTGGAGATTTGTATGCTATTAGGGGTATACCATCGTGTGATTGTTGCAATATTTTCGATACGGTCGCATTAGTTGACTTGCTTTCTTTATCTAAAGAAATAAGAAAGAAACCAAAAGAATAGCAAAAGCAGTAGTCAATTTTGGGCAACATAAACAAGGGAAAAAACCCTGTACACAGGTTTGTTTTTTATTAGATGACAAAACTTGTGTATTTATATATGCTCTACATGTTCTTGACATATACTAAACAAGTATAGGCATTAGGGGAAGGAGAAACTGAAAACTTAAGGGACATAATTGGAACGGTTGGGAAATCGCTGCTTTACCTGATGAGTAAGTTGCATTGAAGCCAGTGCCTGACTCTGATGACCCAGAACGGAATCTGATCCACATGGTGTTTGATGTTGACCTCAGTGTGTCCGGAACAGTGGTGTTACAGAAGACACCCAGAGACGGTGAGTGCTCGGAGCTTCCATCCCGGATCTTAGGATGTGAGCATAAATAGGAGTTTAAAAATATTCATGATGATGACTGCTGACGCTCATAAAAGTTTCTTTCTTTGTCATATGAGAAAAAAAACTTCATAGCCTTGACCTTCGTACAAGTACGCTTTTGTACAAGAGATAACACATTCTAAGTATTTAAAAGGATTCAATGATAACATTTATATTTATTCTGCATTTTCATGATTACCATGTCTTGTAGTTACTGCTGCCGCTGCCTGTTAGTAAAGTGAATGTCATCTCATTAACATGGGTAGGTCATTGGGTAGTGAGGAGCTAAAGATTACTTTTCTGGCAGCTAGCATTTTGTAAGGACGGTGTTGTTTTCTCTCCTTGTCTTCGCTCTACCTTTACTAAACCATTAATGGAGTCAGAAACCTATTCCTGACAAGGAACCAATGGTGTAACAACTTGATTATCTGCTTTGCCAATACACTTGTCAGCTGAAATGTTACTTAAGGAACATTTTTTCTTTGTATGTGTTTAAGCGGCTGAGCTAAACTAGCTTCAGTATATCAAGTCAGCAGCAACAATTCAACTGCTATATATTACATTTTAAAAGTCAGAACCCATGACTATCGAAAATAAACGTCCGCCATATAACTTTTCATCCTCCTACAGACGGCAGTAGATCTCTTCAGTACGAAAGTCCTCCTGACGCGTTTCTGTCCGACTTCCCACATGTATACGCGCTCGGTAGCGTTCGAGAAAGTTGGAGAAGGTTCGCGGAAGTTCGGGAAGGTAAACAGTGGTTCCCGAGACCTGGTCGAGGGGCGAACATCTGCGCTGCTGTATACACACCAACTTCGCGCAGTGTGCTAAAACTCATCTTAAAACCGACCCGAGTCTCTATCGATAGCATGATACGCCTCAGTATTTTGGGGGTGTAGGTAACTTTCTCCTGGAAACCGTCCTCGACTTGTTCGTCAACAGTCTGGAGAGCAAAAACGTTCCCTTTGAGGTCCACCGTACTAGCCGCTCATTGCACACGGCCTGTAATAAAGGCCTGTCTAGCTCTCTCTCGTCACGCACCGCACCTCGAATCAACAGATCGGTGCGGCTTAGGCACCTACCCCCTACCCGCTAGCTGTAAAGTAAGAGGTTGTAGCTCCCGACATCGGGAACATATTCAGGCGCTGACACAGAGAGTGATGATGACCTTGTCTAACTAGCCTGGAGTTAAATCCAAAAGGGAGGCATCTCTCAACTCCCCTCACACCCCCCCCACCACCACCACACACACCTCGCGAATTTCTTTTGATTTAGAGAAGCAGTCAGACCCAAATGTTGCAGAGACGTTCAAGACCAGAGGTGGAGGTAAATTTACCACACTGATCTTGGTGGACTTGGATGTAGATGTCACCACTGGAATCAGCAAAGAAGTGCTACTGTCAACAGCCCAAGAATGTCTTAGGCGTCAAGGGAGAAAGAAACTACCCTGGGTCACGAACTACATCCTACATTTTGAGACCACTAGAGCCTTGAATGCAGAAGAAAATGCATATAACTTTACCTGCACTTTGATATTCAAATTGACATGTTTAGTAAATGTTTAAAACCTATTTCGCTGTATAAAAGTGAACTCTGGTCTTTTCAAACTCTTGATTTTTGTGACAGGATGCAACTAAGATTTAAGAAAATGTAGCTGAGTGTAAACACTAGCACCAACATGTATGGTGAGGGGCGATCTCGGCGTTTTTCCTGTGTCAATCTTTGCAAAATATAGGCTACTGTGCTTCGAGTATCGACTATAATTATATGAACCTTTAATCCGGAGCACGAAAATTACCCGCCCTCCTGTTCCCATCGGACAAGATTTTATTTGATATCTCATTATGTGAATGATGATGGTTTAACTACGTGCGTTCATTGTTAGATACGTGACACCTTTCGTTCATCTGGAATCTTTATAAAAATAAAAAAACTCTCAGCTGTTACCATAAGTTTTCATGTTATAGTACGGAGTGTTGAAGAAAATTAATGGCATATTATGATCATTGTATGCAAAAAGGAAGAGGGGAGAAAACTAGTGAGTCTGTGGGTAACGATGATTGAAGGATATATATATATATATATATATTAATTTGTATGTGTTTTTGCGTCTGCGTGCGCTTCCTCAAAATGTTACACATCATCCCTACTTACTGTGTTCTTTTATGATAACAGGGGATAAACGATATCAAAGTACCGTTAGAATAAAATAATAATTTGTTCTCAAGTTTTTGTCGAGTTGTTGACACCAAACACATTCAGTCCTTCTGTATATATTTTATTTTTTCTTTTAGCCAATCTTCTACCTCAAATTTCTCAGCCTCGTTTTGCTAGCTAGATATTTCCTGTTTGTATTTGTCTGAGATCGCTATCCATTACTCAAATTAATTTATTTTTCAGGTTCCTTTCATTCTTTATTGTTCAACTGCATTTTATTTAGCCTTAGGTTACTTTATATCTCTAACAAAGTATGAAAACACCCCATCGAAATACGCAATATATCTAAATCTTCCAAACTAGTGTCACAATAACACATGCTGTATTTCTAAAATGCCAGATAATCTTTCCGTAAACAAATGTGAGGAAACAAACACAAACCTGCAAATAGTCAAAATTGCAGCTATTGGTTCCAGTCTCAATTTCAAATGTAACAAATGTCAAGGTTATGCGATGGCCTTGTGTTGTGTTGATTATGTAGGTACAGTCTTCATTAGGCGGGTACTGACTGGGGTACAGCGGAGATGAAACGGAGCCACTGGGTGAGGTGTACACACCACCACAGGCTAGAATATATTGGGACAACAAAAGCCAATACAAAAATGTAAGACTTCGTCATAATAAAACATTTGGCCGCATCAACTATGCATTCGAGACTACGTGGCTACGTGGATGTGGAAGGGACAGAGACGAGTGTGTTTTTTGCAGACTGATTTTCAACCAAAATATTCGAACTTTTCTGTGTGACCTCCTCGTGATCTTACCTCGTGTTTGCTGTACGTGGTGCTGAATCAAGAGAGTAAACAAACACACAAGAAGCTGTATAGTCATCTTGATCACTGAAATTAGAGCAGGAGATGAAAAACATATGCTTTTTAAAATGAGATTTGTTTATATAATGTATTCAAGATAAACAACTTGACATCTTCAGTCAGGGTTAGACATCTTCAGTAAACCTTCCTGCAAATTGCAGTGAGTCTAATTCACTTCCTAGGGATGTCAAAATGCTTTTTTACAATTGTCCAGAATTTTTGCAAGGGATGTGGATGATTGAGACAAAAAACATTAAAGTTGACTGGGAGTAGCTTTCTTGGGAAGTGTAACAATGTTCGAAAATTTCAGAATGCCGAGCTGTGACCTAAACACAGACAGAGTTGAAACACGTGTTGTAAGACCTCACCCAATTGAGCAAAACATCAATGGAAGACACGCCAATGATCCATCTGGCTCCTGCGCCTTTTCGACCTTTAACTTCAACCGGACCTTCACGCAAGTGACTAATTTCTCTTATTTTTCCAGAAAAGCCGCGCGTCTTAAAACGTGTATAAAATTATTCACAACATTTGGAAATTTCTTATCACTTTGCGCCATTATATTTGACTGCTACAGTCCACTAAGTGACTAACAAAAGCCATAGACTTAAATCTTTCTAGAAATAGCGAATGTGAGTAGTTCACTTGCGTTGCTCAATCGTGTCTTTGTACTCCTTTCCGCCTTAAACATTTTTATCCTTATCCTTTCACATCCTTATTCGTTGTTTTCTTTTTGTTTGTTTGTTTCTTGCAAAGGCATCGCAAGTGAAAAAAATATTTTTTTATTACCTAGCTCACATTTAAATCCTTTAGTCAACTGAGTTTTGTTACTCGCAACAGTTTTGCAAAGTAGTACTGTATCAACTGAGCAGCACTACCGCATGAATAATAAAAAACATTCAACATGATGCAAATCATTACAACACCGCAAATATACAATACCATTATCTGCCCAATATTTACCCACTGAGCAACAAGTTCCAGACACCAGCAAGCAGGCCTAAACAAAGGGTCAGATACAAGCTATTAAAGATAAGAAGCCCCAAAAGATTGCATAGGCCTGGCCTTATAGGCAGATGGGATTATGTGATGTGTGCAACTCGGTATTCTTCGTGGGACATCGTTATAACTTCAAAAAAGACGCTTTTCTTGAGTTTCCCGTTTTGCCCTGTACACATACTGATTATGCGTTTTCAACATTTTCTCTAGATTACAAATGTTAAATGGCCCAGAATATACTGATGACACTGATTTAACAATAGATGTATATTATTTACGCTCTGTCGTTTATGGACGACGACGACGACGACTTACCACGAAATGCGATATTTTCGACTTGCTTGAAGAATCTCCTCCCAGACAAGCCCACAGTTGAATGTAGGTAAAGATGGTGCAGTGATGTCTACTCTGCTTTGAATTTGTTTCGTCAAAGACACAGAAGAGAAAAGGATGCAAACGAATTTACCTTCTTCACAAAGAGCTTCCTCGTCAAGACGCCCAGACGTCGTGCGTTGTGAAGATTTATAAAGCACAAGAGACTTGACTTCCTTGTCTCACGGGCACACAGGCGATCTATTGGTTGAACATACGTCACGACCAGTTTACAGACATTTGATTGGTTAAGCATACCAGGAAGTCAGTTAAAGACGGCGTTGCCAACAGACATTTTCTCTGGGCATAAGAGTGAAGGAAAAAAGCGTCAGCAGCAATCATCATTCATCATCAGAGACATGTGAAGAAGGAAAATATTTGGCATCCAGCTAACATGTTCTGATAATCATGCAGTTCAGTAACTAACAGTTATAGATTTCACCATTATACACCATGGTGTTTTTTTCTGAGATTTTTCACAACCGACTTTCATTCGTTTTTGTTTTTTTTTTTCGTTTGTTAAGGTAATCGAAATAATTAATGCACAGGTAAAGATTTAGTCGAAATCGTTTTTTTCTCCCTTGTGTAAGAAGGACTGTAATTCACATCAGTGTTCTTCCAGCAATAAACAGGGCATTCAGTATGAAATTACTTATTAAAAATATGCAGTTTTACAATTGCGGACTTAAAAAATATTTTTTATTGATTGTTATATGCTATGACTATTATTATTCTCTTATCTGTCTGGCTCGATGTGATGGGTTAAAGGGATGGTGGACTCTCTTGAGCGCGGATCCCGGTAGTGCACTTTCCTGGTGGATCTTCACAGGGCGAGCAACATTTCTATCGATTCCGTCTGCAAGTACCATGTAGAACGAGTATGCTTATTTTTGGTGTGGCCTTAAAACATTGTAACTGTTGGTATTTCTACCTGGAGATTAGAGCATCTACCTGGATAATCGTGATTGTGTGGCCTGACACAGACCAAAAGGTGTCAGGCGTTCTGAGCGCTGGCGGCTTTTTACATGTTTCGTGAGTAATTGTGTTCGTTTTTTACACCTGTCGAGTGAGGAAAACCTGTCAACCTAATGAGAGCCTCGCCTTTCTGCATCAGATGACCCCAGGCCTTCATCTCTCTGTGTAAACAGAATATCACTAGTCAGTGAGCGGGTGTATCTTTGTGTTTTCTACCGACATCTTGTGAATCTACTTCACACCCCATTTCATAACGAAGGTTTAAGCCCGTGTTACCCGTGTTCAACTCAAAATAGAACTAGTTTCTAAGTCTATATGCAAAGAGTAATAAACCCTGCCCTTACATCTTGCTGTGTACATTATTGAAAAATATTATTTGGAAAGCAGGATGCTCAGCTTAGGGACCTGACTCCTATTCTCATAACGTTGCAATGATCGTAGATTAAGGAAGGGAAAGAAATGTCTGTACATGTCGCTTTGATATGAATGATAGTTTATTCATTGGTCCTAAAATTTAGTTTCGTTCTGTTTATTTTGTATTTCGTCTTCTATGTTTATCTTCCCACCTGGAGTTTCCGCGCTATGTCAGTGTATGTTTCAAATTTGTTTTGAATATTGACCGGTGGTTAATACTTTCGTCCAGGAATTTAATATAACACAACTTATAAAAGGGAAATTGTTCGTTGTGGGTATAATGTAGTGTTTTCTGTGACATGGACGAAAAGTGTTGAAAAGAAAAAAGAATGACACTGTGATCATAACAAATGGGACTACGACACACTCATCAGAAAAACAACAGCGAAAAATCAAAGCGACAACCATCAGTATTAGAATGACTTTCTATGTCCATCAACGCTACAACAGACACATCGCCATTAATATATAGTCTGCCACTGTTACCACAGAATTTCCTTTACCGACTTGACAGCAACAGCAAAATCATCGAATATGATCTCCGACAAAAAGTATTCGCTACAATATGCAAAATCCCATCAAACTTCTTACCGATGAATGACATATCTCTGATTTCCTTGACCGTACCCGTACCCACACAACACACCCGTACGAAAGCTTGACACCCCATAATAGTATTTGCAGCTTGGTTGTTTTTGTTACGGATGGAAACGTATGGATGTTGATGTGCGTATTATCGAGCGACGAAGCATAAGTCCCATGTGCCTATGTCGTCGTCAATGGCTCGTATTGGGTCCTAAATTTACGATGATTGATGATGATGATGATGATGATGATGATGATGATGATGATGATGATGATGATGATGATGCGCCAGTTTCCGCATCACAGAGATACGCACAATGCGCAGTGTTTCCAACAGCCCCCAGCCTGCGGGTCAAATAATCAGCGGTGTCAGCCTCTCCAAGAAAACAGAGTCTTTGTATTCATTTTCAGACGAACGCTTTATTTACAGGTTGTACAACAGGTTTCACTTTTGCAAATCGACAACACACGCCGGCAATACAATTCACAATACATCACTCTGAAGACTATCTTAGCAACGACTCCTGCTACTCCAACGGCGACACACACACCTGACACAAGCCAAGGCGATACAGGACTGACACAACTCATTAGCGGCGATCACACGCCCTTAAAATCTCTACCTTGCTCTTTAATTTCTCTGTTTCATCCTTACTCCTCCTCCTCCTTTTTTATCACGCACTCTCAAAGCTTAAATACAGGTACAAACACATGTAGAAGCATCCAGCATCTCTACTCGTCACGCATGCCTCTCTCGCATCGAACATTCCAGGTATCACGGCTTGGGTCAGTCACACTCGCTCACCACTTGCTAGAATGATCTCGACTCACTTGATTATAGTCGTGCGACCAACCGGTAGGTCAACCAGGGTCAGATACCCCATCAGATCGCTGACACCGCGGGTGACACCTCACACAGACCGCTACCACATTTAATTTGTTACAGTGTTCATTTGCGCTGGCTCCATCTTTTTATTAACCTGGGTGGTGGGGTGGATGTGGGGAAAGGCTTTCAAGCTTAACACAATACAGTATTTTTGTGGTGATGAGTAAGTTAATTGATAATTCCTATAGCATACATCGTGTTTATTATCTGATGAGAAGTAAGGGTTCATGACACCATGCTGTCCTTCGTACCTGGCTTCGGCTACTTGGCTAATTGCCGCTGTGCTCTCTAAGAATAATCTGTCTGGCACTTATCTCTCGTACGCCGATGTTCAAGATTTTTTTCTCTGATTTGGTTCCTTCTGAAGCCTTTTGTTTGAATAAAATGTTTTGCTGACACAGTGATCGTAAGCCTATGAGTTTTTCCGTTTTAGATGTTTTTCTATCTAATTTGTTTCCTTCTAAAATTGTTTGAATACAAATAAAAAAACAATACTTGGAATTTATCGTTTTTCCTTCATTTCTATGTTTCGTTTTGTTATTTGTTTGTCCAATTGTTTTTAAATCTTAACATTGTCTCTGAAACTTGTCATTTTTTCAAGATTACATCCAATGTTTAAAACGTGTTTGCGCGGAAAATTCTGTATTCTTTGTCCAGACAAAAGGTAAAAGGAATGAAAAGAACCAGTCCATATAGTGTGATTTCCACAGTGCTAACCAGACGTGATTTTTTTGAAAGAATGCAAGTCTGTCACTAAAGAGAGAGCGAGAGAAAGAGAGAGAGAGAGTGTGTGTGTGTGTCCTCTGAATAAAGAAACGAACCTCCCGAATATTGTAAAATTATTTGTATTTAAACTGTTTGCAGTAATTTTCTTTCAATTATATTTGTGGCGTAGCTTAGATGTAAGAAGCGAATCAACCGAAAGCTTGCGGATTAAAAACGATTAATAAAGCTAATGAAACGTATGCCTAACATCAACAACAACGACAACAAAAATTACAAAATTCAGTCTACATGCATTGCCAACAAACAATTAACACCTAAATAAAATTTTGAGTATATCTAAATATTTGATTAATAATTACTTACAAAAATGCCCACGAGTGACTTTCTATTGAACCGTGAATGATAACAAAAGTAGAAAAAAATTTTCTGACCTAAAAAGCAAGTACACTTTCGGATAAGTTCCGTCCAACAGTTTATATTCTACGGTAAAAATAATGTAATTATTATTAGTTTCTGAAACTCGTATCCAACGAACTGTCGTCTGAGGAATTCTCTGGGCAAAGGCAGCTGCTAGGACCCTGTGCTGCAATAAAAAAAAGTATGGAACGCAATCGGTTATTTAGTATAAAATACTGCCAAAGACATCAATATTTCGAAATGACTTTAAATTAGTCAGCCTACGTGTGGATGAGTGGCGCACTGGGTGGGTGTCGCCATGGTCATGTGCTGTAATGGGAAAAAAACACGAAATGGAGTCGGTTTTTAGCTTAAAATACTGAAAATACTATCATAGAACGAGCATGGTCGGTTGATTACACTATTTTATATGTTTGTAAAATGAACCAACAACAACATTTTAAAATGCCTTGCTTTAGTTCATAATTCAGTGGTTAGTGTAATTTTGTAAATTTAATTTTGTTTTGGACTCACAATCTTTCTAGCGATTCATATTCCGCATCTAAAGCAAGCAAAATCAGCTTAAAAAACTTACTGCAAGGGTAGTTACAATAGATAGGACCAGTAAATGTTTACATCATATCACACAACCCTTCTTTCTTTACTAGCAAATGTCCCTGAGTCACTAATTAATATAAATTGAGGTAAACGTTTGCCTGAAATAAAACGGACACAAATAACAAATAAACTGAAGGACAATGTCAACCAACATCATTGAGAAAAAATTGATATCAGAATATCAAAATATTTAGTACACAACCGTTCCACAATCACTATGCATACCACGTTAAAAATGAAGATATATAGAACATAAACATAGAATTAAAACATAAGTCCACAAGTGCATACACATATGTGCATTAAATTTATGTTCACATGCATACACCTCTGATATTTTTTTAAATAAATTGTTCAAAAAGTTTTTGACCTTGTATTTGCTGTCAGAGGGACATTGGTGAATACAGCAGATAACCAGATTCTTCACAATCGTCTTTGATGAGCATGCCAAACCACTCAAGAAACATAAAAAAATAAAACAAAACCAGCATAGAGGTAAATATCTATTCCTCGTCTCTGGGAAAACCCATAACACAGCTTCCAAACTAGTTACAGCATGCTTTCCAAGAAATTTATCTGCAGATCTGAAACATTTTTCTCTTCTTTTACAGATGTAACCCAACGTTTAAAATAATGTTTAAAAACGCAGGATTTTTATTTACAAGTATCTTACCTTTTAGAACAAGTAGACAATCTCTGTATCAGGAATCTCACGTGAAAGAAGTCTTCTGTGCTAGGAAAACTGTTTACGAAAACTGACTTCTGCTTTTTTATCATTGTGATGTCACCTGGTCATTATCTGTGAAGATGAACCAGATGCTCACTTTTATGTAACGGAAACTTGTTTTACGGATTTGATTCTGTTGAACTGCGTACTGCATTAGGTCATACTGTTTCCTTACTTCAGAATGTTTGTAGATTCTTCATGTTGCTGTTTAAATGACATAACCATGTGACTTTAATACAAACATAAATTCTTAAATACTTACTAGTGAGGCTTTTACTTTTGTTGTGTGGGAGTGGTATGCAGATGTTACAGCTACCGTTGTTAGAGCTGCACCCAGTCTGCTCCGAAACTTGTTGTGGCTCAGTAATTTTGTGTTTGAGTTTCTTGAAAAAAGTACAGTGCATGTTGGTATTTTTTCATTTCAAAAGAAACACTGAAGTCTCTATCATCCCCACTTTCAGGTAAGTTTTCGGTACCAACAGCCATTGCGAGGGCGGATATGCCTAGCATGGACATAAAGGCGCACACCAAATTTTCTGTAAGAAGAATTGTTCCATAAAAAAGTAAAGAAACAGTTCCCTTCACACCTTAAACTCATACACATCTAAGCTGGTTCATTAGATAAAAACATATCTTAAAATAGTCTATTTTGGGGGCAGCAGTAGTAGAACTGAGATGCTTAAATAGCTTAGACTTTATATCCTATCATTGTTGTCAACAGTACAGTTTGTGTGGCTTCAATGCAGAGAAGTAAAAAATTTCAACCATACTTTTCTAAATTATAAACCCTTTTTCACTAAATCAATCAGGACAAGTGTGCAAACTGTACAAAAATGGGTGAGTTATGGCTCAGGCCGATTTCATACATTACATAGCCAAAACACAAATAGCCACAATCAACAAATGAGTGAATTGACCATTATTCGCAACATTTGGCTCAGCAATTACTATGGGAACGTTATTTTTTTAACAGAACAAAAATAAAACACTCACGTACCTGGTCAGAAAACATTCTGGTGGTAAAGTTTTGAAATCATATTGCGATCCAAGTATAGCCGATTTTAGTAACAATCATGACCATTTTCTTAGACACTCTTAATGCAACACATTCATCCTTCTCTCTACAGACCTTCACTAGTCTAGATGTCATTCATCCACACGCCTGTCATTGCTTTATCTATTAATCCCACAGTGAGTCCCTGTTGGAAAAGCATCAGATATTACCTAAATGTTTTAAGGTCCGTGTTCAACCTTCGATGATCATTACCTATATGCTTTTAGACATTAAATGCGGAAATAAAACTAAAAGTCAACACACATGTAATAAACATACGAATAAATTTCTCTATTTTTGTGGGCAGGCATGCCTGCAGGTGCCTGTGTACACATGCATGTCTATGTATTTATCAGTAATTACAAAGGTTGATCATTGATATCTTCAATGTCAATGAATACATAATAAGTATGATCAGAGTTTTTCGCTCCAGAGTTTTAAAAAGACAAGACTGAGACTGACAAAAAATGCAGTAAACACGTGTTTCTCAACTAGTTAAACCATAAATCAAAACATTAATTTTCGTTCCTTTAGAACTTAAGGGTTCTAACATATTGATAAAAGAAGGTGTTTTACTCATCTGCACAACAGCGATCCCGTGAAAAAAACTCCTTTGTGTTCCGACCATTTGTTGTCGCGACAGTAGCGGCGGTGACTACCACAACAGCATTGAAGCTAGTTGTAAAAGGAATGTGTTTTTCTAGAGAACAGTTTTCATTTTAATAAACACTATTCTGTGTTTTCATTTGTTTGTTTCGTGACGAAAATGTTTGTGTACATTTTACATGCTTACAAACAACTGCGATATTTCTTTAACACTTACTTCCCTGTGAGATGCATTTACTTCCGTTTCCTGCAGTTGGTATACAGATGTAACTACATCCACCGTTGTTGCCACCACACCCATTGGGTTCTGAAATTTGACATTTAAAAATTATTTTGAACTTTGTAATCTATGTGTTAAGAGTTGTTCCTTCTCTAACGTTTATTTGAATAACATTAAGTTCGATTGCACTGTGGTCTGGCACCTTTGCCGGGATGTAGCCTTAGTTGCTGGCTCACCAATTCACCATCACCTAGACTGCCCTGCTACCAATATGTAAAACTGAACTGTCACATGCCATTTTAGGGTGCAGCTGTGGAGAAACACTTTTGTATCTGACATGTGTAGCGAAAATAGAACTTTTCTTGGTCTTTGTTATCTTTGAAGTTATCTGTTTCTCATTATCTGCTCATCCATTCTACGGAGAGCAGAAAGGTTCTTTAAAACAAAACAGATGGTTTATATTTAGAAACATTGACATGAAAAAGTCCATTCCCCTTACAGTCATTTTTTGCTTTATGGCATATTATTATTATGTTAATACTTCCTAATTGTATAGACTGCTTTAAAATACAAACATTCCGTTGAGGTAAACGAGCTTCATCTCTGAAGATAAAAGTGTACCGGCTGCTAGTTATACCTTTATCCTCTGTTTCTTCTGCGTAGACTCGGATGTCCTGCATTCGTCCTTTCATCAATATAGTTGTAATGTTCCTCCCGTCCGTGTTGATGCGATGAATGTAACTTGTTGTCGTCTGCATTCTTTTTTTAACAAACGAGTCGCGAAAATGCTACGAGCAATCACGTGACTTATTTCACGGTGAAGAAGGATACACAACTGCACTACATTTAATTATTTACCAATTCTTCTTAAAAACTGTAAATGTTGTCTGAACAATTCTTTAAACTGTACCAGCCATACGTAGTTGACTTATTTTATCATTATCTTGTTTACTCTATGTGTTTGAAATATGTTTTGCCCATGTCTTATCAATGTTAATAATGCGCAATTTATATAAGGGTTGTGTTTTCAAGATGCGAGGGAGACGAGAATGCAGAAGAAAGGGACATTACATTATATAGATGTGCGACCGCTATAATATTTTAATAGCACTTACTTCTTAGGTCCCCAGTCAACGACAAACAGTTCATTGAGGTAGATGTCCATGCCAATGTAGTCATTGTCCTGCTCTCTGTCGTTAAAAATCACCGACGTGCTTTTGCCTTCCAAATCCATCCATCCGATGTCTTGTGTAAAGCTGTCTGCCCAGTACAGTCTCTCAGCTTTGCATTCCCAATTGTTCATCCAGCCAGTCATTCATTTTACGCCCGTTCATGCAACCAAAGATATTTTGAGAGGGAGCGAGAGACGTACAAGTATGCAAACACATGCACACAAAACAGAGATTTAAGTACTAAAAATTCTTCTTGAAAACTTTCATAAAATTTAAAAAGTGCAAGTATGATTATCGATATTAAGTTGTATAACAAAATAAAACGGACATAAAGGAGTAAGATACAGAAGAGAGACGAGATGGAAAATGAGTAGAAGTAATGATTAGGTAAATGGCCGACGAGGAGAATGAAGAAAGGGGCGACACGGAAGCTTTCCTTCCTAATTTTCATCTTTAAACGAAATATAAAAGAACGAATGAGAAGAGGCAAGCTAGAGAAAAAAGAAAAAAAAGAAGACATCAAACAAAAAGAAAATTAAAATGAATGAATGAAAAAAAGAATCTTACATCTAGTATCCAGGGCAAGGCCGGTTGGCATGAAGGTGACGCCTGACTTCAGTGTCTTACGACTTGTTCCATCATAGCTAGCTCGCTCTATCTTGTTTGTCGACCCCCATACAGTATAATACATCACCCTGTTGGTGTTTCCACAAAGATCAGAAGATATGTTTCAATTTTCACTTCTTAAAAGACAAAAGGATCGACTAGAACGATTGAACTAACTTAGTCTTTTTATGTAAAGAAACTTTTTAATCAGATAAAAGAAGGAAACAAGTTTAAACAAAGTGTACAAAATTTATAACAAACTAATTGCTAATTAATCCTAAAACTGCACTGTTTTTTTTTAAATTCAGTATTGAAAACTTCATGCGATGCAGTCTTTTATATGGATATATATGTATATACTGAGAAAGGTTGGAATGTGCAGATTTACTAGTATAATAATTTTAAGGTAGGATAATTTAAGATGAAACATACGTATTTTGTGTGTCATAAAACTGTGAAAATGACACATTGTAATGTTGCAAATGTATTTGTCATTTGTAAAATCATTTGTAAAATCATTTGTAAATACTCACAAGATGAGCTTAAACTTACTCCCGAAGATATAATCTTCTGTGTCTCTGAATTTTTCCTATATTTGTTTCGTTTGCAATGTTTCTGTCAAAGTTCCTAGGTTGATTACCCTCTGTGTTTGTCCAGCTCAAGGTCCATAGGAGCCTCAAGGCTAAAGACAATAACAGTGCGGTGGACCTTGCTGTACATTGTTATCATGCCAATAACACAATTGACTGTGTCAGTGTAGAAGATTAGCCTCGACAGCGAATCTACAGACAGGGCTTGTAGCGCAGCTCCTTAAACAAGATAATGTTTAATTTTCTGTTATTTGTTGTGAAATAGACGGTAAACTTATAAATATCTTTGACAGTGCAAAATATGTTTTTTTTCAGCTGACGGGCAAAAGCTTGGTAAATGATAACACTGAGTGAGTTGCTCATTTTTATCCTCGAGCTACAACACCTCTGCTCGCCATTTGGCTGAAGGATTGACAAGACAAGGGAATTCATGAGTATTTGGGATTAAAGTGTTGTCGCTTCTGTCCATGATGTGGCCTGTAGACTTAAAATAAATCTGGGATTATTCAATATTATTTTTGGAAGTGGTTTCTAGTATTGGGGTCTCACAACCACCCAGGGTCTGACATGCGGGGCCTTTAACCACATGGAGAACTGATTTTGTCAAGGTTTTCTGCAAATATTATGTTCAAAATAACGAAGCGAATTACAACTTTAAATGCTTAAATTCATTGTGAATATTAGTACCTAGACTTGAAATACCAATCCCAAATGGGCACAAACTTGATAGCTTATAAACACTTCATGTGTATCGAGTCCTGCTTAAGGGCAATGCGGTCTGTCAAATGTTATTACCTCCCTTCTCTTGTGTTTCTCTATTTCTGAGACCAATTTTACGAGAGAAAAAATTTATACAAAAATTCCTCAGAATTGCAGAAGGCAGTACTGACTTGTACTTAGGTTGCTAATGAGCTGAACATCACTGCCATCAAGGTTAGCGGAAACGATCGCCTCATCCCACATCTGCGCCACGTACATGCGGTTCTCAGATGAGTCGTAGTCGACACCAGCAGGATACTGTAGCCCGTCCACAGAAATAATAAACTGACTCCCCGTGTCGATGTCGATGCGGTAGATAATAGATGGCTCATACACAGTAACAAGAAGGAACTTCTCGGGAATAATTTCTGTGAACAAAAACAATTACAGGCGTAAACTAAACAAACCAGAGACATTTACCTCTAGGGTTCTGTATGATTCTTTGATGTAACATTGTCGTAAAATGTCACGAGTAAAGAGATACACACACATTACAGATAGGAACGCCATCTTACAAGCTGTTTCTCTCTCTCACACACACAAATCCACACACACACACACACACACACACACACACACACACACACACACACACACACACATATGAATGTCGGGCATAGCCTCCCCGGTTTGATGCGTTCAACTAATAAAGTGTCCTATTGGGCAGAGCGATTAAACTGGGATCAAACCCTCAGATACACTGGGGAAAGGTAAAGTGGCAATATTGAATTCAGCCCTGCAAGCTCAAGAAATCACACTTGTGGCTACGTTTACAAAAATTTTTTTACAAAAAAGTAAGCTAAGGATGCTATTAAGCAAGTTAAGAGATGAAGATGAATTCATGAGATAAAAAGATTAGATTTTCTTTTTACCTGTAGTGTAGTTGGCCTCGAAGCCTGTTTCCGTTTCTGATGAGTTCGAACGGAATCTAATCCACATGGTGTTTGCACTTGACCTCACTGTGTCAGGAACTGTCTTGCCACAGAACTCACCCAGAGAAGGTGAGTCCTCAGAGCTGCCATCCCTGATCTGAAACACACACACACACATATATATATACACACACACACACACACACACACACAAACAAACACACATTCAAGCACGTAGCTCCTGTCTATGGTGTTGGTCTCTGTGTCCTGTGTACAGGCTGGTACTACAGCAAACAGGGCAGGTAGCTAGAATGAATGTATACAGCCTTGCATAGAGTTATGGGGGCTACATCACACGTTTTTCAATCCAGAAGTTGAGGTCTGCTATAATACCGGAACACACGCGAGCTGATTGTCGGTATACTCGTCGGTGTACATCAAGTACATTTGTTCCACTGCCATAGTGTACTGAGTTCTCACCGCTGCTGATTCACTTGATTATGTCGAACAATTTTCAGGCTGCAGAGCTGCAGCCAACTCCCAACAGTGAAATAAAAATATCGGCAGTTAAAGGTCAAAGTCCATTGAAAAATATACCAGGAGAAAAAGAATTCCGTGACAAAGTAAGCAGGGAGCGGTGAAATAAGACACAAACTGAAATGCTGAAAGATAATGAAAAGCATGAATGGAAGTGCAGGGGTCAGGTCGGCTGGTCAAGCCCACGCACGAACTAGCACTGAAGATTTGCATCCAATGCTTATTTCTCTCTCTATATATATATATATATACTTGCTCATGAATATATCTCTTGTATCCTATTTTTGCTTCCAGACATTTGATGTAGTGTCTATATAAGAATTTATATAGTGTTTGTCGAGGTTTCTGTTTATATATTTGTGTCTATGACTTTCTTTGTATATTTGTCTTTTGTGCGTGTCTTTCTATATTATCGATGTCTTTCTAAGCATACAAGCATTCCCTTCGTCTCATTTACCCGTTTCTGTGTCTCTCAGTATGATTATAAATCTTTTGAGGTGAAAGGAAACAGAAAAGCTATGATCACATTTACAAACCTTTAGAAAGTCGTAATTGCAGCCACATGTTCCAGGATGTAGATGAAATGTCCTGAATCTCAAGGTAATGCGAGAACCCATTGTGGAATTGATGATATAAATGCAGTCCTCATTTGTCGGGGAATAGTTGCCGTAAAGCGGGGACGAAATGGAGCCATTGGGCGAGTTGTACACAGAGCCACATGCTGCAAAAAAGAAAAAAAATTTGCTTGAATTATTACAATAACAGATCATCCCCTACTATTTTTATATTGTTGAGGGTTGAGACCACACATTTCTCGGGGGGTCAGATGTTTTGTGAAGACGGTGCCTATCTGCTCTCCCCCTCCCTACTTTATTTGTTCTCAACCCTAAGTTAAGACACCCATTACCAACACCTGACTTGGCTTGATTAAGTCTGCTGAGTCACATGGGTATCGATCCACCTGACCTCGTGGTTCAGACGCTCTATTCACTGAGATATTCGTTTACCCATTGATGTAGGATTATCAAAGTAAAGAATTGAAAGATAATTATCATAATTAACTGAAACAACTGTTTATTTCCTGAATGTCAACATAGAAAAACAGCAAAATAACTTGTAATAAATAATTAATAATTATTTAATTGTTTGATAGTATCGATATTATCAAATATGTTTTATGATAAGATAATTCGAAGTGTGCATACATGATCCCTTGTGACCTGTGTGCTAACAAGTTCCTTGTGTTTACTAGTTTCACTTTACTGAATTCTGACAATGTTATTTTCACCTTGAACTTGACGGTGAACCAAAGGTATGAGTAACCAAAGCAGATGTTGAATAAACATGGTGATCACTGAAATATGTAGAACAAAAAGTCACGTGACAGACTTTGTAGCAAAAAAGACTTATCATGCTCATTACAAAGTAGCGGTTTTCTCTCAAATTATTTTAATTAGTCAATTTCTTATAGATTTTCAATACGAAAATTGCAATAACACGTGGTGAAAACAGCTGACTCAAGTTCTTCCGACCAATTCAGTCAGACAAAAATCCTTAAATCAGAGGTTAATGAAGCATGTGTTTAGTATTTTAGTATGTTAGTTGCAAGCAATTTAAACAATACATAACACACTACTCCTTTCGACTTTCTTCTTTATATGGAAAATACTAAAACCTATTTTGCAATAAAGCTAACCACATTAAATCTGTACAATTTTTTTAATGCCCATACAGAGCTAGGTGCCAGTTAAAAGGACACCTACCCTTTTCGCTAACTGTTAAAGTAACTGGGGATTGTACACTTTAAAAAAAACTATCTTGACAAAGAAATGTAACTATCAAATTAAGGAGAAAAAATGTTATATTTATTGCCGAGCCAAATCAGGAGTTTTTAAGTGAAAATAATATCATTTAATCTGGAAAAGTTATGTGAGGGAAATGCTCAGAAGACAGTGCAGTGTCACTAGAGCACAACCCACTTCACAACAAAACAGAGGGAAAAGCGCAAGCCACATGTTACATTGTTTTCTGCTCAGCGACAGAACCATCTATGAAATAAAGTTGTAGAAAAGAAAATAAACAAGAAACTGAGCCTAGAACATCTACATCCCTAATGAAGCAATTTTTTCTCGGTCGGCCGGCACTCGACAAGCACCTCAAACATCGCCTCCGACATGACAGCATCCACATCTCTAGTCACAACCTGATTCTCAAGAAATCACTGTGACACTCGCTGATAGACGTATATTGAAGCAAAGCTTCGCAGCAACAAAGAAAAAGCAGTAGACACAATTACTACAGCGATAGAATAAATGGAATTCCCCATATTCGTGTTGCAACAGTAAGTTAAGAGACTGAAATCTGAAGTCGTGGAACTAAGAATAAAATCAGTAAAAAAAAAAAAAAACCCACAGGTAACACACTATTATTTGGAATGTACTACAAAGGGTAGAATAACTGTCTACCTTAGGTCTCGGGATTTTATTTAATACATATAACTTAAAATATAAAAGTCTGGAAGCCTCGGAGCAATTGCACATCACTAAGAAGTTATACTTTTACTGAAAAACTGATATTTTTTAGTGGAAAGAGACGTATGTAATAGCAAATTGTAAGACTTGACCATACTGCTAGCAGATCATATTTATACATCCACATGGTAAAACATATTATACCCCTTGTACTTTATAAGTATAGACACAATTTAGAAAACAATAACTAATTATGTGGACTTACAGGATTTACCAGGATTTGAACACAAACAGAAGCTGATATTTCCTCTCTCCTTATACCTCCCTCTCACTCTCTTTCCACGCCTCCTTGTATTTTCTTCCTCTTCTTTTGTTTCTTCTTGCTCATTGAACGAATGTGTGTCAAAAGTGAAAGGTGATTATGAATATTGAACATTATAGCAGCAATTTCTCTTGAGGTGGCTGAAATCTTTAAACAGTGAAGGAAACTAGAGAAAATCACAAAATATCTAGTTAAAGATGCTCTAGAATGAAGAGAACTTATATCTTTAAACAAAGCACTCCCTGGCATGAATGTGTCTCTCTGTGGCGACATCAGAACGAAAGTCATCTTAATAATTTTTAAGGAAAATAATTTCTAGAACATTATTTAGTTTTTAGATGTGACTGTTATGAACACTGTGCGTGTGTGTGTGTGTGTGTGTGTGTGTGTGTGTGTGTGTGTGTGTGTGTGTGTGTGTGTGTGTGTGCAGATTACATAATTGTTGCAATATTTGTCTAAAAATAAAGGATTATTTAATTAAAACAAAGAATGACATTTCTTTCATGAATACAATATATTTTCTTCACCACTTTTAGTAAAACTACATTCTTCTCTAATTAATGATATAACTTTTAGTACACAAAAACAAGTCGAGTCATTTATGATGAATTAATAATATAAACAGAGAACAAGAACATATATCAGGAAAATGATATGTGTAGTCATAATTATAAAGACTCACCAAAAATGTTTCACTAATGTTATCTCACAGGATCGCCAGTGTCCAAAGTTATCTATCTACATGCAAAGTTATTATCCAACATTAAAGTTTTGCTTTCATTTGTCTACATCAGAAACGCCGAATGAAAACTGATTCACTTCCTTAACAAAAGCAGACTCTGCAGCCTCTGGCTATTGAGACCTTCCACAGAAATGTGTGTGGCGCAGTATCAAGGAGGAAGTAGGACTTGCACAGGATAATTAATGGTCATCTGTGACATCCTTGTACACAAAGCTGTCGAAGCCGAGTGGTTCACACAGATCACCGGGAAGGACAAAGCCTGAGAAGTGTGTTTTGCAGATCTCCTAATTGAGGGGGGGGTGTTTTCGGTTTTCTCTGTGATCAATCATTCTTTTTTGATTGGCTCTTTAGGAAATTAAGGAATGAAACATGAGGAAAAGGTAAAGAATACAAGTGTGAGCACCTTTACCACCACAATGCAACACTGTCTTTTGCAACCAGGTCCTGCTTCGCCACCACCATCACCGTGATAAAATCACAACACAAACAGAAAGGAATATCATAGCAAGCACTTGATCTGCTCTTGTCAAGGACAGCAATTATGATGACGACGACAATAGGCACGACGACAAGGTTGTCGCAATAGCATTATGTGCAGACTGGTTACTGACACCACCAACAGACCCGAGAGATGTACGAAAATAAAGACATAAAGCCTTGTGACTAATTTGAACCTTATTAACAGGCTTTAATTTTTCAGGCTTTCAGTTTCGTTACTTTGAGCATATTATGGATAAAAAAGTATCTATTACAGTATCAGTGATACTGAGGCCTTGTCTACTTCTTTGCAATTCTTGCTCATCAAGCATCTGTGGGTTTATTCGCATGAGTCCCTTTCATAAATGAGGAGAGGTGAATACTCTAAGTCTTGACAGTTTAGTCTTGTAGAAGAGCTTTTTAGTCCTGGCAGTGTTTCAGGACATTGAACCTCACTGCAAGTGATGACAAGTCTGATTTCGTTACTTCATGTCTTCATGTTCTCGTTTCGTGTCCCATCTGTCTCCTCATTCACTGTTGAAAGAGACATTTTTGTAAATAATGATTAACCTTATACCTTTACCCTGTTATTGCAAGCAGGGAGTACAACTCAGCGTTCAAGGCGTTTTAGTATGTCAGGGAATGGAATGTTCATACATCTCTTAAACCTCTGTTGCATTTGATTTATTTCTTTGCTTTTCGCTCCTACTGGCTCTAGAGCTTAACATTCTCTTGATAAGCGCTGAAGTTTTCGTGCCCAGGAAAGACACATTTCCGACTCCATGGTTATCACTCGAGCTCAGCTGTGTGTTCACTTCACGATGAACAGCAGCGCGTAGAAGATTTTCCCCTGTTACGTGGTCGTTACATGTAGAATACTCTGCTATTACTGAAGACGGTACTGGCAATAATTTATTTTGTCTTTTTTCTGGTGTATACTTACGGTGAGATAGACAAGATAAGACTTTATTTATCCAACATGGAAATTAGATGCATGTCTATTTGCAGATCTGTATTAAAGAATAGCAAAAAAACTAATATCATAACAGATTTCTATCAGTCCAGTCAAGTAGACTATCATACAGTCATGGTTCCGACTTACACATGATCTACACGGTTCGTACATAGTAGCATTCAGAAGTCGCACGACCGAACCAAAGATTAGCATCCTCAGTCTGTTAGTTCTGCATGCAGGAACAGCGACCCCATGGAAGTTGATGAAAGTCTATCGACAGGCTAAACCTGTTATCGAGTAGAATAACAGACACTTTTTGAGGTTTCTGCCTGTAGACAGAATCTGGAGATCATTGTGGGCTGTCCTTATAACTTTGGAGTCTGTATACAACACGATGCCAGCTGCTGTTGTCATTCACTAATAAACTGGTGTAAAAAGTGTAAAAAGAGATGAATGACCGGGACAGCAGGTTCTCTATGTGCGATCAATAAAAGGTCTGAAGAAATCTCTGGGAGACAGAGACTGACCAGCTTCTGGAGAAGGAAGAGGCACTATTGAGCCTTCTTCACTTCAGTTTGAGTGTTGGTATCCCAACGAAGTCTACTGTAGAAGATGATGCTCGGGTATTTTAAATATATTGACAATTTTACCTCCTCGGTATGGATGGCAACTATGGGTCTCAGTTTGAGACTTTCGACTAAAGTTAAAGAAGTCTCTTTGGTCTTACTCACATTAAGTTCTAAGAAAAATTGTCATTGCACCAGGCAATAAATTTACCCAAAGCTACATCATGGGTATCTACTGCCCACTAAGAAGAGAGAGCAGTGCCGCGCCATCAGGAAATTTGTGTAAGGAAGATTTCAAGAATGGATGTCAAGAAATGGAAGATTATTTGTCTTACCTCCATTTACAACACAAAGCAATATATCACAAATAACAGGTATAATAATTTCATGTTTTTGTTATCGTTTTAGGTTAAATAATTTTATTTCATAAGGTCTAATTTCTGAAGAAAAGATTCGTCGGAAGTTTCTACCATCCGTGTTTTTCCAGCAGGTGTGTCAACATCTTTTCTTACTGTAAGGAAAGAGGAAAAGCACGCAAAAGAGGTTTCCTTAAAGAGAACATTTTTAATTAATGGAAGGACAAGTTAGTGAAAATATGCTCACTTATTTTCCTCCTAAAATATTCATAGAAAAAACAGGCTACTTTCACGCCTTACTTTATGAAATTTTTCACAAATAAGACAGAAACATACAATCAAACATACAAATGTACTAAGGAATTATTTTCTCAAAGAGTATCCTTCGTTTTTCCCACACTCCCTGTGAATCCTGTATAATTCGTTTGATTGTCGTGCTCTGGGGATTTTTTTCAAGTCTTTCTCCACCAACTTCATTTCTTCAGCACGTTATATGAAAATGACTTGTTCTTTTTTAGTACATGTTTATCATGGATTTCCTTCTTTACTGCTGTGACTATAAAATGGCAAATGTAAAAATAAAAATATTAAACTAGTTTATCAAAATGCTGAAGAAAAAATGCAAACTCTTACAATAATAATACCTCAAAACAGGTCTAAGTAATGTGAAATTCCTGAGTGTATAAGTTACATGTGATTTCTTATGTTTCTCCTGAATGTCCCCTACCCTACCTAAATACTAATCAGATGTTAGCAAAATAGCTTTCATTTGTCTTCATCGTGGTTGATGTTAATAAAAACAACTAGTCATGTTTCTTCTCCAGTAAATACACAAATTGCAAAGAAATACTTCCTTAGACTTAATCTCTGTGTTTGACAAATGCGAAGTCAATGCAAGGTAACCGTTAACAGGTTGACTAGTAATATACTTATATATAAGACCTTCAAGAGAATAAATATATAATGTTTCTGTGAATAATAAATTTAGTAACAAGAATGTTGCTTTTTATGAAGGTTCTTGAGTCCATCTATGCAGGTTCAAATTTAAAATTATAAAATCATACCTTAGACAGTGCATCATAACTTCTGTTCAGTCCCCTATTTCAAATCACAAAGCCAAGTAACAGCTTTGCAGACAATTTATTTTTTTTTTACAATCACGCAATGCAGATTAAAGGTAGTCCCCCCCCCTCCGTAAAGATGTGTCAAGAGCCCGTCTTAAAGCTACCTGACATTTCAACACATAAATAAGACTGTTCCTGAGACAAACTGAGAAAAGGTGAGGCCTAAGGGGGTACCTCTGTCACAGGTACTCTGTTCCCTCGTGAGACTTGGTTGTCCACCTGTTTAATTGTATTTTAAAGCATGGACTGAGTGGATCCAGCAGATAAAATTCTTAACAATTGTCATAACTTAGCGGCGGCAAAGGTCTGTCTATTCCAAATGCTTGTCGTGAATAAAACAATGCTACCCCAGGGTGTTTGCGTGTTTGCGCATAAAGTATACGTTTCACATAGAAACATTGTGTACAGTGCATGAAACCTGTCTGAGCAAACATGTACTGGGAACAAGACGTGACGCATACATTCGATTTTCTCATTTATTCTCTATTTCTTTTTTTCCTCAGTAAGACTGAAAGAAACAAGATCATTCAAACAGTAAATAAAATGCAGACAAAAAAGTCAAAACAAGAAAGGTAACTCACACAGATGTAAAAAGTCTTCTTGTGCAGAGAAAACTTAACAAATCTTAAAATGCATTGCTGTCTTACTTCTCTAGAGATTAGCATTCAGATATAAAATATATTCCTTCGCTTTTACAAATATTGACATTTAAAACTGTTTAAAACAAGAGAATGCAATTTCGAAATGTCTTACCTTTTGTAACAAGAAGAAAAAGTCTATATCAAAGGTCCATCGTTTCCTATGCGAGGAAAACTAATCACATAAACTGGCTCTTCGGTAATTGCAACAACGCCAGGACATTTTCCTTGATCTTTAACGATAGGCGATGACGCAGTCGTTTTTCTCTTCAGAGGAAACTTCTTCCCGTATTTGGTCCTGTTTATTGTGTTGTGTTATGTTATAGCATTTCTTTACTTCAGAAATTTCATAGATCCGTTTATGTTTTGTTGTGGAATGTAACAACAGTCGTGCTTATTCGGTTAAAATTCAAACTAGTTTTCGAATACTTACAGGAAAGACATTTACTTCTGTTCTCGTGAAGGGGTATGCAGATGTAGCTACATCCACCATTGTTGGAGCCACACCCGTTGGGCCCTGAAATTTCAGAGTGAATACAGTTTTATGTCTTGCAGATATTTCAGAATATTTTGCCTGGATTTCTTTATCAAAAAATGCAAAATCCTTTGCTGTGTCCAGATTCTGAAAGTCAAACTTTCCTGTTTTATCATCTTCATACTTCATCAATCTGTCGATACCATGACAGAAGATTTGTCTTTTGAATCCTCTATACCTAACAGGACACCCGTATCGTGTATTTTTTGTGTGTCAATAATATGTGAATACTTTGTAAGGGGTTTTCAAGCAGCAGTGCTTTACTTTTTCTGCTTACTAAGAAACTGTATGGAACCTTTCACTGAAGCAGACAATAGTTATAAATTCATAAATGCTGGTATGAATGAATTCATACATATAAGCAAGTATTCATTCGTTTATTCATTTATGCATACAGACAAACACAAATAAATCAGTTCATACCTTCATCAAACACACGTTCCATCTTAGCAACGGTTTAATTAGTTAATATTTGTATTGGAAGATTGGCACGGACCTTTATCCTCTGTTTCTTCTACATAGACACAGATTTCCTGCATTCGTCCTTCAGTTGTTATATTTGTCCAGTTTCTTCCGTCTGTGCTCATGCGATGAATGTAAGATCTTGTCGCCCGTATACTGTTTAAAACAAAAAAAATCAGTAGAACAAGACATGGTGGTTTAAACAGGAGTTAACAGCATTGATGGCATGGACAGAAGTGGAACCCCTTTAAGATGAAGCAAATTGTAGAATATATTTAATTACACCACTTGCATGTTTATTAAACCATCTTTTTTGTTGAACATTCCGTCGCACGTCAACAAGTCGTTTGTTTGGAAAAGAGCAGGGGTGGGAGCTCGTGAGCAGTGAGCCGTTATTTCACGTGACTGACGTAAACAACGTTCGTAATGTTCCCCTGTAGTGTTACGTTAACAAGGAATCGCACCTGAACTGTCACCACGTTTACAGTTAACTGGGGCCAAGGTCTCGCGTTTGATGAAAAATGCAGGTAAATCGTAAAAGATATCGATCTAACACCTTAACAAACACATTCACACAAGCTCTCCAGAACAAAAAATGTAAACTACTAAAGAAAAAATAACTGTCTTAAAACAAAGTTTTAACTTTCGCACTATACCAGTTTCCACAAACCAGACAACAGTAAATCGGTATGACGAACTACATTTTCAATGGCCACCACCTAAATACAAATCGAAAGAAGCATACGCATGCATGGAGACATCAGTCCAGACATGGCTGGCAGTACTTACCTGTCAGGACCCCAGTCCGCGATGAACAACTGCGATTGATAGATGGCTATGCCAATATAATCATGGTCCCTCGTACTGTCCTTAAAAATCACCTCCGTTGTTTTACTGTTTAAATCTGTCCATCCAATCTTGTCTGTCCAGGTATCTGCCCAGTACAGTCTCTCGGCTGCATGTGCGCAGTGACGCGTCCATCCATCCATCCACCATTCCGCCCATTCATTAATCCACAAAGAGAGAGGTGATATAGATTCGTATGCAAACACGTGTTAAATGGAATCAATAGCTAAGGTTACAGTATTTAAGTTTAACTTTTACCAAAGGTAAAGAGATACAAAGTAATTAGTGATTTCGGACAAATTAAATGAAAAGGAAGAAACGGGTGATACGAACCAAATGGAAAGATATATTGGGTTTGGGGAATGAAGAACGGTGAGATAATGAGGATAAAAGAAAGAAAGTTGCATAAAGAGAATAATTAAGGATGTGAGAGGGATAACGAAGTTAGGAACCCTCCCTTCTCATTTTCATTCCTTTGTTAACTGAAATGTAGGAGGACCATTTTGGTCACGATAACAATTAATGAGCACACTGCACGATTTTTTAAAAAACCTAAATGTTTTGTTTATCTGGTCTACTCTTCAAAACTATAGGTTTGATGTCCATGGTTGCAAAAAAAAACAAATGTTAATCGAGCATATGTGCATTTTTGATACACCATTCGCTTACTTCACTGAGTTTAAACTGTACCCTCAGTCATTTGCACACACAATATTGTTTCTTCTTCTAGCATCAGGTCTGTTGTGGTGAACAGTAACAAAATACTTACGCGTTGTTAAAACACTCAAGCATTTTGAATCGCCTAACCGCGATTACTGAAATTACAAAGACAGACAGAAAAGACTAAAGTAAGAAACACGGAAGAAAAAACAAACGAAAGAATGATGCAGAGATAACATAGGAAAGGAATGAAGAAAGGAAGAGAGAAGGAAATAAGGAAGAACTTACAGCTCCTGTCGAGGGTAAGACCTGTTGGCCTGTACACATATTCCGTTCCCGAGACAAGTGTCTCACGTCCGCTGCCGTCGTAGTTGGCCTGCTGTATCCTCGGTGTGTCCCCCCACACAGAATAGTACATCACCCTGTTGGGGTTTTCCAAACGATTAGAGTGTTGTTGTTAAGTCTTTGCTCTTACTCGTAAACAAAATGCACCGAGCATGAAAAATATGCTGAATTTATAATACTACAATTATTAATATATCATTAATTAAATTTTTGTATTTTTCTTTGATGTCTAACTATTGCTACAGTGAGATTTTGCTCATTACTCGTCACTAAAACCAGTCATCTTTTCAAATAGGAACTAATAAACACAATGGCTTTAAACTGGAGTAGTACTGACGTTTTAACTGTATTAATGGTATTAATTAAGAACTTGGTTGATAATTACAGTTTATAGACGCAGTGGTTTATAGTTTAATTCTACTCACCCTCTGTGTTTGTCCAGCTCAATGTCCCTGGGGTTGTCCGGGCTTAATGCGAGAACAATGCGGTGTTGCTTGCTGTATATGCTTATCATGCAAATGAAATTATTTTTGGCCTCAGTGTAGAATATTAGCCTGGACAGCGAGTCCACAGACACTGCAAGTGGCAAAGCTCCTGTCAACAAAATTAACAGAAAACGATTTTATATTTGCGAATCGATTGTTGTGAGCGTCAGACTCTATTAGGCAGGTGGACAATGTTGTTGGTTGTCTAGTGGCAGAAACTGGTTTTTCCAATTGAAATGGTACTGACCAAATCATTTATATCTTCAATAACAAAAGGCATATGGAATGAGAAAAAATAATTAAAAAGCTCTCAAGGAAAATTTTCGTGCTTCCGACTGACCTTCACTCAGGTTGCGTACGAGCTGAACATCACTGCCATCGAGTTTGGCAGAACGGATCGTCTTCTCCAAGATGTCTGCCCAGTAGATGCGGCCATCTATAGCATCATAGTCCACGCCGGACGGATACTGGAGCCCGGCGATAGGGATGCTAAAGTTACTGCCCGTGTCGATGTCTATTCGAAAGATGGCTCCTGGGCCAGAGCGAGTGACAAGGAGAAATTTCTGAGGAATGATTGCTGTTGACAAAATAAAAACAAAACAAAAACACAATCAGGGTAGATCAAAATTCTGTCTGGCGAAATAGTCAAACCAACCAACCTCAAAAACAGCACAATATACACTTCGATCAAGCTCCAACAGGAAAACACACACAGACACACACGAGAGAAAGAGAGAAATACATATACATATAAACTGTTATACTATAAAAATATTTAAAAGTTAACTTATACATTAATATCAAAAGAAACAAATATTCATAGTTCTTATTGTATGTTTAGTGTTGTTTACCTTACAACTTCCTTGGGATGCAATGCTACATCATTCTGTCACTTTTATTTTGATAATCAAGAAGAAAAGCACATAAAAATAAACAAGAACTAACAGAGCCAGTTGAAGACAAGGGTGTGAACAAAGCTCACAGCCTGACCTGTAGTGTAGGTGGCTTCGAAACCAGCTCCGGGCTGTGATGAGTCAGAATGGAATCTGATCCACATGGTGTTTGCCGTGGACCTCAGTCTCTCAGGAACTGACTGGTTACAGAAGATCCCCAGAGACGGTGAGTTCTCAGAGTTTTCGTCCCGGACCTTAGTGAGCAAAACAAAATATAACACAAATATTAGAGCAGACTTTTCTACCGTCCACCTGTGTTGAGGCGGAGAGAGATGTAAAGGATTTGATGTCCACTCACAGATAATACAGTCTATAATGACATATGTTTTCCCTAGGGATGGGTCATTGTTTCTGTCTTTTAGTGTTTGTCTTTCGCCCTCTTTCTTTCATTGCATTTCTTTACGTGTGTAACTGTCTGTACATTTATCTGCCCCAGTATGTTTAATTGTCATCATTTTTCATTGTAAAATCTTATGTTTTTGACTCTGTACTTTGTTCCTATCTTTTAATTTTCTCTCTTTATATCTGTGGATGTCTCTTTGCATCTGTCTTTGAATCTTATTTCGAAGATATCTCTCTATCTATCTATCTGTGGCTGGTTGATTTATTAATGCGCAATCACATATAATCAGCTATGTTATCTTTCTTGTCTTCTTCTCGTTCTCTGTCATTCTGCCTCTTTCTGTTCATTTTTCCATACCCTTGCAATCGTGTCTGCCTGCACTTTCCATCTTGTATCTACTAGGAAAAAGTATATAGCCCGTCTTCGGGTCTTTATCTTTGCTTTTGTAATCACCTTTGTCGACCTGTCCGCCAGTCTCGTTTTGTCTGGACACATTAATTATGTAGAATACAAAAATAATCACATACCTGCAAAAAGTCATTGCACCCACTGATTCCCGCCTGAAGTTCGAATGTAGAGAACTCCAGAGTGATACGATGGCCCGCTGTTGCATTAATTATGTAAATACAGTCCTGATTATTCGGGTACTCCCTGGGGTACGATGGCGACGAAACAGTACCATTAGGCGAGGTATACTCCTCATTACACGCTGCAATAAAAACAAATTACTAGAATGGTTAATTGCAAAGATCACTGAAGCTAAACACTAAAGTCAATTGTTTCTATAGTTTTTGGATTTGTGAAAATACTTGAATTGATCTATAAAAAAAACTACGAGGTGTCAATTTATTCTGACATACAAAACCAACGAGAGAAAATTTTGATGACCATGAAGGAATTCTAATTTCGCTTTTCTGGTACTGATAAGAATTAAACTAAACATGTCTGTGTGTGTGTGTGTGTGTGTGTGTGTGTGCGTGCGTGTGTGCATGCACGCGATTGTGTGTGTATGTGTGTGTGTGTGTGTGTGTGTGTGTGTGTGTGTGTGTGTGTGTGTGTGTGTGCGAGAGAGAGAGAGAGTAAGAGAAAGAGAGTTGGTGTTGACAATATACTTATTTTACGCTTAATAAGATGTCTTATATGTACCTTGGACTTGTATTTCGCGATGAATCGCAAGTGCCAGTAAGCATAAAAGTAGTTGAATACCCATGTTGCTCCCTGAAATGAAAACACAATTTAATACTATTTATAGAAAGACAAACAAATTACAATTACGCTGACATCCGGGGAACGTTTTCACACGAGCGCAAAGCCGGTCCCGTTGGTGTCAGTCTACCTGTGTTGTGTCCCAACACTACGACTGTATAAGATTATGATGCATGATAGTGAATCAGTATCTATTCTCACCTCGAAGTACAAATACAAGTAAAATCTTTTACAGCTCTAAATACATTCTAGTACAAGTGGCATACTTGTACATTTGAAGTACTAGTTTAAACAAACTTAATTGTCTTTTTTTCGCTATTTAGCGTGTTAAGAAAATTATTCATTACCAGATAAACTCACCAAAGATGAGCAGACTTTCCAGTCAGTTTGATCGTTTTCACCGACTGTTGGTCCTAAAAATTTGCCAACGCCCAAATGGATCAAGTAGAGATGTTATGATCTTGTCGAGTGTGTAATTTAACAAGTGTTTGAATTTTTCTACACAGCGGACAACGATTACAAACTAATGAACTTCCTCGACTGCCAGACAGCTAAAAGCAGAAAAGTGGATGTGTCACACGGAGCCTGCGTCAGACCTTTGGGAGAAAAGTCTTACAAGGAAGTGAGTGGCCAAAGCGGATGGGAACATTGTTTGATGTGCCTACGTGAACAGCACGATGACTGGTAGTACGACTGTGAACTTAATGGAAGGTTTGGAGCCAGGATGCGTGGGACAGTGGGCTTCAATCTGTGTTATGTCATTAATCTCTGACAACACCTAACTGATGAGGAAACTGAGGGAGGCATAGTTTTCGATGGATTTGTATATTTATTGATTGTTTCACAGACCTGTCGGTGTCAGATGAAGACTTAATATGCTGTATACTTTTTTAAGTAGGAAGTGACGGACTATACTATCACAGACAGGCACGTACAAAGGGTTAACATGAGTTCTGAGCGGCCAGTGTGTTTAGTAGACATGGAAACAGAAAAAGCTCAACGGACGTTTATCTTTCCTTCCACCTGTTTGCCATTTAGCAGTTTAATATCCGGAACCGCGATGAAATTCAAGCCAACAATAGACTTGCAATAAATGTATTGCTTAATTACTTTCTTCTTTCTTTGCAAAAGTCCTCGACTTCCATTTCTAACAACTTAGGGCTAATAAGCTGAAAAACACAAATTACCACAAAGCTTGTTTTGTTTTTTTTTGTATGTCCGTCAAGACGAAAGCTCGTATTGTCTGCCCTTCTTCTTGATGTTGATAGTTGAGCTCGAAGCCAGCTTGTACTTTGAACTTGTTCTATAAGTCAAAGAGGAAAATGTGTCTGCAAGCAGCCCAGAGATATATGTCTGTGTGAGCTCTGTAGCTGCGAGCATCCAGAGGAAGATTGTCGTGATTGTGAGACTTGTACCGCCCAGACCTTTCAATCACGCCTACTGTAGAGAGCACCATCACGATCAGCACAAACTATAATAACAACAACAACCACCAGCACGACCGACAGAAGCAAACATACCGCGGTTTCGTTGATGTACTTCAATAACAACACTACATACATCACTCGATCAGCATGACAGCAGCAGCAGCATCATCGACCACCACCTTCTAAACAACAACGCCGACTGCGTTAACACCGAGGCCGAGTATCGCCACCACGAAGTCAAATTATAGTCACAACATGAAGAAGTTTATTAATCTTCTCCCGACCATATCCTGACATACCCGTACCTACAAACCTTTGCTGTATGTACACCTCTAAAAGTTCGTCTGTACATGTCACCCGTATTCTCTCTCATTACATTTCTTGCTACACTCACTGTTATATGACACATAATTGCAGGTGAAATCTTGTATTGTTTCATCTGTTAACCCCCCTCCACACAGAAAAAAATTAATAAATACCGATGATTATTTATAACTGATTTATTATATACTTTAACAGGATTTTAGATCGTTTAAAGTTTGTTATAATTTCTCCTCCACATTTTCTTTCTTTCCATATCAAAATATAACATTTTCGTCGAGACAAATTGCATTTTCTCCTAATATTATGCAGATAACGAACAGAACGGTAAGCCACATGTACAGAGACAGTATTACAGTAATAAGTTCCATAACTATAATAGCAAACTAACAATGGGAAACAACTGCAAAGGTTTCAAAGGTAAATTTAGTGAATTGTCTCCCTTACGTAGCAACAAATAAAAGAGTAAACGATAAAAGTAAAAATACAAAAATCGTAAAACATTCACTCATTTAAAGGAATAGAAACGTTTGTTTAAACTGTCTCTTTTAGCATCAGCCTTTGGTTTTCAGAAGGGTAGACTATACACGACTATCCCGTTTCAAGGGATCTGCTGGGTGATGAGAAACTGTCGGGTGATGGTAGCCTCATATCATAAAGATTGATTCAAGGACTATTAAACAGCTAGCAGTCTGTGTGTATGTTTGTTTGAAAGTATATTATAGTTTTTAGTGTGGATGTTTGTGTGTGCGTGTGTTTGTGTTTGTGTGTGTGTTCAACAAACTGCACAGCTGAAAGAAAAAGAGACCGAGTGTTTATGTGTGTGTGTGTGTGTGTGTGTGTGTGTGTGTGTGTGTGTGTGTGTGTGTGTGTGTGTGTGTGTGTGTGTGTGTGTGTGTGTGTGTGTGTGTGCTAAACTACATTTTATAGTTATTAATGAGTATGTGTGGAGTAGGTTGGTGACTGTGTGTGTCTGTGTGTAAGATATACACATTTATATAAGATGTTCTCTAAAGTCACATCGATGTTATAGACGTAATAATTGTTTTATAAAAATTAGATGTGCGTTAATTTTTGTTTAAAATATAAGGGTTACAGGTAACATTTTATTACGTAGAACATTAACATTATTATAAATATATACCGAAGTAGAATGCATTGAATACATTAATTTAAAAAAATCTACTTACGTCTCGTAGATTAAAATAAAGCTCAACGTATGTGGGAGTTGGAATAGCGACCAGCCTCTCCCCACTCACCAAATCCCTACCCCCGACACACACACACACACACACACACACACACACACACACACACACGTGTTCTTTCCCACAACAAATCACAAAGTGCTCGTGGGTTACTTTCTCTGTGTAATTTCGGGGGATGGAGGTTGGTTCAAACTAGTGTTTTTATAGGGTAGCTACACAATTCTCAAATTCCAAATGCTTGTCCCACTCTCAGAGGATTCTTAAACAAATTCACATCACATATCTAACAACTAATTGCCGTCTATGTAGCCCATTCCGATAGCCTAGGGTACTCTAATCCCTGACGGTCAACATTAAGCATGAATCATTACTTTACAATAATCAAATATTGCACGTTCGAGAGACATTGTTTAGGTTTAAAACAAACAAACAACAGACAAACAAACAAACAGACACATCAACAAAAACAAGAAAAAATGAAGAAAGGTTGGTTATTGAACGATTTGTATTCAGGCAACTTTAGACAGACTTTTCTTAAGCAACACAGCGGCATTTAGCCAAGTGGCCGAAGTGAAACACCAAGTAAACAACACGATGTGTACTATAGGAGCTATAAACATTTACTCATCACCAGGTAAATATTGTGTAAGCCTTGAAAGCTTCTCCCGGTTTCACAAAAAATACATATAAACACAGGTCTTTCGTCCACATGCATGCGACAAGCGAAAATAAAGCATTGCTCACAATCCACCATTGTGAACTTTAATCACACTTGATAAATTACTTACAAAGTGTCGTGACAAATTACTTACAAAGTGTGTGTGTGTGTGTGTGTGTGTGTGTGTGTGTGTGTGTGTGTGTGTGTGTGTGTGTGTGTTGTTGTTGTAGGTACATACTTGATTTCCTTGTTAATGTTGGAGTGGCGTCCCCTCGCCTAACAGGCTTGAGGGAGGCGGCTCTCCGCAATTTTTTTATTTTTCTTAGTTTGTTGTGTTTTTAGTGCCCATTGTGTAAGTCGGTACTTTCTTCGCTGCGTCGCTTTCTGCCTGACGCCATAACGCTTTTTCTGAAGATCTTGAGATCACACAACGACACGAAGACTTTTCTCTGAACTCACGGCCGTTGAGAGCCAGCACGGGTCCCGGAGCAGACGACTTGCTAAAACAAGTAGCTGGTAAAGTTCATAGATTCAAGAGTGACAAGAGGCTAAAGACAGACAAAGGGTATGTCAGACAAATCAGTAACCACGCATTGTGCTTATTCCCAATCTCACTTGTCTGATTCTCCACCAGCAAGTAACCTGACGACATCACCTCCCCACCACTGGCAGACAACAAGGTGAAGGTCACTATCAACATCAATGAGTCATCGTCATCAGAAGTGGTCATCGTGCAGTTTGACAGTGTGGCCTGTGTCTATCAGCCATATACAGGAATAGCCAAAGGTCTCACAGATCCAACCACACTGCATGTAGCTCCGCACTCGACAACAGGACTGTAGGTGGCTGTTAAGCGGATTGATCTAGAAAACTTACATCACGAGTTCTCTTATGTATAGAAAGATGTATTAACCAAGCAGTTACGATGAGACTTCTCCCACATTACTGTAGCTTCGTCCATCGCCATGAACTGTGGACAGTCATGCTTGTCATGGGCTCTGGTTCTTGCCGTGACCTGCTGGTCATACACAGGGGTGTGAAGACTACCCATGCTTTTATATCAGCAAGCGGACAGGTGTGTCTCACTGGCTTCCACAACTCCACAGTCTATGACTATCCTAGCATACTGCTGATTGCCTCCAGTAGTTCAGTCCGGAAATTCTTCAACAGAATCTGGATATGTCTCAGTGATTGTGAAACTAATCTGATGATCTTACTACAAGAATTCTGCTATTTTTCGGTGATTTTAAAACCCCATACACTGTACAGCGCATTGAGTTGACTCTGGAGTTGAAAATTGCGCTATATAAATCTGCTTTAATAATAATAATAATAATATAAGATTTTTATCTATATATATGTTACTTGCCCACTTCTTTTTCTCATTTTTTTTCTTTTTTTTTTTTTTTGCATTGTTGAACTAGAGCCCATTCCCATAATCAAATTGCCCACTTAGACAAATAAAGTTGGATATTTTCATTGTCACTGCCATTGTCATTGCCTACTTCTTTTCTTTTTACACTACATATCAAACTACAGCATAAGGTAATTTAGTAAAGTTGCTATTCCTACCTTTCAGAATTGTGAATTAAAGTCAAAGCTTAAATTTATAATTTTATTGTTGTTTATTTTTTTCTTGAGCGTCCTTTTGATCTACTTTAAATATTTTTATTTCATCTAACATTAAACATCCAGTGCAAGATACAAGTAAAAAAAATAAGAACATCACTTCTAAATCTTTATACCTGAAACTGACACCAGGCTATAATAAATATGAAATCCTGTTGTCCACAACTTTTCTTATAAAAATAAGAATGTGAAATCAACATCTCTACAAATGTAACTATAAGTACTTTGTTCCGGAGAGGGAAGGGGGGTTGGTGTTTTACGCGGAGCCACAACTGTGTATATCATGGCCAGCTAGGAAGCCCTGTCAGCAGATGCCAAATGAAGAGAAAACGAACAGTGCCAGAGATGAGAGCAGAACCCAGGACAGCTAACCCTCACTATATTGGTGATAGATGCTAGTTGTTGCGCCAACGAACCACCCAACCACCCTATTAAACACTATCATGCCCTTTTTAACATTCATTTGCATTTAGCATTTATTAACATTTATTTACAAGCTTATTTGTTTTGGTTTAAAAGAGAAGGTTTTCCTACAATGTGACATTTTGAAGGCATGACAGTAAAAGGTGAAAAAACATTCTGAGGAAAAATGAAAGGGTAAAATCTGTTCTTTGAGAAACATATTAATCTTTCATTTATACCTCCTGCATGAAAACTCTAATCTGGTGATACTAAAGGTTGTCACACTGGTGCTCAGACACTATGGTTGTTTCTCTTAACACAGGTACAAACAATGATCCATCCTGACAAAATAATAGCAATTTTTAACATGAGCTTGCAGCATTCAAGTCAATAAATATGCCATAATCAAATTAATGAATTAATTTAATAATTTAAAATTTCAATGGCTAATTAACAGTGGAATCCATGACATTGTAATGCACAATGGTGTATAAGTGCTTACATTAACTAAGTCTTACTACATTTCAGACTTCATTCTGTTTGGAGTAGGTGATTTTTTTAAGCATATGCTTATACACAAATATATGTATATATATATACTTTTATTTTCAAATTGTAAATCCCATTTTGTATATTTAAATTTACATAACAATCTAAAAGATTATAAAAATAACTATCCACAGATGTAAATATGCTGTACTTACATCTTTCCAAACGTATGACTGATGATGCATCACCACACAATGGATCATTTCTTCACATGCTTTGCAATACAGACTCAGGACACCAGACAATTTCTGGGACATCTGTACAGCCAAAAAATGTGCATTGCCTCAGACACTCTCTTTTTTCTTGTGGCTGCTGACTCCAGTTGCATCTGATGAATCTATTCATGGAACAAGTAAATGGTTAAGAATCCGACTTTCAATCAAGATTATAAAGTAAGATAGTTAACTACGGATGAAAACAAAGTTTGTCATTCCAGTGTTTTATACGAAAGTGCATGAATTCCGTTTTAACAGAAAACAGAATTTCTCTTGAATATTTAGAGTGATAGATGCAAAGAAATCATGCAATTTTGAAAGTCTATCAAGAGTTACCTAATGATTGTAGCTTTTTGCTGATGCACCGAAATCTCCTTTTCTAGATTAAACAGTATGTGTTTTATTGGAGCATTACAGTAGGCTAGGCTATCCGCATCTCTCTCTCTATATATATATATACAAAGAATGTTTTTATATATATCAAAACATATAAAATCATACTTTTGCCACATAAAATACATATTCTAAACTGTATACAGTTGAAAAGACTTGCAATAATTCCAAATTTTCTGTTGTCATATCAAAATGTCTCATAAGAAATGAGTTGAACTAAATTTCTAACACATACTGTTATCTAGCAGAATATCCTGAATGGTGTCACGTACCTCCTGTTGCTGGATCCTCAGATTTCCATTTTTCTCCTGTTGCTGAGTTCTCTGCCCCTCTCCCACACACATTCACTACCAAAGTTTCCTTCTGACAGCATCCAAGCCACCACATCCTCTACTGCAAATCGGTGCTGACGTTTACGTAGATCATTCCACTTGGAACCCACTTTCTTGGCCGTGACATTCCTGATTAAGTGCACAAGTTGGTCAAAAATAGAAAACACAAAAAAACTGATGGCCCTATACCACGAAGCCAAAAACAATGCGACAGACAAGAAACTTTGATATAAGGGAGACTTTACGTCATAGGCCGGTCTATGTTATTTTTTCAGACTTTGGGGGTTAGGGTTTGGGGTAGGGTTAGGGTTAGGGTTAGGGTTTGGGTTAGGGTTAGGGTTAGGGTTTGGGTTAGGGTTAGGGTTAGGGTTTGGGTTAGGGTTAGGGTTAGGTTTAGTAAGTACATTTGGGCAGGTAAGTGGAGCAAGCATACGACAAATGCCGCGAGCCATTTCTGTTATTGCCGTCGCGTCCCCCCCTCCCCGATATCAAAGCTCCGCCGATATTTTTAGCTGATCTTAATGAAATTCCGTGTTGCAAAAGTATTATTTGCCAACAACAGCACCAGAAAAAAAACTTAGCATTGGCAAATCGAGAGTGACACATTTTCGGGCTTTCGAACTCTTTTGCGTTCATTCTTTTGCTGGACAGTCACCGCCTCAACCGCGCGACGTTCGAATAATAATGATAATGGTTATTATTATTATCCCGCCGCATCATAGCCCCTTGAGCAAGCTAATGACGCTTTACAAATGATATTTATTATAACACGAATAAAGGTAATTATTATAAGGACAAATGGAAGAAACAAACCAAGACGACAGGAAAGAAAAGGAGTTAACGCGTGAAAGTGGCAATAATAATAATGATGATAAAGTGTAGTGCTGTCTTATTAACTACTGAACAAATACAGTACACTATATCCAAAAAACCTATGAAATTGAAATAAATGCATAAATTACGGGGTGAAGTCCTGGAGATAGAAGAAAACTGAGGACCAGATTTGTCTGAGTGAGCTGGCAAATATTTCACTGGCGAAGATTTAGTGTTAATATCTGCAATTATTTGTCATTTGGGAAGTCATCAGAAAGAACAGATCAAGAAAGTTGAGGATAAACTTTCGCGGGTGATACAAGCTGTAGAGAGCTTTGCTGCCTTGAGTCCTCAAGAAGTTTAGTCACATTGCACCACTTCATCTCGCTGTCCACGTGAGTAACAGGAAACTGGACTGAGATGAAAATGGCCTTATGGACGAAAGGATTGTTAGACAAGGGATCAGTTAAATCCGTAGAAATAAAACCAAATGTTCGCATGGAGAATACTCGATTGATATTTTTGCACTTCCTTTGACAGTCCATGGTGCGGCTCTAAAAACAAACTACATCGTGCAGACTATTCCTTGTAAGCAAACTGACGGGCAACTCAAGACCAAGAGTCCGGACAAGAACAATAATTAGCACTAGTCAGATAGCTAACGCTTCACATACAGCTAAAATACTTTTTATGAACTTGAATATTAGCTTACTGCTTTGTTTAGTGGAGCGATGTGTTCTGTGCCTAGTCCCATCTTTGTCGGCAAATGAAATGTATTAACGAAAGTTTCATCATCATGGCGATCAGAAAAAGTGGTGCGAACTGCGTGCATGACTTTTACTTCATAATTAACAAATGTATTTTTGGCGTTTAGGCGATAAAATCAGTGACAAGAGACAAAACTAACTACATCGATAGGAGTGAAGTAACATATGTTGTAGTATGTGCACATAATTGTAATCAGTTTGTTTTGTATGGTTAGAAGAAATGTTGTTTGTGTACATAAACACAACAGAACTGCAAAGGGTTTCTTAACAATACCTTTGAAATTATTTGCTCAGCTTAACTTTAAATGAAACTGGAGCTACGGATATTAAAATGTATTCCTTGCTTGAACTTATGTGTGCCGAAAGTTCTTTACATTTCTGAATGCAGCTGTATTAGATAAGGCACGATAAACGCCCTGCCCCTTCACCTTCGCCTCAAAAAATCTACATTGATCTTTTTTCATATTCACCAATTTATTCACACGTACTGAATTTGGTCGCCCAAGTTTATGGCCAATGCTTCAATGTTAGATATCCTTGTTGTCAATTTAGCAGCCCAGACAAATCGTTTGTAAATAAACTGCCGAGGGATGGCCCCCTATCGTCAATCTGGTCTGATACGGGTACTTTCTTTTTCACTGCTTGACTAATGGGGCGATTGTTGTTTAATGTTACATCACAACAAAGCAGTCAGCCATGCAAACAGATCTCTCGTGCAAACAGAACAGCCTGACCAGAGACTTGAAGTCAGGACAGCCGACCCTTGTAGTGTTGGTGACAAGCGCACTGCCCTCTGAGGGCAAAGTTTTCTGAGTCACTATAACAGTCATCCGGACCAGAAACACCATATTCCCCATAATGACTCTTCGTGTTAAATAATCAGTGCAAACTGCACCGATAACAGCATTGCTCCTCTCCACATACACCCACACTGACCTCAGTGCTATCTGGGTGTGGCGGGTAAATGTTACCGAGGTCGAAAACATGTTCGGGTTGAAGTGTGGCAACTGCCAATCGCGATGATGAATGAGAGACATTTATGTTTGTGTCTCGGCCTTTTTACGAGACCAGGGCGAGGTCTCCCCCCTTCTAGCTCTTCAGTTGACTGAACTAGAGCGAGCTGTCACGCTCACTCTGTAATTACTGATGGAGAAAAGTAACAAAGAAGGTTTTATTTCGTAGTCTTGCTTTCAAAAACGTAGAGACAGGCTTAATAAGCCATCAGAATCGTTTATTCTTAAGCAGCCTTCGTACCATAGTCGAAGGTATTTTGCCGACAGCCTGAACAACAGGCAGGTATGATGTCTGAATATTACAGCGGGTCTGTGAAGGTGAAAGTTTTATGAATGTCGCATGTGAAACCCTACAACACCTAGTTGCTCTGGATGAATTGCAGTATTTTGGGAAATTGAATAAGGTCCACAAACACGCGCAGCTGCATTCACACACATCCTCCTACACGCGCGCCGCGTGCACACACACACACACACACAGATGCTTATACACTTAGTTAAAGCAAAGATACTGAATACTATACGATGGGTCATAGCGCAAAATCCGCTATGTAAACAGCGATGATTGCGTTGCGCGCAGCGACTCTAGCGGTCTGCGTGAAGAATAGATTCACGGGAGGTAATTACATGAACGCGATGAATAGATCGCTTGTCGTTCTCTAGTAAATCACAGTCCAGTAGTTTGCGCGCTATCATGATGATATTTGTCAGTGTGTACGTATTATCCTTGAAGGTTTTTTGTTACATAAATTTTTTCTTCATAAACACTAGAAACCAACAAAAAAAATAGGCCTACATCAGTTGGTGTGAAGAGAATGTTTACACTGATCTTTATTTTTTTTCTTTTATTATTGTTTGAATTTAAACAAATCTTCATGCACTAAATCCTTTGCTTTTTTGGCAGGATGGTTTTTTTTCCCTACCTATAGAGAGTTACTATGGCATGTGAACAAGAGTATCCTTGCCAGCTTTTTCTCTTTCACACACACACACACACACACACACACAAACACACAAACACACACACACACACATCAGAATTAAGAAAATGCAATCAGATAAATTAATGGTCATGATGTTATTAGGAGCTAAAGCCACACAGGATGAAACCTTCAGCCTAGTAGAGATGAAGACCATCATCAAGGCTTGTCACAGACCACCAAGACTGCTACCATTACCTGTCCAGATCAGAACAGGTAATAATTTTCCGCCTCGCCTCAGGACAAGGTATAACAGACTAAAGGTACATCTGGTGTCATCCACAATGTGCTCCTGAACGCAGATCAGACCAGAGGACATTCTACAGGAGTGTTGGTTCCTCCAGCAACCGAGGGCTAAGGTCTGGCCGTCACCGATGCCCATGGACACCAGGCGCTAGACGGACCTGTGGATGCTTTGCAGATGACTGGCCTCCAAGTATAACAAAAAGTAGGCAAACGAGCATTACAACATTGCCGTATCTCCCAGACTTAAGGGCTTAACGGAAGAAATAAAGGCAATTATCTCTTTTTAGCCTTCTTAGGATTTTAACACAAGAAATACGTGTTATAAATGCTCAGCATAACATATGTGATTTAAAAAAAAATAAAAATAAGATTATTTTTTATTAAAGGCTGTGGTTCTATATTTGATTTTGCTCAGAATTAGAAAAAATACGGATTGTTTGGGAAAAAGCAACTTTTGAAAAAATTAGGCCATACTATAGAGCCACAGAAAGAGCAGTTATTCGACATTGAAACGAAAGCGTGTTCAAGGAACATCGAAAGCCACACACATAGATTCCAACCTCTTAGGAAGAATGTGCACATAATATGAATACAGTCAGTCAGAATTTATTACTCTCGGCCTTGTCCAGGCTACAGGTCACACGAACGCGCTTTTGAATATTCTCTCAGTGTACCCAATAGTCAAGTGGGTGTCAGAGTCTTGTCGACCAAAACCAAAAGAGAGTTGGAAGGACAACAGCTAGTGTACTGTTAATGACACTCGCTTGTTCGGTCGCACGCCCTCTGAGGTCAGAACTCTTCGGTTGAAGCGATAGCCTTCCTGAACTCTTCCCTCTGGTGTCACGACAGCAGGATATTGTGTGTGTGTGTGTGTGTGTGTGTGTGTGTGTGTGTGTGTGTGTGTGTGTGTGTGTGTGTGTACGTGAAATGTATGCGGAGAAAAATTATTGCGGTGTATAACCAACAGGACGAGTGTCTGCAAGTATGAGTGTGAGTGTGATCGGATCAAATCAGATTAGTATTTGTTGGATAATTGGCGGAAAACTCCTCGTGTACTATCTCTTAGTCAATTAATGAGTTCTTCGTCATTGTCGTTTTCTTCGTTGTGAGTCACGTGATAACAAAGTTAATGATTTTAACTAAAACAAACGTGGGACTATCATTACGAATTAATCGTTTCGATCACATGAAAAAGGAACAACAAGGATGAAAGTCTGTGGTGAAAAATCGTCTGAAAAAAATCATCCCGTGTCATTGTGAGATGAATAACACATTTAGTATCTATTACTGTTAGTTACTGAACTGTATACTTAATAGAAAAAAGTTAAGTGGGCGGCCAAATAATTTGCTTTTACACATGTCTCTGATGATGAATAATGTTTGTCGCTTCTGTTTTTGTCTTCAGTCTGTGCTTTGGCCCAGAGAAAATGTCTGTGTTGGTAACACCATCTCATGAATTGACTTCCTGGTATGTTCAACCAATAGAATGTGTGTGAGCTGGCCCTGACTGTTACAATACGAAGTTTGTTCAACCAATAGACCGTCTGTGTGCTCGTGAGACAAGGAAGTCAAGTCTCTTGTTCTTTATAAATATTCACAACGCACGACCTCTGGGAGTCTTGACGTTTCTGCGTCTTATTCAGAAAAATAATTTAAAACACAGAGTAGGTATTGCTGGCACAGATTCTTTGAGCAAGTTGAAGAAATCGCATATCCTGGTAAGTGTGCATCATCATCATCATCATCATCATCATCATCATCATCATCATCATCATCATCATCATCATCATCATCATCATCATCATCAAGCATACACGACAGAGTGTAAATTAACATTTATTGTGAAATGTGTTCTCATTAGATGCGTCAAAGTTGATTCTGGGCCATTAAACATTTGTAATCTAACGAAAATATTGAAAACGTATGATCAATATGTGACCTGTCCAACAACCCAAACCTGTTGTAACAAACCTTAATTCACTGTGTTAAAGGTCTACTAAGTAAAAAGACGTTTATTTTACTTGAGTTGCCTTGGCATAAAAGCAAACAAAAAAATGCGAACAAAAACAAAACAAAAAAAATAAAACACCGAAAAAGGATGTAAAAGGACGATGAATTTCTTCGAACCAAAAATGCGTATACAGACACAAGTGAGCTACAAGTGGGCTGCTCACATTCGCTATTTCTGGAGGAATTAAGTCTATGGCTTTTGTTAATCAGTAAGTGGACTCTAGAAGTCAAACTTAATGGCATAAAAGTGATCAGGAGTTTCCGAATTTTTTTTTTAATGATTTTATGCACGTTTAAAAAAGCACCAGTTGTTCGAATATTTAACCCAATTGAGCAAAACATCAGTGCAAGACTCGCCCACATATCCATCTGGCTCCCGCACCTTGTTGACCTTTAACGATCCACAAGACCGTCACCCAAGTGACTAAGTTCACCAGAAACTTCTTTGACACTTTCTGGTTCAGGTCACAGCTCAGCCTTCTGGAATCTTGTTAACATCGTTACACTTTACAAGAAAGATAATCTCAGTCAACCTAATGATTTCTGTTGCAACCACTTAGCTTCCTTGTAAAACAAAATGGGGTAAAATCGTAGAAAAAAAATCCTGGTATCGCTAGGAAGTGAATTAGACCCACTGCAACTTGCAGCGAGGGTTATTGAAGATGCCAAGTTGTTCATCTTGAATACATTTTGTAAACATCTGTAAAAACCAAAGGCGCACCTATGACTGCTTTTTATGTTACTCTTAGTTCTTTTACAATACAACCTTAACTTTTAACATTGAGACTAATATCTGATTTTAATTTTGCGCATTAACAACATTTGTAGAGTGTGGAGATTGGATTTTTTTTACATGCAGACAACAAAGACATTTTGTAAATTTTCAGCATTTGAGTATTGCATTTACAAGCACTAGATTTCCACAGGGACTTTGTCACTCTTGTATATCATGTATACAGACAGTTGCAGAAGTACTAATAAGAAAAGTTATCTTGTTACATTCTCAGATGATACCGATATTGACTCTGGTGCAGGAGCATAAACTAGATCATGGCAATGCCTTGTCAAATGTTGAACATTTGTGTGATGAGAATTTTTTTGAATATAGATGAGTAGAAACGAAAATATTTGAATTTATTTTCAGTTTGACACAAGTCAAACCTGAGTCCTTCAGTACTCGGGCACTAATTGTGGTTGCCAGTTTAAAAGGGATGCAGTCACTGACCAGGCTTGTCAACAAGGTAAACAAACAGTGTGAAGTATCTGATAATTCAACGCAAATAACTTTATCTCAGTCTGTTCGATTTCTAAAGACAACATTTCTTCAATAAAAGTAAGTATACTATGAGGTCAGCTGAATATGTAGAATGCCCGACACTATGTTTGTTAGAAGCCAACCGCATCGCCAGTTGATCACTTAAACTTTCCTTCCATATTTGCTGACCTGAAACCATCAGACTAAAAATATTGCTACATTAGACATTTCACTTTGGAGATAACAAATCTCAATACAAAGACTACAAAATAGGGCTTAATCGCTTAGATATAACATTTGTATGTCATTGCTTTTCAGGCTGCTTATTATACTTTGCTAGTCTGGACCATTGAGTTTTACAATCAATTCCAATCTCTACCATTGCATAGAAACTGCATCTGTTTCAATTAGCTGTATGTCATGTACTAACTTTGTAGTTCTCGACTCGTCCACAGCCAGAGACAATAAATTATTTCAAATTTGCAGTTCTGCTAATAAGATGAGCCTTTTATCTGTTAAAATATTTTTGTGCAATTAGAAAAATATGTTTTACAGAAATAAATGTTCCTGTCGATATAGAACTACTGTTGAAGAGTGCTTGTACTCTTGCCAGAATGCCTGGGGAACTGGCATTACCGTAACACATTGGATGTAGAGACAGAACAACAGTCAGGCAGAGAATGGGTGCCGCCAACACAAATAATTTCTGGCCCCAAGATGACTGAGATCTTTAAAATCTTGTTTTTCAAGAACCTAAAATTTAAATAACTATCTAAAGGGGCGAGATAAAATTCTTTAACCAGCCTACGTTCCACAGAGAACCAAATTGCTTAATTTATTTTTTCAATAGATTAACCTAAAAGGAAATATTGGATTGAAGGACCATTATTATGATGTTCATATACTTTGTTTCGTTGCCGATTCATTAACTAATTTTGTTATTAATGTAAGAATGTATAGATCAATGACAGATTTTTCAAATGGAGTTTACGAATATTCAACACGTCAGCATTGTATTGCCCTGAACGTCTGTTCTTCCTCGAGAAGAGTTTACAGGTCGGGGTAGTGCACAGGGCTGTCGAGTGAAAGACTAGAAAAATTAATTTTCCACCCTAGCTGATTAATCACAGGGCGACTATGATGCCATTAGGCGACTTGACAAGATACTTGTGATTCACCTGTCGCATGCCATGACGTAGGCAGGATGTATTAGCCTTATCTTTTACTTTTAAATATCTGTTTTGGTGTGAAAAATTGCCATGATCCTTTGATTAGTTTTTAATAATGTAAACAAAGTTAATAATTTTTTTCTAAGAGGTCGCTAGGTGGACTTACATAGTTTTGAATTTTGTAATCTGTTCTAATTCTCCACATTTTAGATGAAACTGTTAAAATTCATGGACTGATCTCATTTTCAAAGCATATTTTTTCATAGTCTTCTCTAATTTCAGTGATCAAGATGACTTTGCAGCTTATTGTGTGTTTGTTTACTCTCTTGATTCAGCACCACGTACAGAAAACACGAGGTAAGATTGCGGTTTGATGACAGAGTAGGGTAATAATTTTTTGGTTGAAACTCAGCAAGAACTTACTCGTCCCTGTCCCTTTCACACCCACATAGCCACATAGTCTTAAATTCCCATTACGAGGCCAAATGTTAATTATGATAAAGTTTTACACTTTATTCTTTACCTTTGGTGTCCCTTTGTTTATATTCTAGCCTGTGGTGGTGTGTACACCTCACCCAGTGGCTCCATCTCGTCTCCGCTGTACCCCAGTCAGTACCCGCCTTATGAAGACTGTACCTACATAATCAACACAACACAAGGCCATCGCATAACCTTGACATTTGTTACATTTGATATTGAGGCTGAAACCGATGATTGCGGTTTGGACTATTTGCAGGTTTGTGATTGTCTCTTTACCTTTGTTTAGGGGCGGGTTCCCGACACTTATTGTTGTCTCCCCTGTTCCATTTTGCATGCAAAAATCATAAAATGCCATTGAATCTCGTCAATTACTTCTTACTGTGACCTGAAAATTTACGCTTTCTGTATTACATATGTCAATGTAGTGTTGCGGCCCTATACTCCTCAAGGAGGGCGGGTAATTTTCTTGCTCCGGAGTTATGGTTTATATAATTCTAGTCTATACCAGAAGCACAGTCACCTACATTTTGCAGATTGACACAGTAAAATCGCCTGGTTCGCCCCTCACCATACATGTTAGTACATGTTTTTTTTTATATAGAGCATAATTTTCATAAATCTTATTTGCATCCTTTTACAAAGTCAAGAGATTCGAAAGCCCAGACTGCAATTTCATTCAACAAAATAAGTTTTAGGCATCTATCGACAGGTCAATATAAATGTCAAAGGAAAGGTCAAGTTCTTTACTTTTCTTGATCAATGAAAAATACCTTTATTTGCAAGTAGACATTGGAATTTTATAGCTTTATTAATTTTATAATTGTAATTAAAGACTGTTAAAGACACTGATAATCTCATTTCACCTCAATAACTGTTTATGTCATTTAGAAACATCCGTATCATTCTCTTCTCTGTGGTGTGGACAGGGTTCTCTATCCTGTTCTCTCTAGCTGCCTTCATCTCTTTCTTGATCGCAGTTTACTTTGGAAGCTGATTCGGGTTTGGGTATTTTCTACTTTCAAGTTTGTCTTGGTTACAGAGATCTAGGATGTCTTGGCCCAGGGTAGTTTCTTCTTCATTTGACGCCTAAGACCTTCTAGTGGTGTTGACAGTAGCACCTCTTTGATGATTTCAGTGAGGATGTCTACATCATAGTCCACCAGCTGTGGGACTAACGTTTATGTTCTCGAACTTCTGCGAACTTCTCCAACTTTCTCGGATTTATTGTTGTTGATGATTTTGGAAGGGAAAGTACTTCTACCTCGCGGTGATTTCTCAGCGTGGAGGATGGGGATCTTTGGGAAATGTGGGCATGGGGGAGGTGGGCGAAAGGAGGGGGATTGGGAAGGTGTGGAGGGAGGGTCTTTGGTTTGTGGCGTTGCAGATGCTGTCAACTCTAGCTTGTGCCCTCTCTTCCTGCTGGTGTCTAAGTTTTCCAAGTCTTAATTGGTGAACAATGTTTGTGCCCTTTTTCGCTGTTTATCTACGAGACCTGCCAAGCTTGTACTGGTGGTTATTGTGTTGGTTATAGCGGATTCCTCGTGTTGCTCTATTCTAGCTGATTGAGCTTTCTGGTATGATTTAAGTTTCTAGTTTTTAACCTGGAATTTAGGTTATGTGGTACATCTTACCTGTGGGTGTTTAGTTTTTAAAAATCTATTTACTGGAGTGTATATGACTTTATATAGTGGTTGTGTTATCCAGTTATAACTTTTTCGGACGCTACCGAGCTCACATATGTGGGGGAGAGAAACACAGATGAGATCTACTGCCGGGTAAAAGAGACGTCCGATAGTCATGGGTTTGAACTTTGAAATAAAAAGTATAGCAGCCTAATGGTTGCTGCTGACTTGGGATATTAAAGCTAGTTTACACCAGATCAGCCGTATAAACACATGCCATGTGCAGAGAAAAAATGTGCCTAAATTAACATCTAAGCTGACAAGTGGGATGGGGAAGCAGATAACCAAGTGGTTAGACAATTGGCATTCAAAACCGTCTGCATACCGATTCCCTGTCAGGACTGGGTACCTGACTCCATAAATGTTTTAGGAAGGTATTGCAATGGCAAGGAGATAAAATAGCATTATCCTTACAAAATGCCAGCCACGAGAAAAGTGATGTTTAGCAACTCACTTCCCAACGATCTACACCTGTTTACGAGATGACCTTTAACTTAGTGAAATGCGGCGACATCAGTCACTACAAGATACAATTTACATGAAAATGCAGGAAAAACAACATTTTAATCATTGACTTCTTTTAATATATGTCAAGTCTTGTACATCTTCATGTTTGTAGAAAATTCAAGGTGACTAAGTGTGTATGTAGGTTTTTTTCTGGAAACAAAACAAAACATTTCGATGGTAATTCTACTATTTATTTTGGATTAGAAATTCATTTGTAATTAGGTAAAGCTTTTTGTACTTGTACTTGTGGACACTTGGACATTTTCTTCTCTTTTCTCTCTTTTTTTATAAACAATCTATTTATCTTTTCCACCTCAAATTTTGTTTAGTGTACGGATTTAAGAATGAAATGGGATGTTTGATGAAAAGTTATGTGAACAGTATTTACTAAATTAACAATCTGAAAACAAAATTCTCTTTAAAAACAAAAAACGAAATGATTATAAACGTTAGCGGTCATCATGAATATCTTTTAACTTTAACGAATTTATACTCACATCCTAAGATCCGGGATGGAAGCTCCGAGCACTCACCGTCTATGGGTATCTTCTGTAACACCACTGTTCCGGACAAAGTGAGGTCAACATCAAACACCATGTGGATCAGATTTAGTTCTGACTCGTCAAAGCCCGGCTCTGGCTTCAATGCAACTTACTCATCAGGTAAACCAGCAGTTTCCAAATCATTACAATTGTGTCTTTTGTCTTTGTAGTTTCTTTTTCTCTTGATACCTAGACTTGTCTGGTATATGTCAAGAATATGTTAATACTTCATCGTCCCCACGAATTTTTTCATTTAACAAAAATTAAACATGAGTTTATGAGCTTTCCGTTTGTTTATTTAGCCTCAGATTTAGTTCTTTAGCCCTTTTCTTGTTTCTTTCCTATTTCTTATTACAAAAAAACCTGACCAACTAGTGTGACCGTATTGAAAATATGGCAACAGTCACACGGTGATATACCACTAATAGTATACAAATATCCACTGACATTCTAAAAAGTCAAATCACATCCTACTTCCTCCACTATAGTTTATTAACAACATTAATACACTGTAAGCTGGCCTCAAATGTCTTTTGTTTTTTACACAGACATCCTGTAAAAGTAACTCGGGGAGGGGGGATGGCGGGGTCTACTGCACATTACCGCAGCAAACAGTATTTTTGTTTCACCACTTCCAGTAAATTGATGGAAAGTTATTTTTTATAAATGATACGCACAATGCCCTGGCAATTTTCTGTCATATTTAATTATACACAAACTTGTTACACCAGTTTTTTTTTAAATTAAAAATACACAAATCATTACCAAGGTTAAAGCTTATAACTATACAAACTATACTGAAGTTCCCCTTCACTGGGCAATAAATCACAAACCAACACGAAGATTGATTCAAAGGCAGTCTATCCAGGGCATGCTTCTAGCCTCGTCAACTGTCTCGTCAGAAATGCGATTATTTCATTCATCCATTAAATGCTGGGAGCTGAGCTCCTCTGAACTCTCATTCGTCCGAACGAACTTCACGGTCCCTCCAGTCGTATTTCACACAGCCCCCGTTACCACCACCAACACCTGGCCTTCCTGACATGTCTACCTTGAAAAAAAGAAAAAATGCAACCGCTATTAAATATAAACGGGAAGAAATAAAAAAATAGTGATTTTATCTAAAATATCTCTCATAACTGACGAATTCTACGCGTTGTAAATTTGTGTTTTTACTTGTGAAACTGATCCAGACTGGCTAAGTTGTAAACATTTTCTCCTTCTATGGTCCAAAGGGTCCATATGTATACAATACTGTCACTAAATAAAGCACGAAATTGTGACAGCCGAAACAGTTCCAAAAATAATTCTTTTTCTTTGTTTCCCTTCCTTGTTCTCTTTCTTTCTTTTGAACATCTTTGTTCGCTTGATGTTATTTTCCATTCATATTTATTCTTTTTCCCCTCTATATTTTTGGCTTACACTATTTTCATTTAAGATAGGAAAACTTTGTAGGTGAGAAAATATCTGAGAAAACGCTTTAAACGTGAGTTTTGACAATTAAATGTTAAACCTTACTCTTGTTGTGGTCAGAATAATGTCAGAAACTTCATCTTGTCCACAGCAATCATTCCACAGAAGTTTCTCCTTGTCACTGACTTATCAAACGGCATCCATCGCATAGACATCGACACGGGAAGTAATGTTACAATCCGTCCCAGTGGTCTACTAAACCCATTTGGTATTGACTACGATCCAGTAGATGGTCGTGTCTATTGGGCAAATGCACATGAGAAGACCATTCGATCCGCTAGCCTTGATGGCAGCGATGCTCGACTTGTTTACAGTATTAGTCAAGGTAAAGTCACTGACACACACCGTAGTCATATGATTTACACTTATTACAAAATTGTTCAGACAGCCCCTATAATAATACAATAATAATAATCAATAATCAAAAAGAAATTTAATATAGCTTATTTATCTACTAAAAATAAGGCTGAAAGTGCTATACTGAAAGGCAAATACACAAAACAAACACGAAATGGTTAATACACATTTAAATCATTGCTGCTGACATACAGATTAAAAAGTAAAAAAGATACAAGATGGCGCAGATGTGGTAGTAGAGCTAGTCAGCAAAGTGGTCCACAATGCATCAGCTTAGCAAGGACATAGAAAACAATTCAAAAGAAAGCAAGTAGATAACTAACGAACCAACAGCTCACTAAAGCGTGACACAGATCTACAAGCAAAAACGCAAAGAGATGAAGAAAAGTTCCATTCCAGCCAGTTGACAAAAAACATCTCTGAAAAGATCACGCTTGTTGAAATAAAAAAAAGAAGAAAGAAACGGTTTAAATTATATTTGGTTCTAGAAATTTGTGCTGTTGGTTCAATGACCGAAGTATTTGACTTAGTGTGATATTATCATCAATACTCATTTGTTAATTGACTTTTAGGAGGTACTCTATGGGGCCTTTCTTTGGATTCCTCGTCGAGGCTACTATTCTACGCCGACGACAGCAATGTCATCGGAATGATATCACTGTACAACAACAGTCATCACATTGTCGTCGATTCAGACATTGGTCAGCCTATAGACATCGAGCTGGACAAACACAATGGGTGACTATAATAAGACTTGTAAATAATCAAAAACACATTGAGCTCCTTGGTGTTAATACTGTTACAATGCTGACTAATAATATAGCAGTTCATGTTAGAGACTTATTCATGAAATGTATGAAGCTGAACGATTTACATGCTATAAATTATATACTCGGGACTTCAGAAAAGTGATGGAAGAAGCAACGAAAAAGAGAGTGTAAAGAAAGAGAATAAAGAATAAACCGAAGTACAAGAAAAAGAGAAAGAGAAAGAAATAATAAAATCCTAGTGTTGAAATGTGAGAGATGCACTCAAAGACACTGAGTACCTTTTCAAACAGATGAGATATAAACCTATTTTAAAATCGCTGTCAAATTTTTTACACAAACAACAGTGTCATCTACTGGAGTGACTACAGCAAGAGTGAAATAGAGAGGTGTAACTATGACGGGTCGGATCGCGAGACACTCATTTCCGCATCACCGTATCTTAACCGTCCACATGGTCTTGCTCTGGACACAGCAGGTAAGTTATTTCATTGTTCTAGCACAGTTTAGTCAGTTGATGTTCCCCACGATTTCTCATCCAACCACTACTGTGTACTGATCGAATGCAAATGCCCATCATTGGTGCCAGTTTTTTTATAGACTAGCATTCAAAGCACAGCTGCAGATGGCGCTCCTCCAACCACCCTCCGCTGAGCAGCTTGACTGTGTTTTGTGTAGAGTAGTTGATGACCACGTGACCCAGTGTCTCGACGTCTGATGCGCCAGTCTAAATGTGCGCCTTGGCATTCACAGATTCGTGTCGAACTCCGGGACCTGAACCGCACTCGTCGGCGAGCTGAACGCGTTTGGCGGAAGACTGGACTCGTCATCCACAAAGAAATTTACAATGCCGCAAAGCGAAGCGTTGCAAAATGCATTTACAAAACTAAAAGATCTTATCTTTAGGGCCAAATAATTAGCTGCACCTCCTACAAGAAGCTATTTGCCATTTGCAATCAAATAACTGAACTTCGCACAGCAACACCACTGCCCACTGCCTACCCTGTGTCACGGCTGCCGCAAGTTTTTAGTGACTATTTTGACACAGCTCTGGGCCCACCTACAAGACCACCGTTTCATCCCTAAAGCTCAGTCGGCATATAGAACCTTTCCACAGCATCGAGACTACTCTTATCAAAGTAACGACAGACATATTATCTGCTCTTGACAGTGGTCATGTTTTTCCCTTAACTCTACTGGACCTGTCTGCTGCATTTGACACTATAGACCACTCTCTGCTTCTTCACAGACTCCACACCCTCTACGGAATTTCTGGTCCTGCTCTCTCATGGTTCAACTCCTATCTCACTGATAGGACCCAGACTGTGGTAGTTGACGGTCAAACATCTCGCCCTGCTTCACTTTTCTGTGGTGTTCCCCAAGACTCAGTACTTGGCCCAGTTCTGTTCATCCTGTACAATAAACCACTTTCATCATGAATCCAGTCTCACCAGGTTTCTCATGAATCCTATGATGACGACACGCAGCTTAACTGTTCTACTCCACGGCTGTCTCACTCTGCTATTAGCTCTTTAGATGTTGTTGTTCTCCAGATGTGCGCAAATGCTATTTAACACAAATAAAAGAGTATATTCTCCACTCCCTTTACCAGTATAGGCGAACTGTGGAGGGTCTATTGAGTCCCGAAAAAGATTTAGAAAACGTTTGAGGAGAAGGTTTTCAAAAAGATTCATTAACGCTGAGCTTAGTAAAACGGGGCGTAAATCATTCTAACAGCAGGATTTTCTGTGGCACTAGCACCAGAATTTCGAAGATAATGGAACAGAACTGTTAAAAAGAGACAAGTTAAGATAATACATAATATTTTTGCAAGTTGGTCAACACAATTCCTTAGAATAGTAGGTTTATTTTTTTTTAGGACCGGCTGCCTTTTGAATGTCTATTTTAACAAGTTGTCGGCGCACCTCCTCTATTGTAAAGACATTAATATCCTCTTCTCAACTTTCCTCTTTTAAAACATTATTAAGACCCCCCCTCCCAGCTTATTTCTATCCTCTGTAAAATCGTGGCAGTCAAAGAAAGTATTCAGCTCATCATTGTACTCCTTGTCCTCTGTTTTATGATCCGGTTTATCCTTTTGTTTACCATGGTGCACGTTAAGAGTTTAATCCCCTACCAGATAATCTTCATATTGTGTTTTTGAAAATTCTCTTCTACCTCCAGTTTATATTTTTCCTATTTCTCCTTGAATGCACTCTTTGGTTTTTTTCTACACTGTGTTTAGTGCCTACCTTTATGCTCTTTGTTATCCAGGGTTTGTTGTTGCGATAAACTCTGGCGGTTTTCGTTTTCACAACCGCATCTTCACAGAGATAGTTATAGTCAGTAACAGTCAGCCAGCTCGGTGACATTAAATGAAGTGTCAACAAACACATTCCAGTCTCTGGCCTCGAAGCAATCTTGTAGAGAGTCGACACAGACTTTGTCCCACTCACCGACAGATTTCCTTGTGGGTGGTACACGTTGTACGAGGGGCCGATATCGAGGGACGAGGCTGACAACATTGTGATCCGAGAGACCAAGTGTTGGCAGTGGCAGTGACAGTGACATATACACGTCCTTCACGTTGGTGTCAAACAGGTCAAGCGTCTTGCCCCCCCCCAACGTGTTGTACATGTGACATGTTGTTGTTGTTGTTGTTGTTGTTGTTGTTGTTGTTATGTCGGTAGTGTTTCCCTGAAAGTGCAGTCGTGAAAGTCACCGGTTCTAATGTTGAAGGAATGTGTGGAGGTAGTTTCAAGGTCCTGTATGTAAGACTGAATCATATCACACTGTGGCACATACATGACTGTCACCAGTACATGTGAAAATTCCCGCAGTAGATAGTCGGACCGTAGACCAAGTGACAGGATTTCCACAGGCGGACAGCAGAGTCTGAGTTTCACCGTTAGATTGTTTACATGACACCATTTCTTGTTCACATACACACAGACTGTCCCGCCACTCTGTTCACCTCTCGCTCTTGTTCGATCTGCTCTGAACATTGAGAAACAGTCAACACACACTTGAGAGTCAGTTGTACTTTGGCTCAGTCAGGTTTAGTGAAGCATAAAACACTAACCGTACAAAAGCCTCTGTGACGACCATTTTGTTTGGCAGCGACTGAATATTTCCAGTCACTGTAGATGGCAAATAAGGTTTGTATTGTCTTAATTTGTTTATGTACTGCACTGCTCTTTCATTTATTATTCCTTTTTATAATTAAATGGGAAGCAAAAACTCCAGCAGGACACACGATATTTAGTCTTATGGAGTGTAAAAACAACGGATGCCTGGTATTTGCGTAAATTCATTCGTAAGCGTATATATTCGTGTCTTTCTATTTCCTGATATCATACTTACTTGTGTTCATGCTTGTGTCTGTGATGAATAAATGTGTGAACGAATACATGGGTGTGTGAATGGATGGATCAATGGCTGCGCAGGTGAAGGTAGGAGACTTTACTGGGCAGATGCAGGCACACAACTGATAGGATGGACGGATGTGGACGGCAAAAATACTGGAGTTTATTTTAAACAGAGGGGCTCATATTTTGTGGGCCTGGATATCTACCGAAATGAGTTGTTTGTCACGGACTGGGGGCCTGAACAGTAAGCTCTTTTAAGATTTTTCTTTTGCATGCAGAAGCAAACGAAGTTGTTTTAAACACTGGTACTGGACAGAGTAAAAATCCTGGTTGTTTTAAGAGCAGGCATCACAGTAAAACAAAATTACTTAGGAACGCAAAATCATGTTAATCAAAGAATACAGCTCTGTCTATGTTGATTACAAAGTGGATTTTACATTTTTACGTAAATTCTACATATGACTTATTATTACCCATACTTAGCCTTTTTGTTATGTGGTAGCGAAAGTCGGGCTTTTAAACTACTAGGACTCATATGTAGCATCTTCAAATCTTACAAGACCCCAAGTATTTTCTATGAGAAGTTACCTACACTGGCTATCTACTTGTCACTATACTGCGAAGAGAAGGGTCGGCACTAAATAGTCCGAGGGTAGAGGGAACACTTTGCTGGTTCGCTTCACTTCCACCTTCCTCCCTCTTTCATCCAATTTTCCCGCTTTCCGCACGTCCACACGCACTCAAACACAAATCTTTCCTCCCACTCGCGTGCGCAACACAGCAACCCACAACACAATTGTACAACAATATAAAATTATTATTAACACGAAAGAAAATGTTGAATAATCAGATGCTAGGAGCTCACAATATACATATAACTGTTGATGCGACCCGGCATCAGGTCGGAAAACTCGAGTGTTAGGCAAATAGTAGAATAAAAGATTTGCCAGTTAAAAAGGTGCTATGTCTATCTCAATACAAATAAAAGAGGGCTTCCCTCATAGCTAGATATGAGTCCCGTGTCAGAGCGAGTGATTGACCCCGAGTACCCAAACTACTGTGACCTCTGGCCAAGACCCCCTCATCGCGCACAGTTGCCCCAGGCAACAAACGAGGGCAACGAAGACGAAGGTAAGGCACACTGTCCCTTCCTCGCCTGCACTGTAGCTTTCTCCGGTTGCCCAGGCAACGAACGACTGCTACGGTGAAAACTGTTAGGGAAGCACATGGTATTTTCACGTGGCTCGAGCTAATTTATTTCAGAGTTGACATAGTTTTCCGTTAGCCCCCATTGTTACTGCACGTTCGTACCAACCTTCTGTTGGAGCTAATTCATTTCAAAGCTGACGGATATTTTGCTTCACCTGTTATTCTGATTTAAATCTATTAAGTTTCATTACATCGACGTTTTCGCCAATCTTAGCTGATTTATTTCAATATGTACACATCAATGTCCATGTAAAAGGTTGTGAACGCGAGCACAAACACCGACACAACCATCAAAACTCGTTACACGACACACAGACAATGACCACCGCGCGGCTGTCGATTTTTATGCCGGGTACACATTTTTCTCCTAGTCACACAAAACAAAGACATACTCTGAATACATGAATAAAATCTGTTCTTTATTGTGATTTAAAAGTGATATTTCTGTTCCTGATAGTCCATGAAATGCTTTTAATTAAAAACGAGCGATTTTTGTGCGATCTCCCGCTTTCCACCAGCGATATGGTGAGTGTGCCGGTACCTAATAATAAGATTACTTTTTTTTTCTTACTAAACTTACCATTTCAAAAAGTACAATTCAAACCTATAAAATTTCTACTCATACTATATAAACCGTTAAAATCGTTTTTTGCTTACATTTTGATTATGTCATGCAATCATTATTATCAATGAAACAAATATATTTTGTAGTAGTGTGCTTCCGCTGCTCTGTGTTATATTTTTTATTTCTTTTCTCTTTGGGATACTGCTGACTACTACCAGGTTTCGCCATGTAAGCCAGTAAGTACACGAAAACATAATGGACATGATATAACTAGAAAGAAGGTTGTACTCTTCTTGGTATTGTTTTTATACAGAAATCTGGCAAAAACAACACACATCTATCGCATTGGCAAGAACAGAACAATGAGGGCGACTGTACAAGTTACTGGGATAGTACACGATATTCGGGTCTATGCGGAGGAAGAAACACATAAAGGTCAGTAGACAGTCTGTACTGCCCGGAAATTTAAGGGAAAAAAGGTGAGTCTAATATCCAATTGCACAGGAGATTATATATTTTCTCCAAAATCTTCTTGCACACACGATACTTTTAATGGCACTTACTGATTGGGTTGCTTTGTCATCCCATGTCCAGCCTGCTGTTACTGTTGTGATAATGTCTCAGATGTCTACAGTGTAGTTGTCATGGTTGAGGATGGTGGCTCCTAACTACTTAGTACTGTTCACCTCCTCGAGCTGTATTCTGTTCTTTTAAATCTCCGGTTTGTTTGTGCCTTTGGTGTTAACAAGACATTCTTCTTGTTAGTGTTCGTCTCCATTCAAATATAATGCAATAGTAAAAAAACTCACCTTAACTTCCACACCGCTTGCAGAAAAATCACATTTTAAAAGTTTACCTAGTCTCTCTCTTTGTCACATAGTAAGCAAAAGCGTTAATCACAATTTTCTTAAAGTTAGAACTTGCTCATATTATGAAATATTCTAACGGACAGTCGCTTTATGCTCACCTTGTATTCTTTCAGATTTCGTAGTCAGCAGTTCATTTAGGGAACAAAGGCTTTATACCATGTAAAGATTTCCTTTATGACACTGACTGAATAGTGAAATTAAAAAACCCGTTTTAATCAATGTAAGAAGCTCGCAAAACCCGAAGTGTACAAAACAAAAACGGCCGAAACACAAGCAGTAAGGTTTGTCTGTATTATTGGCAATATCTTAGCACATCATGTCGAACTAACGAGCAGATAAACGGTACTACTAATTACTGCTTATAGCCTGTAATATAATATTTAAGTGTTAGAAGTGTTGCTTCAAACAGTAAAAAATACAGATACAAAAATTTAAAATTTGTATAAATATTAGTTGTTTACAATTAAAATGATACGTTTTCGTGTTGACAAATAATTCATATTTCTTCCCCCTTAAATGAAAAGGTTTCTGATCACAGGACCAAACGGTTGCGGGAACAACAATGGGGGCTGTAGATACATCTGTCTACCAACTCCAGGCAACAGAAGCAAGTGTCTTGTTCCGATAGAAGAAACACCTGGTATGTATGAGATAGCTTACGAATGTATCACCTAAGAAACTTTCAGATACTTTTTGAAAGATTGACAGACAGCTGTATAAGTTAGCCAGAAATAAATATGTGTGTGCTGTAAAAAAGGCTAAATCGTTATTCGTGCAGGAGCAGCTAGAGGCTGCGAGTGGAAATCCCAGAAAGTCTTTTGACATTGTGAACAGCCTGCTGGGTAAGAACGGAACTAGTCCGGTTCTTCCTGAGGTGGATGTCAAGTCAGCTGCTGATCAGCTGTCTTCCTTCTTTGTTAATAAGATAAATGAAATTAGTGTTGGACTTGAGAGTGCAGCTTGTGAGTTGCCAGAGTGCGAGGAAGACTATTCTGTGCCATTTGCTGGTGTACTGCTGACTTCTTTCACGTCTATTGATGAGAGTTACTTGGGGAAACTTGTAGCAAGATCGACAAAAACATCATGTGCTGTGGATCCTGTACCAACTAAATTTGTTATTCAACTTCTGGACATTCTATTTCCTGTCATTTTGGACATTATTAATGCCAGTTTGAGAGCAGGTTGTGTTCCACGGTGTTTTAAACAGGCTGTTGTCAAGCCCTTGTTGAAAAAGGCAAACCTGGATCCCTCTGACTGTAAAAGCTATCGTCCAGTGTCAAATTTATCATATATTTCCAAGCTACTTGAGGGTGGTCGCAGAACAGCTAATGACCCATTTTATTACTCATGGCTGCCTAGATAAATTTCAGTCAGCATATCGTCCTGGCTTCAGCACAGAAACTGCTCTTCTTCGTGTGACCAATGACATCCTTTGTAGTGTCAACTCTGGCAACTTAGTACTGTTAGTATTACTCGATCTGAGTAGTGCATTTGACACCATCAACCACCGCCTGCTGCTCCAGAGACTGTCATCAGAGGCTGGTATCCAGGGCGCTGCGCTGCAGTGGATTGACTCCTATCTTGCCGAGAGATCTCAGAGAGTGATTGTCGGCTCTGCAAGCTCTGAGGCAGTTCCTCTGGTGTGTGGCGTACCACAGGGATCCGTTCTGGGTCCATTATTATTTTCTGTATATACTTCACAGCTTGGACAGGTAATTGAACGCTTTCAGATGGGACGACAGTTCTTTGCGGACGATACACAGATTCTGAACAGTTTTCCCCCCGACCCAGCAGTGGCTAGGAATGCGCTTCAACGACTTGAATCTTGTTGTGTCGCGGTGAAGGCATGGATGACCAGAAATCGTCTTAAACTCAACGACGACAAGACAGAAGCGTTACTGTGCGGCCCCAGGGCCAGACGGGAGCAGATCGGCATTAGTGCCGTGCAGGTCGGTGACGCCTCCATAGCCTTTGCTGACTGTGTACGGGACCTCGGGCTGTTTATTGATGCAGAGCACTCCATGTGTAATCATGTTAGTTCTGTTGTGGCAAAATCCTACTACTTTTTGAGGACTTTAGGTAGACTACGGCCCATGCTTACTCAAGCTGCTGCCAACTCACTTGCTGTGGCTACCATCATATCAAGATTAGACTACTGTAATAGTGCATTGTGGGGTATACCTGCTACGCAGTTGGATCGACTCCAAAGAGTTCAAAACACAGCCGCCAGGATTGTCACCCGTGCAAAGTCGTCCACTGAGCACATCCCCCCTATCCTACAGAGCCTTCACTGGCTCCCAGTGAACAAGCGCATTGACCACAAAGTGTTTCGATTGCACAGTCCTGCATGTTTAAAACTGCTCCTGACTATTTACAAGAGGTAGTTCCTCCTTACCGGCCGTCACGTGGTCTGCGCTCTGGCTCCCAGTCACGCTTCTGTCTCCCTGCAGTGGAAGACACAAACAAGAAGCGCACTGGAGCCAGGGCCTTCAAAAACGCGGCACCTAAACTGTGGAATGCTCTGCCATCGTCATTGTCCACCATCACCTCACCAACCACGTTTCGAAAAAGACTGAAGACCCATCTGTTTTCTTAAGACGGACTTAAACTTAAACAACCAAGAAACACTTGTGTCTTTATTTTTTACTTTCCTGGTGTTTATCTATTTATTTACTTTATTTTCTTCTTATTTTTTTATTTATTTTGTTTTTGCTGCGCAATGAGCATTCTTCCGAATGGATACCTGCGCATTACAAATGGACATCATCATCATCATCATCATACTTTAAAATTATTGACAAACACAAAAGCTGTATCAAGAAAAACAAAAGGTAACTTGTAAATCAAAAACGTCAAGTGCTTTAAATTTAATTGTCAAGATTGATTGATTTGTTTTAAATGAACTAAAGGACTTTTCAATCGTTTATATAACCGTAGTGTAATAAAATAAAAAAATTACAAGGTAAATGTCTTCTAAGTCCATTTAGAATTCAAATAACCATGTCTTGGTGGTCCTAGCGACAAATTTCATAACTAAAAAGCAATTGTATCACCACCCAATAAGAGCTTAGTAAAACGAACGATTGTATCGCTAATGTAAGAATTAAACAACAATAAGTAACAATAAACTGTTGTCCGTAATATTTCTTCTTACTTTACCTTGTCATCATTAGTTCTAATTATAGTCCATTAACCTCCTCGTAATGTAATTTCAAATTAGTATCAGTAATACATAGAATACAAAATATTTTTTAATTCTTTACGGGAAATTGTTTTGTCTGCCAGCTGCTACATCAAAACATCGCATTATATAAAACATTAACTTATGCAATAAAAAGGGTATCAACTGGTTACATCGATTTCATTTACGCTGCCACTCACAGCTTTTTCCGCATTTATTACAAATCTGTATACATCTACATTACCACTTGTCGCGTGCGCCGCTGTTGAGCTCTCACCCACACACACACAAGCACACACACACACACACATACACCATATTCGTGCACAGCCCTACGCCCCATCTTACAGTCGGCCCAAGTCTCCATTGATGGTGTAATACGCCTCTTTGGTGGATGTAACATCCTCCTGGGAACCGTCCTCGTCTTGTCGCTCAACAGTCTGGTGAGCAAGGACAAACGCATTGGTTGATCTTTGAGGTCCGCCACACTAGCAAACTATTGCTCATGGCGGGCAATTATGGTCCGTATAGAACCTTCTCGTCCAACAGCCGACATCACATCAAGCGACAGACCGGCGCGGCTCGGAGCCGACAGTTACCCTCTACCCGCTGGACTGTACTATAAGTGGTTGCGACACCCGACAAGGAGAATGTATCGAGGCGATGACATGGAGAACGATAATGACCTCGTCTTAGCGAGACTAAGACGGAATCTGAAAGCGAAGATTCTCTCACCCCACCACCCGTCGAAATTCTTTTGATTTTGAGAAGCACCCAGACCTAAATGTTGCAGAGGTGTTCAAATCATCATCATCTTTTTCTTCTTCTCCTTCTTCTTTCCCGGTTTCTCTTTTGCCACTTAAATCATCGTTAGTAACAACTTGAATTCAATTTAGAGTTGCGCAGACACGCTTTTAAAGACAAACTAAGAACTTTATTTGTATGGTCTGTTTTTGTTGATGTCGGGTAGCCCTACAAAATGTTGCTGTTCTTTACTTACAGCATGTGGTCATTATGTTTCCCCTAATGGCTTCATTTCATCTCCATCGTATCCTGGACAGTACCTGGACATTCAGGACTGCATTTACATAATAAATACAACAGAAGGCTATCGCATTACCTTAACATTTCTGACATTTGAAACTGAAGACTGCAGATTCGACTTTTTGCAGGTTTGTGGTTGGTTTCTAACTTTGTAATTAGGATTTAATTATACAGAACTATCAGCTGTACATAAATTATGTTCGCTAGTTATATGTTCTGAGTTTTAAAATGTAAAATATAGCAGTTTAATGGTTGCTACTGACTTACGAGTTGTGATACTGAAACTATTGTACACACCTGTTCGGCCTTATAAACACATGGAGAAAACAATGCGCCTAAAGCGAGATCAAAGCTGACAAGTGTGTTGGGGAAACAGGCAGCCAAGTGGTTAGACCATCGGCATCCAAACCCATCTGCGTAGAGACTCTTTGTCAGGACTCGGTATTTGATTCCTTAAATGGTTTAGGAAAGGTAAAACAATGACAAGAAGAGAAATTAGCACCGTCCTTACAAAATGTTAACCGCGAGGAAAGTGATCTTTAACCCCTCACTTCCCAATTACCTACCCATGTTTACGAGATGGCCTTCACTTTTCTGACAGACCGCGACAGTAGTCACTACAAGACAAAATTTACATGAAAATGCAGGATAAATATAATTTTAATCATTGACATATTTTAGATATTTAGTACATAATATGTCTTGTACAACTACATTCTTGTAGGAAGGTCAAGGTGACTGGGTGTGTCTGTAGGTTTTTGACAAAGAAACGTTTATGAGCTCTAGCAGTCATCATCATGAATAGTTATTTTAACTTGAATGAATTATACTCACATCCTAAGATCCGGGATGGAAGCTCCGAGCGCTCACCGTCTATGGGTGTCTTCTGTAACACCACTGTTCCGGACACACTGAGGTCAACATCAAACACCATGTGGATCAGATCCCGTTCTGGGTCATCAGAGTCAGGCACTGGCTTCACTGCAACTTACTCATCAGGTAAAAGAGCAGTTTCAAAATCGTTTTAACTGTGTCCTTTTACTTTTCAGTTTCTTCTTCCCCTCATCTGTATACTTGTCTACTATATGTCCAGGACATGTAGCACTCACAGAACTACTATGTCGTTCGCACGAGTTTGTCATTTTAACAAAAAAGCCAAACATGTGTTCAGTGGGTTTCCCTTTGTAGCCCAAATGTGACTACTGCTTTTGCCATTCTGTTGGTTTCTTTCTTACTTCTTTTGATGACAAACCTAATCAACTAATGTGACCGTATTGAAGATATTAACCCAATCACACGGTGATATACCCTTAATAATATACAAATCTCCACTGACATAATAATTAGTCGAATCATATCATACTTTATCCACAACACTTCAACAATAATCTTAACTAATACACGCTTCATGCATTTATTCTCTCTCCTGTCACTCAAGGTCCTTGGACCTCAAGATGCAGTTCGGAGAATGTTATTATCTCTCGCCACCGCAATAAGTATTTTGGGTATCGACATACCGTAACTTGGTCTGAACCTAAGATCATTAAAAGATCCAAACAAAACTTACTGGGAGCACTGGAGTAACTGTTCCATTTTGTAAGGCCGGGTATCCATGTTTCTTCTTGTCCCCTCAGCTGTCCTCTCACGTACGTTCACATCTCACAACACAAGGGTTACTTTCTCTGTAATCCAAGTATTGCACTGAGGAATGAGATCTCTCCTACACACTGACTGCCTCACACACTTCATAGTTGCTCGTAAGTTGGCCTCAGTCATGGTTAAATTTGCACAAACATATACAGTCATTTTCAAACTAGATGGTGTCGGTTACTTTCACTGAGTTGATGGCATGATGAGGTAAGCGCAATACATTGAACTCAGGCGGCAATCATTAAAATGAAACCTCTTTAGTCACCGTACTAAGTAAATAAGTAACTAAATAACCTCATCCTCCTCTCGATTTCTCTATCATATTTTTTTCTCTCTCTCTCTCCTAGAAGAACACGGCAGGAAAATATACGTAGAGAATAGGAAAAAGTACAGGAGAATGATGAGAGATAAGCATAAGCAATTTAAGCAGAAAGCGATATCCTCTTTAATGTCGAATTTACCCAATTCTCAGGCATTCTGGCGTGAGGTTAAAACTGTTGTCAATAAACCGACCCCTGAACCCGCTATCGATAAAGAGCACTGGTTACTACATTTTCAAGGAATCATGAAAGGTGATCCCTAGTCTTACCCAAGCTATGGAGACAGTCCTCGTGCTAACACAGACGATGTGACTGGTGTAGAATCTCTTGATAAGCCAATATCGGTGAAAGATATTCAAGGCGCAGTAAAGCACCTGAAATCAGGTAAAGCAGCAGGCCCAGATGACATATTAGCGAAGATGCTCAAGGGTGCTTTAGAAGCTATATCATTATTCCTTGTCTTACTTTTTAACAGAATATTTGACACCGCCAATACCCTGAGCCATGGAGAGGTGCTATTGTCATACCACTGCATAAAAGTAGTGATTTTGATAATCCGGACAATTATAGGGGTATATCACTTCTTAGCATCTTAGGTAAAGTATTTCTCATATTTTAAACAAAAAAAATCACAGATTGGGCTGAAGATTGTAGAAGAGCAAAGTGGCTTCCGATCAGGACGCTCTACCATTGATAATATGTGGTAAAAATGTTAATATTATTATTTGCTGATGACGTTGCACTAATGTCATATTCAAGTAGCGGTCTTCAAAAGCAAATTAATATACTAAAATAATTTGCAGATAACTTTGATATGCTAGTTAACCTACAGAAAACAAAAGTTATGGTATTCAGGAAGGGTGGTCTTCTGGGTGCTAAGGAATCTTGGCACTACGGTAACCAGAAACTAGAGGTCGTCAATTCTTATAAATATTTGGGCTTTTATTTTACCACGAAACTTTCCCTTACTAGTGCAGTAACTGACTTAGCAAATAAAGCAAAGATAACGACTTGCCAGCTCTTGCGAAGCCTGTGGAAACTAATAGAGAGGTTTTTTTAAATATACGATATGCAGATTGCTCCTATTTTATTGTATGGATCTGAAATGTGGGGCTATCAGGTTTTTGATGTACTAGAAAAAGTTCACTTATTTGCTGGCAGAAGATTTCTAGGTGTGGGGCTGAATACGACAAATAAAATAATTTATGGTGATCTGGGTAGATTTCCAATGTGTATACTATCTAAAGTATGGAGCATCAAATATTGGCTTAGGCTTGTTAATATGTGAGAGGATAGATTTCCACGTAAAAGCTACAATATGCTGTTACATATGCAAGAATTAGGAAAATGCAACTGGGCACACCACGTGACAGAATTGTTGTGTGTAAATGGCTTTTGACTTGTGTACTTACAGCAGGGTGTAGGCAGTGTTAATATATTTATACGTACATTCCGACAAACACTGAGAGACTGTTTTGCCCAGAACTGGCATCTGATCTGAAGAACAGTTCCCGCTTAGAATTGTATGCATCATATAAAAGCTATCTCCACCCCGAACGATACACTGACCTCTACCAACTGAAATGTTTTAAAGTAGCTTATATCTATTTTAGATGTGGAATATCTGACATAACAACACATAAGCTACGATACAGAAGTGATGTGGCCCCACGAGACGTGGCATGTCCCCTGTGAAGAGTAGAAATAGAGGATGAAGCTCATGTGCTTTTTTCTGTAAAGGGTATTTCCAAAATCAGAAAACAAGTTCCAGTACTGCAAGGTGTGGACCCTACAGACCCACACAGTGTGTCACGGGTCATGGGAGACAACTCTGATGAAGCCATTAGGCAGATTTCACGTTTTCTATTTAGAGTTTTTAAATTTCGTGATGCTGTTTTTAAACAAGATGTACAGAAGTAATATTGATTGTCATACAAGAATGATGTTTTGTGGGTACATGACAATGGTATTTAGACCGCTGTCTTTATATATTGAGATAATACATATTTTTAAAATCTTAAATTGTTAATAACCTGATGTACTTTTTCTATATTAATGACTTACCCCTTGACAGTAACCCAATGATTCGTCAAATGTCTCTCTCTCCTAAATGTTAACTTCTAAATTGCTGGCTTAGTCATTTTATTAAAATCCTCAGTTTACAATATAATGTAATGAGGTTTTTTGTTTTGTTAAACTGATCCAAACTGGCTAAGTTTTAAAAGTTTTCTCCTAAGTCCAATAGGGTCTATGTATACAATACTCTCAATGAACACAACACGAAACTGCGGCAGGCAAAACAATGCAAAAAAATTCTTTTCTTTTCCTTCCTTGTCCTCCTTAATATTCCTTCTTCTTCACCACTTCTTATTTTGCGTGATATCTTTTTTCAATTATCTTTATACTTTATTACTTTTTTATTTTTGTTTTTGTCTTATACTATTTTATACTATTAAAAAAGTGTAGGTGAGACAGTATTCGAGATAACAGGCTATTAACGTGAACTCTTCTAAAAAATGTTAAACCTTACTCTTGTTGTGGTCAGAATAATGTTAGAAACTTTATTTTGTCCACAGCAATCATTCCACAGAAGTTTCTCCTCGTCACTGACACTTATAACGCCATCCATCGCATAGACATCGACACGGGAAGTAATGTTACAATCCTGCCCATTGGTCTACAGAGGCCACATAGCATTGACTACGATCCAGTAGATGGTCGTATCTATTGGTCGAATCAATACGAGAAGACCATTCGATCCGCTAACCTTGACGGCAGCGATGCTCGACTGGTTCGCAGAATTAGTGGAGGTAAAGTCACACACACCCTGGTTATATGTTTTCGACATTATAAAACTGTTACGGCAATTTAAAAATAATAATAATAATAATAATAATAATAAAGTTATTTATATTGCTTTTTAAAAATAAAGATTAAACAACGGGAAATAAACAAAAGAGCCACAAAATATACACAGGGACACATAAGCAGGCAAAGGGACAGAGAGTCATTCAACAGCAGCAAACACAAGGCCAAATATCCCGAAAACACCGGTCTCCCGAATTATGTTCAAAGAATTGTAAAACAAACAAACGCCTAAGGTACAGCCATGGATGTTGTTTTTCCAGATAGTTATTAGAAAAAGTCATTTTTACCTGAATTCTTTTCAAGCTTGTTTTTTGTTACAGTTAGATATCTAAGAAGGTAAGTAAATGGTAAGTAAAAAAGTTGTTTTTGGAGTAGGCTACCACACCAAACTCTGTTCTATAACCACAAATCTTGCCGATAAACGAGCTTTTATGTGAAATGATTCACTAAGAATGTAAACACAGATCAGTGGTGCATATGGTTCAAAAAGATAAGTGAATTCTATGGTGTGGAGCAAAACGCCTGATTTCTGACACCATTTTCGAAAGGTAGTGAAAACTCTGCCGAAAAAACAACCGACCAAACAATACCAAGAAAGGTAACAGCAGAAAAATTATTCCTTATGTTTTATACACAGTTATATCCCTTGGTTTACCTTTAAAAATACAAAAAATATGGAATACCCTTCGCAACACTGTCATGCTGCTACCTTAGTGCTCTCGCGGGCCTTTGTAATAAAGCTCTACGAAGCGACCTCTAAGTTTAAAATGAGTGAGCAGCCATTTTGAGTAGAAAAATGTAAGTTTGACGTAGCTCATGGAACAGCAAAAAGATAGAAGTTCCATTGCAGGTTGAGAGAATTTATGAAGCTGTTTTCTAAAATAGAGTTAAAATGTTTTGCTGCTGACATACAGATTAAAAGTTAAAACAGATACAAGATGGCGCAGATGCAATAATAGATTCAGGAAATCAGCAAAGTGGTCCTTAATGACCCCTGTGGGACACCAGGGTATGCTTGCCTAGCGAGCATTGTAAGAATAGGGTCCTGCTATCAAGCCATGCATGTCGTAAGAGGCGACTAAGGTGGACACCTCACCTAGAGGTAAATTAGTTTGTGGTAGGGCTAACAATCAACACCAGAGCTTTTGTCAGGGATGGCGAAGGTAATGAGACATACCAGAGGACTAGACATGACTGACGACGGTCAAACCCGAGAGGGAGCTGGCGCCCCGATGGTGGATTTACTGAAGCCGAAACAGAAGTAGAGGGTGGGGTTCTGGAACGTCCAGACCTTGTATCAGACTGGCAGATTGCCCAAACTAGTCAAGGAGTTTGACAAGTACAACCTGGACATCCTGGGAGTCAGCGAGGTCATATGGACCGGCACGGGAAAGAGGAGACTAGCATCAGGACATACTATCCTGTTCTCAGGAAGATCAGACGACCAACACTCTGAAGGAGTAGCACTACTCCTCAATAGGAAAACTGAGAAGACACTGGTGGAATGGAAGCCTTATGGACCCAGGATTCTGAGAGCAAGATTCCATTCAAAGTACACCAAGTTGACAGTGCTAGTTTGCTATGCACCAACAGAAGACTCCGAGGCAGAAGACAAGGATGCTTTTTACGATCAGCTCCAGGCAGCCACGGAGAGCGTCCGAGCCCATGATTTGTTGCTCATCACCGGCGATCTCAATGCCAAGGTGGGAAGTGACAATACCTGCAAGGAGCATATCATGGGCAAGCATGGAATTGGAACCATCAATGACAACAGAGAGAGACTGGCAGACTTTTGTGAAGAAAACAATCTACTGATTGGAGGCACACTCTTCCAACACAAAGACATCCACAAGGCAACGTGGACATCACCAGATGGGATCACAAAAAACCAGATAGACCATGTCATCATCAACCGAAGATGGAGGAGCTCACTTCAAGATGTCAGAGCCTACAGAGGAGCAGACATTGCCAGTGACCACACTCTTGTGCTAGCCACAGTTTCTCTGAAGCTACGTCGATCGCGAGAAAAACAGGCAGGTCAGCAGAGAGTGGACTCCGGCAGACTGAAGGACCCAGCCACCAAACGGGCCTTTGTAGTGGAAGTTAAGAACAGGTTCCAGGCACTAGAGGACCAACAGGAGATGACCTTAGAGGACATCAATCGAGTCTTACAGGAAACAGTAGAAAAAATGCTGGGCTTCCAACAGTGGATCAGAGAAGAGACATGGAAAAGGATGGACGAGAGAAAGTCAACCATGCAGACACCAACATCAGATTTGAACGTCTGAAGGAACAACACAGACAAAGATATACAGAAATAAACAAAGCGGTAAAGAGGATGACCAAAACCGACAAAAGGGACTACATAGAGAAACTGGCAGATAAAGCAGAAGAAGCAGCAGTAAAAATGACCTGAAGACACTGTATAAAATCAATAAACAGCTTAACAACAGGTTCAAAAACAGTGAAGTAGCAGTGAAAGACATGAACGGAAATGTTGTTGAGGAAGAGACAGGAAACCTACAGTGCTGGAGGGAGCATTTTGAGTCAGTTCTAAACAGACCAGACCCCCCTCAGCTCGCAAACATCCAGCCAGCAGATACAGACCTTGACATCTGCACAGACCCGCCAAGCCTGGAAGAAGTGACAGCAGCAATCAAGGCAATGAAAAGCAGCAAAGCACCAGGAGCAGATGGAATAACAGCAGAGATGTTGAAAGCAGATGTGAATGTGACAGCTCCCATGGTGCCTGAAATTTTCAGGCAAGTTTGTCAGTCTGCCTATTATGAGCTCCATAAGATCAGTGTCATCCGTCATTTTCTCTCTACACGCGCTACCAACACTCTTGTCTGTGTGTTTGTTTTTTCTCGACTTGACTACTGCAACTCCTTGCTGGCAGGCTGCCCCTCATCCCTCATTGAGAGACTCCAGAAAGTACAGAACTCTGCTGCACGTCTGGTGCTTAGAGCCACGAAAAGGGACCATGTCACTCCTCTCCTTCGTTTTCTACACTGGCTACCCGTCCATTCTCGCATCCAGTACAAACTGTCTGTGCTGTGTTTTAATTTCTTTGCAGACTCCTGTCCTGATTATTTCTCTGAACTTCTCATCCCTTACGTCCCGGCCAGACAACTCAGCTCTCCTTCTGATAACCGTATCCTAACTGGTCCTGTCACCAGAACAACAAACATATGGTCACAGGACTTTTGGCTACTGTGCAGCAAAACAATGGAACTCTCTCCCTTTCCATATCCGCCACCTTCCTACAATTGAATCCTTCAAATTTGCACTGAAAACCCACCTCTTCCTTGATGAAAGGAAAGGGCTGGACATGGGGTCGCCTGAAGCGGTTTTCTGCCGATCGACATCAGTGGCGGGCTCTGGTTGTGGCCTTATGTGCAACTAGCATGAAGAGAATTTGATTGATTTATTGATCTACAATGAATCACCATGACAAGAACATAGAAAGCAATGCAGAAGAGAACCAGTGTGATAACAGAGGCACAAGTCATCAGTACACACAGGCGAGACACAGATCAAGAAACAGAAAGGAAAAGAAATGAAGAAAAATCACATTCTAGCCAGTTAGACAAGAGACAACACTGATAAAGATAATACTTGTGTCCTTATATTGATATGGATTTGGTTTACTGTAATCGATTCTGGTCGCTGTGAAAGCAGTCGAGAAGACAAGACGATTATCACATCCTTCAGAAATCCTCTGCCATTAGTCTTATGGCTTTATGTTGCTGACATCTTACACTTGTGTAGTCAGCAAAATCACTGTGAAGAAAACAACTGTCGTCCATGAAGAAACACAATAATAATAATAATAATAATAATAATAATAATAATAATAATAATAATAATAATAATAATAATAATAATAGTAATAATGTCTGCAATTCACTGATGTAAACTATCACATAAGAAAAGACATCATCAAGCTCGAAGTCTTTCACCACAAGTTCTGTATACAGTATAGCTATGTAGTTAGAAATAATTTATCACATTCATTACGCGCCTTAACCTTCGATCTGATACCCAGATACACAAGAATTTAAAAAATTATTAAAAAAACACGAGAGGATGATGTATCAACGTTAAATTAAAGTTGAAAGTAAGGAGAAAGAAATGTTCTTACTTTATTCCATTGCTAAATGCAAAGGAAATTATAATATTAAATTTGTATAAAGGAAATTATACACAATCGACCATCGTTTACACAGTATATCAACATATAACAAATACTATATCGTGTAGTGAGATTCACTGTGAGTATTTATGTTATGTATAACACGTTATCAACGTGTAGTAACAGTCACTGAGTATCAATGTTTAGCCATATACTCACTGTGTACCAGTGTGTAGTCACAGACACTGGATGTTTAGCGATTAATATGATAAGTTCGCACTTTGTAGTTGCTGAAGGTGTCGATGAATTTTGAATACAGGAAAGTGACGGTTTAACGTCGGTCGGTCGGTTGGTCGGTCGTACCATGACCGACACCTGTAGTTGAGTGAAAAAGTTTAATTTATATTTGGTTCTAGAAACGTGTGTTGCTTGTTCAGTGATCGAACTTCTCTAAAGGTATTTGAATTACTTTGATATTATCATCAATAATCATTTGTTAACTGTCTTTAAGGAGGTGTTCTATGGGGCCCTACTTTGGATTCCATGTCGAGGCTACTATTCTACGCCGACTCCGGCAGCCACGTCATCGGAATGATATCACTGTACAACAACAGTCATCACATTGTCGTCGATTCAGACATTGGTCAGCCTATAGACATCGAGCTGGACAAATTTAATAGGTGACTATAATTAGATGTAAATAATCAAAAACACATTGGGCTCCTTACTTTTAATACTGTTACAATGCTGACAAATAACAGAGCAGTGCATGTTATAGACTTACTTCGTCAAATGCATACAGATGAGCGATTTACATGCCAATGATGATACAATCGGAACCTCGGAAAATGAATATAAAAAACAACAAAAAGATGTTGTAAATGAAAAGAATAAAAAATAAACGAAAGTAAAAGAAAAGGAGAAAGAAACAAAGGAATTCTTGTGTTGAAATGTGAGAGGTGCTCTTAGAGATATTGAGTAACTTTTCAAACAGACGAGATATGAACATTTTTTAAAATCGCTTTCCAATGGTTTGCACAAACAACAGTGTCATCTACTGGAATGACTTCCTCGGGAGTAAAATAGAGAGGTGCAACTATGACGGCTCGCACCGTGAGACACTCATTTCCGAAACCCCGCATCTTAAACGTCCATTTGGTCTTGCTTTGGACACAGTAGGTAAGATGTTCGATTTTTCTTGCAGTGTTTGCTATTTTTGATGTGAATTTATTGAGATTTTTTTACTCTTCTTTTTGCGTCATATATTATTCATTTTGCTGAACTGCTTCGAAAAGCTTATTTCCTTTTAGAATATACGCTTTATCGTTATACGGTATACCCTGTATTTTTGAGGATTTGTTGTCTTCTTATACTCTGCGCAAATTCATCTGTATGCGTACATATTTGTGTCTTTCCATTCCTGATTTCCTTTATACTTAGTTGTGTTTGTGTTCATGTCTATGTTTGTGATGAATTAATTCATTAACGACTGCATGGGTGTGTGAACGGATGGATTAACTGGTGTGCACGTGAAGGTAGGAGACTTTACTGGGCAGATATAGGCACACACCTGATAGGATGGACGGATTTGGACGGCAGAAATACTGGAGTTTATTTTAAACAGAAGGACTCATATTTTGTGGGCCTGGATATCTACCAAAACGAGTTGTTTGTCACGGACTGGGGACCTGAACAGTAAGCTCTATTAACATTTCTCTTGGCATACAGCAGCCACTTCCTTCTCCAGAAGCTGAAGTCTTTCTCTGTCTCCCACCAATTTCTTCAGCTTTTTTATAGGTCGTATATAGATAGCATGCTGTCCTTCTCGTTTATTTGTTTCTACAACAGTTTATCGGCGAAGGACAAGAGCAGCTTACATCGTGTGGTATCCATCTGCTCCAAAGTCATTGGGACAGCTCAGACTGCTGTTTAGACTCCATATAACAGACAGACATTTCTAAAAGTGTTTGCAATCCTTCGTCATGTCCTGTCCAAAGAATTTGTCCAGCTTCCATCGGGCCGCCGATTTTGTGTGCCTGCATGCAGAACCAATAGACTGAGGCTGTCCTTCATTGTTTCGGCCGTGCGACGTTTGAATGGTGTTGAGTGCAAATGAATGAAACATAAATGTGAATGTTGGTGTTGTTGATATCGAGCTGCCACCGAATTGCCCTCCGGGACAAATAAAGTCTTATCTATCTTATCTTAACTATTCTTATTTTATCTTATGTAAATACAAAGAAATCAAATGGACATGACATAATTAGAAAGAAGGTTGTACTGTTCTTGGTATTATTTTTATGCAGACATCTGGCAAAAACAACACATATCTATCGCATCGGCAAAAGTGGAACGATTCGGGCGACTGTCAAAGTTAATGGGATTTTATATGATGTTCGGGTCTATGCCGAGGAAAGAAGACATAAAGGTCAGTAAACAGCCTGTACTACCCAGAAATATAGGTATATATGTGAGTCTGATATACAAATGCACAGGAGATTACATTTTTCTCTAATAACCCCTTTTATTTGTCTGAGTTTTATGTTCTTTTTTTACCCGAACCTCAAAAAGCAATAAAACTTTGTGTACACATATATTTTTTTCACTCATACATTCGTTCATTCACCTTATTGGTCCACTACGGTATCGTTTCCTCTCCTAAGGGACGGTCTTACCAACCATGGCAAGACCAGACCAATTTACAATCCTTCACTTTCGCAAGAAGGGGTTTCCGATGTCCCAGAGGGCAACCATGTTTTGTACTAAATGGTTTTGGGTTCCCTGTATTCGCCGATGCATATTGGCAGGTATAGTGACACAAATACATGTATAGCAAGAGGGGAATTTAGCGGAACTTGGACAACATGTGCATGGCATTACTTCATGCTGAATTTGACTTAGCAATGGTCTGAAAAAAAATTCATCCACGATACTTTCAATAACACTTACTGATTAGGCTGCTGTGCCACCCCATGTCCAGCCTGGTGCTACTGTTGTAATAATGTCGCAGATGTCCGCAGTGTAGTTGTCATGGTTGAAAATGGTGGGTCCTAACTACTTAAAGCTATTCACCTCCTCGAGCTGTATTCTGTTCTTTGCAATCTCCACTTTCTTTGTGCCTTTCGTTTAACATGACTTTGTTCTTGTTAGTGCTGACTCTATTAAAATATAATGTAGTGCTAAAAATTGATGAAAAAAACGTCTCCTAACTTCCACGACGGTCGCAGAAGAATCACATTTGAAATCTTCAAATGTTTTTACCTAATCCCTCACTTTATTTAGTACATCACATAGTAAGCCAAAGCAATAGCCGTAGTTAACTCTATAACCTGCTAATGTTATGAAATTTGCTAACGGAAAATTCAGCCAAGAAAAAGGGATTTTATTATCACCTTTTATTCTTTTATATTTCGTAGTCAGCAACTTCTTAGCGTACAAAGACATCTAAAGAGTCCTTTTATAACACTAACTGAATTGTGAAATTAAAAGAACTGTTTTGCTCAATGTAAGAAGCTTACACTATCCGAAATGTCGAAAACTTTTCATATTTCTTGTTAGCATTATCAACAAATATAGACGCACTCTGCAAATGTAGTTTAAAACTAGTAGTAATAATACATAGAATACAAAATAATTTTAATCCTTCAGTAAGTTGGTTTGTTTGCCAACGGTTACATCAGATCATTGCTTTCTATAAAACATTATCTTGCGCTATAAAGAAACATAAACTGATTACATCGATGTCATTCACGCCAGTACTTACAGTTTCTTTCACATGTATTAAAACTGTATTCATCCATATTACCACTTGTCGCGTGCCCTCACCTTTGGACTCTGGCCGATGCTCACTCACAAGCACACTCGTTCTCTACGCATATTAAAGATTATGAGAAATTATTACATGAAAGTATGGAGATTATTAAAAGCATTGGCATCTTCGTGGTAAGTGTATGTTTATATCTAACAAGTAATGTGTTGTTGGTACAATAATACAGATAATTAAAACTTAATTATCACTTATTTTATAACTGTAGAAGTAAAGATATTTACATACTGTTGAAACATACCATCAGTATGTCAGATCCATCTGTATTTATTGATCTTTGATGTTTGTTTCTCACAGCAGACAAGGGCTGTTCTTCTCTAATCTGGAAATTAATCAAGTAAATTTCTTCTTTAAAAACTAATATCCTTATGTCGCTAACTTTCAGATGTGTTTGTATTTGAAACTGTAAACCACATGTTCATATTTTCAGCATCTACCTCACCAACACCAACAAACGATCAAGCAACAAAAAGTGAAAGTACAGGTAGTATTGAATGTTTCGTCATTTTATCTATAATTATATTTTTAATGTTTAGGTTCAACCCATAACATGTTAATATGCTAATATACAAAGGTAACATACACTTTAATGTCCTTATGGATGCAGAACTGAAGGTAGTCTCGATGTCTAGATTTTATGTTACGATAAATTACCGATGTCATTAATGCTTCTCTCATGTCTGGGCATTTTCCTCCCGAGTTCAGGTCGGCTGTTGTTCGTCCACTTATAAAAAAACATCTTTAGATCATATCTAAGCTGTTACAGACAAGTTTCAAACCTGTCCGCTCTGTCTAAGGTTCTGGAGAAGATCTTTCATTTCCAGCTGATTGTACACGTGGAGCAAAATTATCTTATTAATCCATTGTGTGTGTGTGTGTGTGTGTGTGTGTGTGTGTGTGTGTGTGTGTGTGTGTGTGTGTGTCATATACCTCCCCTCTGTCTGATGTTATGTCACGCCATGCCGTGTCACATGTGAGTTAAGCTGATGATAAGACTGAACTGCTACTTACTTGTCTAAATAAATTTCTGATTAATCCTTCCCTTCCCCAGTCTGACTATAAACAACTCAACTATTCCTTTCTCCATCTCTGGCCGCAGCGTGGGTGTCATTCTCGATCAGCGCTCGACTTGTCATCAGCATATTTCTCATGTCTGCGGGATTGCTGACCTCAAACTTCGTAGGATCAGTACCATTCGTCACTATCTCACCACTGATGGAACTAAAACTCTAATCTGTGCCTTTGTACTCTCGAGGATGGACTATTGCACTTTTCTTTTAGCTGGAATTTGCAAGTATCTTCTTAACAGTCTTCAAAGAATCCAGAATAATGCTGCTCGCCACATCTGCAGACCATCTAGATAAGAACATGTATCACCTATCGTACTCTTTTATGGGGTAGCGGATAGCCGAGTGGTTAGATCTCTGGAATCTCGTGGCTGGCAAAAATGCGTACATGACTCCATGGAGGGTTGGGGAAGGTATGGTAGCTAGGGAGAGGAGACGGGCACCGCTCTCACATACGCTATATAAATCCTCATTATTATTATCATCATCGTCATCATCTACCACCTCTGCCAGTGGGTATACAACAAGCACTGAAAGTACAGGTAAGAACTGAAGGCTTCAGCATCTGTCAGAAAGTTTATGACTCGGTGACACTAGTATGTTAGTTCGATACTACAGTTAACACTTAATTATTTATTCCACCATTGACTGTAGGACTGAAAATATTGAAGGTGTTGATGTACCAACATACTATGAGGACTGTCAGATCCTTCTGTGTAGGTTGATCTTTGATGTTTGTATCTCAAAACAGACAAAAGCTGTTCTTTTCTAATGTGAAAATCAGACTTGAGTAAGCAATATTTCATAACAACCTATATCTTTTATTTATATTTTCAGCATCTACCTCACCAGCACCAACAAGCGATCACACAATAAGAAGTGAAAGTACAGGTAGTATGGAAAGCTGTTGTTGCTTGTTGTTTATTTAGTTGGAAAGTGCTTCCACCTTGCGGTGATTTCGCACTATGGGGGGAAAGGGAGGGGGGAGGAAACCGGAGTACCCGGAGAAAACCCCCGCCGCCCAGCCCTGCGAACAGGTGTCACATACAGAGAGTGTCCCGAGACGAGATCTGAACCCTGAGCTCCACTACAATACCGGGGGCCCCGCATGTAAAGCTATCTCAGTTCTTTGTGGTTAGGTCCATCCTGTAACTAAACATGTTGGTATTTTACTAATATACATAGCTTGCACACGCTGCCCAATCTCCGCTTGTATGAAGAGCTGAAGATATTACACACCATAATATCAGACCTTTTTCTGTATATGTGTTAGTCTCAGTGTGTGGCATCTCGTAAACAATTTCCTTATTATCTTGGATTCACCAAATTAGTATCTTTGCATACGAGAGTTTACCTCCCTTATTTTACCAATTGTTCCTCTCAGCCAGACGATCTGTCGGACATGCAAAGGCAAGATTGAAGAAACATATTTTTAATGTTTTTCAAATAAAAGAGAAACCATTTTGGAAGACATTTTATTTTAGTTACCATTTGATCTTATTCTTTTGGTAATGACACAATGTTGGATTTTTAGACCACATAGTGCTTTATTAAATAATTTATGTATGTATATATGTATGACGCAAGATGAAATGTATCAAAAACAAACGGTTGCAATTGCTGTTATTACTTTTATTACATTTTGGGGAAACAGAATCCACTGGCGCTAAGACTTTAGTCTTCATTTTGGTCGGCGTCATCATTGCCTTGGTAGTAACTGCTGGCATCGCCACTCTCATCGTTTCCATCAGAAAAAGGAAATGTAAGTAAACATCAGGCAATATGGTTAACATAAAAATAAATTAAAGTACACTAAAACAACGAAACAGATTGAATCATTCATGACTTTGAATACAGTTTAAACATGACAAACATACCAGTGACATGACACAAGTACCAATCATGTCATAAATTATCTACAAGCTTGCGATTGTCTGTCCACCGAAACACACACGTGTTGCCGTAAGGTGACAGCCGTCACAAGGAAATGACTCGGACATCGTCGGTCAGTTTTCGCGGTCACAGAGCAAAGATTATACACCGTCACACACAGTCTTGCTGTCGCCATAGCAACGCTCGAGGAAAAAAAAAGAGAAAATTTGATTATTCTTTTTCCACAGTGATAACTTTCTTTTGGAAGAGTGAAGAACAATATTCTCGTTTCTTTTGTTTACACAGACTTTTATTTCGTCGTCGGTGAAAAAGTTAATTTAATTAATATCAGTCTCATGGTTTGCTAGGCTTTCATCATATACAAGATAAACAAGAAGACTTGAAGGTCTGTATGATTTATAATTTGCAATAATGTGAAATTGATCTAAACATGTGGCCAGCATGACCACTTCTTTCTACTTTTTGTTCTGTTTTGTCTCAATCTTCTTTGTTTAAAGATAAAACATAAAACACTTCAAGTAATCTCTTTGGATTTAAGAACATTTTAAAAGTCCTCAGTTATTCAAACTGTGAAATCCGTTTATTTCATGTGTTCCTTTTTTTAAAATTTGAAACACCAATGGTAGTCAGAAATTCCACTCTTTGCTAAATGACTAGTGGTGTATGCTTTTTCTCTAATGACGATAGAACTTTGGAAGACACTGATCTGGATCTGGATGAATTTCCAGCTTCGGTCCACAAAAAACATCCACATGAGATCACCATACAATGACAGGTAAAAAATTGTGTCCACATGGGTACAATGTTAGGCTTAATAAATATGCGGTTCCAGCTTCTCATAGTGAACCTGTGCATCTAAGTCCCTTCGTCTATACTACAGACTTTTACCTGTACATGTACATCCTGTTGTCTATATTATAAACCTCTATCCGCACAGTACAGTCCTGTGAACCTCTATCTGTACATGTAAGTCCTGTTGTCTATATTACAAACCTCTATCCGCACAGTACAGTCCTGTGAACCTCTATCTGTACAGTACAGTCCTGTTGTCTATATTATAAACCTCTATCTGTACATGTAGGTATTGTTGTCTATATTACAAACCTCTATCTGTACAGTACAGTCCTGTTGTCTATATTACAAACCTCTATCTGTACAGTACAGTCCTGTTGTCTATATTACAAACCTCTATCTGAACATGTAAGTCCTGTTGTCTATATTACAAACCTCTATCTGCACATGTAAGTCCTGTTGTCTATATTACAAACCTCTATCTGTACATGTAAGTCCTGTTGTCTATATTACAAACCTCTATATGTACAGTACAGTCCTGTTGTCTATATTACAAACCTCTATATGTACAGTACAGTCCTGTTGTCTATATTACAAACCTCTATCTTATGAACATCTATCTGTGCATGATCAACATATCAGCAGCATACAACACTCGCTAATAAAAGCAGCTTCTCTCAGACTGATTGCTATGGATGTTCTCTATTCGAGGTCACCAAATCCGTTTTCGTATTCCCTCCAGTTCCTGTTGACCTTCAAAGTAAAATCTGCTATCTAGAAACATTTTGTAACAAATGGGGACTTACAGTCAATATGGATAAAACAAAAATAGTAGTTTTTAAAAATGGTGGATTTATTAAGGATTGTGAAAAATGGTACTATGCTGGAAAGAAGATTACAGTAGAGCCCTGCTATAATTATTTAGGTGTTATATTCACATCTACACTAAAGTGGGTCAAATGTATGGATAATTTATCTGGAAAGGCATTAAAAGCCTTTGCAGGAGTCAAGAAAATGTATTTTAGATTAAAGAACCTCCCAACAGACATAATCTTTAAAATATTTGACACAAAAATAAAACCTATTCTTTTGTATGGGTCTGAGATTTGGGGATGGAAGCAATACAATGATATAGAGAAAGTTTAAGTAAAACTTTGTACATTAATTCTAAATGTTGGTAGAGATATTAAAAACGGCATAGCCTTAAGCGAATGTGGAAGGCTTCCCCTTGTATATGACTCGTACATAAGAGTTATCCAATACTGGTGCAGATTGCTAACCTTACCTGAACACAGGTACCCAAAACAATGTTATGATATGTTATGTTCACAAGATAAGGCAGGCAGATCCAACTGGGCCTCTCAAGTTAGAATTTTACTATGTAGCCATGGCTTTGGGTATGTGTGGGAATGGCAGACAGTTAGTAACCTCCCCTTATTCATTACCACAGTAAAAGAAAGACTCAAGCACTGTGCTCTCCAAAAATGGCATGATTCAGTGGCTTCTTTAGATTACTGTGACTATCATCCAGACCTAATTAGAGCAACATATATAAACCAGGCATTATTACGTGAACACAGACGTGTCCTGTGTTTGTTAAGAAGCAATTGCTTACCCCTTAATGGAATCACTTGTTGTTACCAAACCAGCAACAAACCTGAATGTGAGCAGTGTGATAGTCAAAGTGTAGAAGACCGGTACCATTTTTTGTTAATATGTCCAAAATATACAATTCTACGTAATAGATATATCCCACTCTTTTACCATAAATTCCACTCCCCCTTCAAGGTTTACCTTTTGTGTAAGAAAGTAGCTAATAATGTAGCCCTCCACATAACAGAACGTCTAAAAATGAGAAAAATGAGAACATCATGACAGTGTACATATAATTACTCAGCATTGAATGTCATCATACTGTTTACCATTTAGATGTAACCTCAAACACAATTGAAATGTTGATTATGTACAGCCACCCATTGTTAACAGGCATGTACCATACAGTATGTGATGTTGTTATGGACCATAAGGCATCCCGAAAACTGAATAAAATCATCAATATTACACATGTGTAAGAACCCTAAGAGTAGTAGAGTCATTAATTCCACTGTGGAATAGTTTTTAAGAGGAAAGTGTGGAAGAGCTGGTAGAACGAGCGCTCAAATGCTAAAAATTTGCCAAACGAGAACGTGGCGGATATTTAAAGAGCTCCCAGTAAGCAGACGGCAGAAATTTATTGCAACGTATGATCATACAACCACGTCTACACAATTCCACATACAATGAACGGACATATATATATATATATAGACACACATATAGATATATACAAACTTTAGTTGCTCAACCAAACTTCCTTTTTCACTTAACGCGATTACAAACACACTGACAAACATATAACACATACACACACACACACACACACGCATAGAAAGAGACAGTGACATTTTAGTGCTCCATTCTCTTGAAAAAGAGCTTTGCACTAGCGTTTATAGCAACGGGTTAGGATGATGATGATGATGATGTCCATTTGTAATGCGCAGGTATCCATTCGGAAGAATGCTCATTGCGCAGCAAAAACAAAATAAATAAAAAATAAGAAAAAAATAAAGTAAATAAATAGATAAACACCAGGAAAGTAAAAAATAAAGACACAAGTGTTGCTTGGTTGTTTACGTTTAAGTCCGTCTTAAGTAAACAAATGGGTCTTCAGTCTTTTTCGAAACGTGGTTGGTGAGGTGATGGTGGACAATGACGATGGCAGAGCATTCCACAGTTTAGATGCCGCGTTTTTGAAGGCCCTGTCTCCAGTGTCTTCTTGTTTGTGTCTTCCACTGCAGGGAGACAGAAGCGTGACTGGGAGCCAGAGCGCAGACCATTTAATTTAGGACATTAAAACATTTAATGAAGATTCTGTGGTTTCCAAATATTTTTGGTCTGAAGGTATGGCCAAGTATTGTAGCAGCTTAACCTTAAAACTTTAATAGCCATGTGAAGACCTTTTAGTCGCTAAACGTTCATCAGTATCACCATCTCTGTCCCATGTTAGTCTGTCAGTCTGTCAATATTTCAGATAGCGAGAAATATTTACAAGGCGAATTGCATCAATATAATAGTAACATTTCCCATCTCCATACCTCACAGTTTACACAAAATATTGTTAGATAATTAATTATTTTATAAAACATCAGGTCGCTGCTCTCATCTGCCCCTGTGGCCCTGTCACGTCATGTGTCTGCAGTCTGCACGTCAGATAACGCGCGATAGTCTCGCTACTGTAGTCAACGACTAAAGGGAGGTCATTCCTGTGAAGAATAACAAAAAGATGAAGAGGTCTTCTTGTGCCCCTTTGATTTTTTTCATTCTGTTTACTCTCCCTCTCTATTGTTATTTTGCACACACACACACACACACACACACACACACACACACACACACACACTTTTTCCATCTTTTTTTTTCGCCCGAGAACAAGCTTCTAGAATCGCCCGGAGAAATTGTCACATAAATTTCAGAGAACTTGAGTGTTACAGTACGCGATGTGAAACAATAATGTATGGGAAGTAACTTATACATTCTCCAACATTTAGTTTCCCGTGTATTATTTCCCATTCTCTATGGAAGAGTCACAATTAAGCAGACAAGCTATACTGCTATAGCCTTTTATTTGCGACAAACAACGTACAAATAAACAAGTAAGACAATTGTCTTGAGATTACCCGTCTAGGATTAATTCTTAATGACTGAATTCAGCATAAGTCTGTGTCAATCTGACTCCACCCACGTACCCCTGTGAGACTTTCCTATTAAATAAGTCCACCAGCCGTTTAACCCTTCTCACTTTCTTCTCCGTTGTTGTGTCTTTTGACCTGTATTATAAGATATATAATACTTTAATTATTTGTCCCAGAGGGCAATTTAAGGGTGGCAGCTCGATAAAATTTAACACACACACACACACATTCGTATGGACCAAACAGGCTTCCACATTCATGTTTCATTCATTCGCATAGCACCATTCAAGAGTCGCACAGCCGAAACATCCAATGACAGCCGCAGTCTGTTGGTCCTGCATGCAGGTATACAAAATCGGCGGCCCGATGGGAGCTGGACAAACTCTCTCGACAGGAAGGATTGCAGACACTTTCAGAAATGTCTGCCTGTTATACACAGTCTGAAGAGTAGTTTGGGCTGTCCCAATGACTTTTGAGCAGGTGGATACTACACAGATGTAAGCTGCTCTTGTCCTTCACCGATAAACTGTTATAGAAACAGATAAACGAGAAGGACAGCACGCTCTCTATGTGCGATCTATTAAAAAAAGCTGAAGAAATTGGTGGGAGACAGAGAAAGACTTCAGCTTCTGGAGAAGAAAGAGGCGCTGCTGAGCCTGACAGTCTGAGTGTTGACATCCCAGCAAAGTCGCCTGTCGAAGATGCATGGTGCCCAGGTATTTAAAAGCAGGAACAATTAATTTCCACCTCCTTGTCGTGGATGACACTCACGGGACTTTGGTGGACAATTCCGACGGAAATCAAAAACCATCTCTTTAGTCTTACTCACATTATAAGTTCTAAGAAATTGTCATCGCACCAGGCAATAAATGTTTCGAAGGCTACACCGCGGGTGTCTGCTGGCCCGCTGGCGAATTTGTTTTTCCCAAAAAGAAACTCCTAAGCGACCCTATGAGAGCCGTCTGATTGGCCACTATAGCGCATGTGACTTAATCTCGAACCCACAAAGCTTTGCAAATACACACGTCGCCGCGTTTTAGGTTTTCGTATCTTGACTCGCTGATGTGGACTAGCGACTGCTGCGCTTCAATAAAGGTGAAATTGTACATCCGCTGAGGTGCACCTTTGTATGCTAATAAAGTTTAAGGAAGACGCCAATATTTGTGTGGTGTAGATTATCGATCGTAGTTAACGATAAACATCGATGTTTTAATGTCAGTCGATTGTTTCAAGCTCTTAGTCTCCACTTCCGCTATAATCACATGCGGATACACCAAGCCATTGTTTGATCGTAGTTTTTTTTACATAATTTTCTTTAAAAAATTTAAAATGTTGTCATTTCAAAGAGCTTAGCTATAGCTTTATCTAATAACAGAAGTTGCATGGGAGCTGATCGAGTTGTCAATATAATTAGAAAGGGAAAACAATTTTGGTTCATGATCACAGTTTATGATATTTTGGGAACTCGAATCTATCAGGAGGATCATTGACTTTATACTGGAATTGGAATACTGCGCCTTATTTGTCATATACATCTTTCAGATTATCTGATATTTAATTAAATGACAAATCATAGGTTCCTGTACGTCGATAGAAGAATGGAGTAGGTATAGTTGTATAGGTATCTCACCTACAGGTCCAAAATAACTGAGTGAAAATATTGAATTTTAGGAATACTTACAAATCTTACTATATCCAAATTCATCATGTGCTTTTAGGATGCTGGTGTTACTAATAAAATAATTAAATCATTAATATTGTAATGTGTCCTAACTGCAATCATGTACCAAAATGTAAAAAAAAAAAAACCTTATCTCAAGTGAGACTAGTGAACCCTAGTATTTGAGACTTGTCAGCTTTCTCCCTTGACTCTGCTTACTGTTGTTGGTCATCAGCTTTGACTTTTCTGTACATACCTTAAAACGGACAAATTGAAGCATACACTAGCATATACACTTAAAATGACAGGGTTTGGCAAAAGATAACTCTTCTTAAAATTCTTTGTATATTTTACTAAACATTCAGCATAGTCATGAACAAAAATTCAAATTTGACCATTCTGACAATTACACAATCATTCCATATTTAGTGCATATCTTGTGGTATAGCCTCTAGTAAACAAGTCCTATCATTTTTATGAATATTCTTCATTTCAATGTCAGCTTGTGTTTCACTAATTGTGTTTCCTTTTATTTTGAGCATGTTGTAACTTGTTATGAACATGTGTTATCACCCCTGAACGTCGAAGTAACGAGGTTGTCGCCCTTGATTGAATAGCGATTATGACCCCTGGTTTGAATGTGTATAGGGGGCGTTGTTTAGAAATTGGAAGAGGAAGCAGACGTGAGAGTCTGGGAGAAAGAGGAATTTGGTACAGAGGTTGGAATTAATAGTACTGTGTGGATTAATATTAACTGTGTGAAGAAATAGCAACTGTGTGGATAAATAGTAACTGTGTGGATACATATTAACGGTGTAAAGAAATATTAACTGTATGGAGAAAGAGTAACTGTGTGGAGAAATATTAACTGTGTGGTTCCTCGATTTACTAATTTTCTCAACTGCTGTGTGATCTCTTGAGAAGATCGTAGAACTGTGTAGATTTACCTACTGTGGAATTTTTATTGACTTGGTCATTTGTCTGCCGTTAGACTGTCGGAGTTATTTGGTGAATGTAGGCTGTCCGTATGATCAACGCCAGAGAGCAAGACTGAAAGAGGGGAACTGTTTGCCGTGTCGACCCTTTCCCCTCCCCAACAACAGAAGAAGAGAGAACTTGAAGGACTTTAATATAAACTGCTTAGATATATTTGTTTCGGTGCAAACTCAGTGTAGAATATTTGTGCTGAAGTTTTCTGTTGTTATTTAGTAAAGTATAGATTTACGTTCACCCGATTAATAGCAACGTTCGAGCCCATGTGCAGGTCTTTGTATTTTGTTGTGTGAAAGGACACGTGAAGAAGGCTGTGAGGTCAGTGTGTGTTGTGTGTGACCTGTCCACACTTTCCCTGCGTTCCTGACATTTGGTGACCCCGACGTGATCTGTCGTGGGTTTGTTTCGTTTGGTACAGAGTCGGGTGAAAGTGTGTCTTCGATTCAGTGTTTGTGATTCCCCTGGGACTTAGTGGTAGAAGGTTGGCAGTTAATTATTTATCTTTGAGAATTTTGCAAAGCGGTTGTACTTATTTATATTTGCTCAGTGTTTAAGTGTTACATGTTGGGCGTGGTGCAGTTTCCCCGTCTCCAGCTTCACGGGTCTACGGGTGTGTAAAGTTCTACCCGTAGTAAGGAATTAGCCTCTGTTTCTACTTTGCCTCTCGTCTTTATTTTCCAAGCTCACTATTCTGTGTGAAAGTGTATGCAGAAACCGAAAGTGAGAGTGGATGTTCTCTATCCTGTAGTTATCTGTCTTGTTTTATTTTTATAAAAAAAAATAATTCTGGGCCTTGCGTGTTCACTTATTAATTTATGTGAAGTCATTGGATGTTTGAATAAGTTGTCGCCCTTGGATTATTTTGATGTACTCGTACGGTACTTTAGGATTGTTAATAGATCTAGAAATCTGAGTGACTAGTTTTGAACAAGTTAAGACTGCTATTGATGTTATTTTGTAACCCAGTTGCATTCCTTGAAGATAATTTTTTTTGCCTGATTGATGTTGACATGCCAGTAGCTTAGACTTATTGCAATTCTGGTTGTATTTTCTGCCTTATTAGAAGCTTAGATAGTAGGGTGCTCCCTTTTTGTAAACACACTAGAGTAATTGTGTTGGATAGGTGTTAACCATGGCTGAATCCGTTAGGGAGGTAGCCGACTTTATGAAAGAAGGACAACTGTTGGGATTGAAAGAAGAAGCCCTTACAAAGTATGTATTTCAGTGCATTGAAAGGCAGGACAGATATACAGAAAGATTAGCCAGAGAGAAAGAAGCAGAAAGATTAGCCAGAGAGAAAGAAGCAGAAAGATTAG